>JAVGWX010000006.1:104412575-104997575 GCA_036924085.1 Ariolimax columbianus
AGAAGAAGAATTAGAAGAAGAAGAAGAAGAAGAAGAAGAAGAAGAAGAAAAAGAAGAAGAAGAAGAAGAAGAATAAGAAGAAGAATAAGAAGAAGAATTAAAAGAAGAAGAAGAAGAAGAAGAAGAAGAAGAAGAAGAAGAAGAAGAAGAAGAAGAAGAAGAATTAGAAGAAGAAGAAGAAGAAGAAGAATAAGAAGAAGAATTAGAAGAAGAAGAAGAAGAAAACGAAATAAAAAACGAAGAAGAAGAAGAGCGCGAGGAAGAGGAAGAAGAAAAGAGGAAAAGAGAAGGAGAAGAAATTGAAATTCTGCTTGCCTAAATTCTTCTTCTGGTCTGGCGAGCTTGTAAAGAGCTCCGAGCGTCTGTCTACCAAAACTCGACGCCATTAATAGAACTCTTCGCTAAACTTAATCGAATTTCTCAGGTTATGTGGCGTTCTCTGATTGGCCAGTGTACAATAACACCGAAGCAATGAAGCTGTAACGCCCATTAACTTGTCGAGACAAAGTTCGAAGAATAAACGAAATCCTCCACTAAATATCAGCGCTGATCAGTGGTTGTGTAGGCAAAATGAATTCTGGTCCAGAGTTGAGTCTTAAATGACTTAGTTAATGGGGTGTTTCTGCACTTATTGCCCCCACAGTTACACCATTTAGCTCCAGGCTCTGGTTTTCATGTCCGGTCAATGTACATGGGCGATTGAATTATGTTTCCTGTTTCTTCAATTGCTAAACGTATCCTAATCACCAACAGTGGACAATGAATTTTTCTTCGATTAAAATCAATGATTTCCCCCTAATCCCTCTATAGTGAGATCGCCTGACATTTCTCTCAATGAATTAGTTCATGTTTCGGGTTCAGTCAAATGATCTGCCATAGTCCGTTTCACAATGGTTGTCGTCAATTGCCGTCTCAAAAACACTTGCACCGATAAACATGGTCTTATATTTTCAATGTCCCAACGACCTTATAATTTACATTTTGTCGGGTAGTGCCGTTTTCTTAAAGCGGCTAGTTCCTTTGATCTTTGTTAGCAAAGTATTTGTTTTGTCCCTGCAGAAAGTAATTTACAGTCATTTTTGACAAATTGCCTGTCTTTAGGCATTGAAGTCTCTCCGATTCGAATGAGATTTTCTACATTAGGTACATCATAATGTCCTTTTTACTGTAGTTTATGTTTTGTAGGTACTGTAAGAAGTAACTGCACATTTCGCAGAAAGAATGTGTGAAGATGTACAAGCACATGATATATAGAACATAGAAAGTGCATAGAAATCAGGCAAAGATGGCGCCATAATAGACTGCGAGTCTACATTTCTCTACTGTTTTGGATCATTATGGATGCCGCTAGACCACGGATTTGCCTGGAATTCACACTAGTCGACGACTAACACTTGTGTTCACTGAAACGTGTTGTTCTTTTCCGTCTGGACTTGTTATTTCGTTCTTTTTTTGTGATTTCTTCCATCCGTTTATCCTGGACGCCGGCTGAATGGTACTACGCTTATACCTGTGACGTATTTCACAGGTTAGTTCTGCCGGTTCACCTTCGCGAATTTGGCGTGTTTGAATTTTAGATGCTACTATGATGAGCTGAATACAGCTGGGGAGAGATGCCATACTCACTCACACGCTGAGTGCTGTCCTTACGACCTCTTGTGGTTATCGAAAAGGCACGACAAACTGCGTTAGATGCCATCCCACCTTTCTACCCTGCAGGTTATATGTTTACGGAAAGGCTTCGGTGGTAACCCTGAGGCAAAATCTGCATCCTATGCTATCTCCAGTCGTCTCGATGAATGTCTCGCCACTGGCAAAAGGTAGCTTAGGCTCTGTGAGTGAGGTTGACAAAAGGCGCAGTTTCTTCCTCACCTTAATCCAAATAACCGCGCAAGTCACCCATTTCAGCGGACACAGCAAGAGATACGACTGTCCACACGGCTGAACAAAGAGAGTGGTCTTCATCACTTGTGATGGACAACTATTAGAAAGTGCATACTTCAGATGGATTGGTCCAGGTTTATAAATAGATGCTGGAGCAAACCAATAAAAGGTTATAATTCAGCTCTGATATTCATCTTCTATCTGATTGAGGTGGCCCTGAAAAAGACCAATTCTATTTTTCAGAAAACAGACATGTACGTTAATTTTTCAATTAATCAGAGTCAGACAATTCCAACAAAATGATGACGGCTCTTGGCTGAACGAACGACATCCCATATTTTGTCCAAATAGCCATCTCCCTCTTTTAGAAGGTAGTCCTCACATTTAGCCCAATAACCTTTGTCTATATTTGAGAGGGCTGCATATGTTAGTTTTTTCATATCGCTTAGTTTGAAAGTTTTATTTTCAGCTGCTACTTGTTCTTTTAGTTTCGCCCAAACGAGAACAAATGGGTTCAAGTGTGAACGGTAAGGTGGCAGTGTCAAACACATATGACCATGCTCTTGGATCAACTTGTCTATGTGAAATATCTGTTATTTTCCTTGACAAGATAAAGCAATTCAGGTTTTAGATACGTTTCGTTAAATGGTGATTGTTCTTTTGTGAGCCATATCTTTATCGTATTTTTTGTACTGGATGATGTCAGGATTTTGTTTTCTTTTGCCACTGCGTTGTGGTATGATGCAATGTCCATTATCAGACAAGAGGGTCTATCTAAGGATGGAACAATATTTTCTAAATATGTTACTTTTCATCTTGGTTTGATACTCCCGATTGTCCGAATAATTTGAAGGAAATATAATTTTGAATTCTTTACCACGCAGCCCATAATGTCTGCTACCTGCATGTGATGTTATCAATTGCTGTCATTTGTTACTTGGTGCTAATCTTCTATTCGTTCCATCAGCTGACTGTCATTCCTTTTCACTTGTGCGGTGAGCATTTATCCAAGTTTCGTCCACATACACAATATCATTACATTGTTTACGCCTTTTGCGTACTTCATGTACATACTTGCTTCTCATGGCTACTAGATGAGACTACTCACAGATGACGTTTCTCCCACCAGCAAACTTTCTCAAGGTAAAGCCTATGCCCCTTACAGTTTTCTACAATGTAGATTTTGATACATCAATGTCATTGTGTGTTCTCAGGCGAGACTTCAGTTTCCTTAGTGTCATTTTTTTCTTTGGAATCAAACATTTTATATTGTCTTTTCTAATCAAATCTTTGCCAAAGCTATCTACACTTTTCTTTCTTCCGGGCGTATTTATCTTGATGGAACACGAACTTCCATAGTTTTGGAGCAATCAATCAAACGACCGTTTACTTAAACCCAAAGAGAGAATAGGTCTCTTCTCAGAGTGTGAGAGACTCCTATATAGGTTACAGATTCTCTACCAAAATATTGATTCATGTTCAATGTAATTGTAGGGAGTGTAAAAATCGTGACTTTCATACTATATGTAGGTGCAAACGTTAACAATTAGTTAATCTACGCTTATGACACAATTTGTATTGACACAGGAGGATGGCTCACTAAAACTGTTAACAATCAGTAATCCTTGGCCTGCTACAGTTTGCTGTGAGTGCGCTTTGTGTTGATGTTGGAAGGATTTCGTGAATAATACTCACTGTAATAAAGGCGTAATCATTTCAAAAGACTGGTTTCATTAGAAGGTCTGGTTTTTGTATACCCTAAAGAAAGAAAATTGTTTACCATATGTGTGTGGGCAAGAACAAAATATTCGCCATTAGGACAGGGTAATTATTAGATTATAGGCAATATTTCAAATATTTTGTCTATATGGAAGCTGAGATATTCTTCTTCTTCTTCTTCTTCTTCTTCTTCTTCTTCTTCTTCTTCGTTCGCTGTCAGACGTCAACTTGTATTTGTTCGAAGAAAGCAGCTGTCATCCTGAGGCTGTCGACAATGCCATAGAGCTTGTCTAGTGTTGCCACTGGTGCTTTCTCTGGTCCTCGTATGTCGGACAATTTTGCAGCAGATGTTCAGCGGTCATTTTCCCTGTACCACACGAGCATTTGTCAGTGCCACCTATCTTCAGTTCATTGAAAAGATGGTACCTCAGTCGGTTGTGGCCTGTGTGGAGTCGGAAGACCACGACCTGCTCTCTTCTGTTCAACTGGTAGTAGGCATCATTTTTTTGTGTAGCCAGGATGTTCTGTTTCCCATTTGGCTATGTATCTGGCCCTAATAAACCTTTTGGGCACCTTCATAGGTCACACTAGAATCTGGTTGTGGTAGTCTTGCACTTTCTTTTGCCAGACTGTCTGCCTCCTCGTTGCCTTGGATGTTACAGTGGGATGGAACCCACTGTACCACTACTCTTTTTGGTGATGACTTCTAGCATAGTTGACAGAGTACTGCTCTTAAATCATTAGGTTCAGTATTTTTCTGGCTTTTTAGTGCTGTAACTACGGCCAGGCCATCTGTAAACAGGACTATCTGGCTTTCATTGCTTTCGCCTGTCAGCATTGCTTTTACTGCAGCCTTCAGTGCTTCTGCCTCCGCTCTGAAATTGCTTGAATACTTTCCAGTTGCCACTGACAGTGTTATTTTTATACCATTTGTTAGGCTCAGGAATACCCTTCTCCCTCCATTCTGTGTTGTGTTTGTTACAGAACCGTCGGTGTAAGCATGGGTCCAGTCCATGCTTGGGTAGTTTTCCGCTATATATCTTAGGGTTATATTTCTTCTTTCTTTTTCAGTCTGGCTGTTGTTGTTTCCTATACCTGGTATATGTTCTACCACCTCCGGAATTATATGCTGCTTCAATTTGGGTTTTCATACAGTAGGGATGGGCTTTGGTGTTGTTATGGTGTTAATAGGGTCTTCGCTCATCTTTGCTTTGGCTATTTCTGTAAAGTTTCTCCACTTTAGTTTCCCATTTCCAAATCTATTTAGTCTATGATGCATTGAATAGTCTGTCAGTCTTCTGAGTTTCTCTGCTTGCTGTTGGGCCTCTGCAGTCTTTTCTGTCGGTGATGGAATGCAGAATTGTAATCTTTTCAAGTTCTACAATTGGCGTTGACTTCATGCCACCTGTTATAATTCTCATGGCTTGGTTTTGAAGTTTGCTAATTTTATCAAAGATCGCCTTTGCTGCTGTTGTCCATGCCGCAATTCCATACTCGAGAACTGGTCTCACTCTTCCAGTGTACAGTTTCTTTAGTATTCTTTCGTCTGCTCCCCAGCTTGTGCCAGCAAGTTTCCTCATGATTGCCATTCTTTGTCTGGCTCTCATTCGATCTGACTTTCCCATGTGATGCGCCGATCAAATGTGACTCCCAAGTAGTTTGGGTTGTCGTTTGGCGGCAGATATTTGCCGTTAAGACTTATTTTGGTGTTCTGTGGTTTATTTGAAAGGGAGAATATCGTACATGTTGTTTTTTCTTCATTTATTTTGACCAGCCATGATTTTGCCCACTCCTCCAATGATGTTAGGGCCTGCTGCATCCGATTGTTTGCTACGGTGATATTTTTTTCAGAGGTCAAAATAGCCAGATCGTCTGCAAACATGGAGCTGTGGACTCTTCTTAGTATATTCTCTATGATGATGTTTATATACACCAGAAAAAGTGTGGGTGACAGTACTCCCCGTTGGGGTACTCCTTGCTCCAGTGTCACCTTTTTGCTCATCTGTCCTTGTACTTAGACTCTGGCCGTTCTGTTTTTGAGGTAGTGGTTGATCCACTTGTACATTTTCCCACAAACATCACTTCTTCTTAGCTTGACTCTAAGTCCATCTTTCCAGACTTTGTCAAATGCCTTTTCCAGGTCCACACAGACCGCTACTATGTGTTTCTGTTCCTGGTAGGCATATTCTATTTCCTGGGCTATGAGGATGACCTGATCCTCAGTGGATCTGTGCTGTCTAAAGCCGGCTTGCTGTGGAATTAGTATCCGTTTTTCTTCCAGATGCCACATCAGTCTGGTGTTTATCACACGTTCCATCAGTTTGCCGACACAGCTCAGTAGGCTGATAGGACTGTATCCATTTTGATCTGTTTTATCTTTTCCTTTCTTTGGTACTGGTACAAGTACTGCGTCTTTCCATGCCTGGGGTACAATACCCCTTTTCCAGCTTTGGTTCAGGACCGATAGCAGTTTCCTCTTTGCTGTTTGGTCCAGCCCCATCAGCATTTCGTTTGTTATCCCGTCTTTTCCGGGAGATTTCCTTTTCTTTAATGTTCTCATGGCCTCTTCCATTTCGCTCATTGTTAGTTTTGCCGTCATATGCTCTTCTGGTGCCATATTGATGTTGTCGTGCCCCTTTTGCTCTTAATTAATGTTTGTATGCCTATCTGCAGGGACATCTATGTGGTTCGCTTTGGCATAGTGTTCCACTAAGGCGTTTGCGGCTTTTTTTCCAGTGAGCAAGTTTTCGCCCTGCTTGATGGAAATGTGTTTGTTTGACGGAGTTTCGTCGTTCATGGCTCTGACTAACTTCCATAGTTTGTTCCCTTCTTTGTCTAAGTTGAGACTTTCTGTTTTGTTTTTCCAGCTTTCTCTTACTGATTGGTTTATAGTGTATTTGTATTTCGCCGTGGCTGCTTTGAGGGCGATATTTGCCTCTATTGATTGCTCTCGCTCTGCCATGTTCCTAGCATTTGTGACTGCGTCTTCCACTTTCTGCAACTCATCATTCCAATAGGGTTTATAATTTTTCCTTGACCCCCTTGGGATGGTTTCAGTGGCAGCTTGAATTATTGCTTTGCTTAGGCTTTCCACCATGGGCTTCATTTTGTTGTTCCGTGTGTTGATGGTTTCACACAGCCCATCTGTCAGGATTGCAAATCTGTCCCAGTCGGCTCGTTTGTAATTCCAACGTGGGAGCGGTTTTGTTTCCTGTGGGCCTACTTCCATATCGAGTTCTAGCCTAATTCGCCTGTGGTCGCTACCTGCCAATTGGTTTAGCACCTGGCGGTCTATTTTATGGTGAATGTCCATTGTGGAGAAGGCCAAATCTGGAGTCGATGTGGTATGCTATGTTCTAGAATAGAAGCTAGGGCTATCCTCCGGTCTATTGATTAGATGGATATTTGTGTCTATCTCCCAATCTTCCACTTCGTCACCTCTGCTGTCTGTGTCCGAGTATCCCCATCTCTCCGAGTGGCTGTTGAAGTCTCCAACTACTATGCAGTTGGAATCTTTGACTTCCATACTCGAAAGCGATAGGTCTTTATTTGGTGGCCCGTACAGGTTGAAGATGCGGATCTTCGTCTCTTGAGCCATTATATCAACTCCTACAATTTCTGCTTGTCCGGTGTGATTGACAGCTACCGCGATACTCGGTATGCAGTTACGGGTCAGTATCAGAACCCTTCCTTTGTGACCTTCTCTGTCCAGGTGGAAGGCCTGGTATCCTCTGATTGAGAATTTATGGTTGCTGTTGAGGTGCGTTTCATGGATACACGCCACGTCAATCTTACCTTCATGCAAGTGATGTGTTAGGGATAGCTTTTTTGTTAATGACTCCCTCCGTATTCCACTGTAGTATTTTGAGGGTCTTGAGTTTTTGGTCAATAGAAATTGCCCCATAGCCATGTGCCTTGACTCCACGACACATGGGTGGGTGACCACCAGTAGTCAAGGGTGAGCCCCTTCGAGGCATGAGGCCCGGCACTCTCGCTACCTGGCGGGACTCCGCAGGATGAGCGTCATACGTTTTTCTGATAAGTTGTACTGTCATCATACTACGATTTACGTTGCACTGTTTCGTTAAGCCTGTGGCCCAGTGCATCCGATTTCAACAGGCCTTTCTGTAGGGATGCCCTCCTTAGCCTTTGGCTGTCCCCAGCCTATCTGCAAGGCAGCAGTTGTTTGTGATCAGAGTTGTCTCTCTTATGGAAGTTGTCTTACAGGACTAACGAGTCTTCACTACTCGTGTCTATAGGGTGCGGTGATGATATATGAGATATCATATATGATATATGATATGGACTATGTACTGGTTTGTACTAACCCGGAAGAGAGGCAGTCCAGTGTGTCTGTATCCCAGGATCGTCACGTCCTTCCAGAAAGTAGCATTTGCATGTGAATGGGGTATCTCTTTGCTCCTTTATTTTCTCGGCTTCTCTGCAGTGATGGTACGCCTTGCATTCCCCGCCACCTGAAAGGTTGACACAGTAAGGCAGATGTGCAATGTCCGCTAGTCTGCATCTCTTCTGCGTCCATTGGTATGGCTGATAGCATACAGAGGTAGAGATCGAGGCAGAAGTGCATTTAACCAGGGGACAAGTCTGGTAATGTCACGGAGATGTTGTTCGCCTAGTGTGCGGACAAGTCTCATGGTCATTGGTTGAGTCTCGACAGTTCACAGTGAGGTGGCTGCTCTACTGTTTTCGACACCCCGACCAAGAAATAAGTCTTATGTTGGTGGTGTTGCACCCCATCGCCGTATAGGGTGAATATCAAGCAGCTATCCGCCCGCTTTGATCGGCGGACGGCAGAGACCTCTTTCTGCGGCTCGACCGGAAAGGGCTGAGGCGCGAGCCCCAGGTCCCGACCATGTCGAAGCCTCCCATTGCAGTGGTGCTGAGATTGTGGGCGGGATTCCGGCTTACAGGCGTTCGGCCGTAATGCCTCACATGGTAGCCTCGCGCCATTGTCTTATCAACCTGGTACGTGAACCAAAATTTCTGCGGCTCCTCTCGAATTGAGCAGGATTACCGTAGCAACGCCCTATCATTAGTAGGGTAAAACTGATCTGACTTCCGATGGTCTATTACCAGCACCCGTTCACTATTAGACCAGACGAATTAATAGAGGACTTTTGTTTGTCAATAACCAGGTATCTGAAATCTGCGGTTTGGCGGGGTTAAACACGATTTCCGTAGCGTTCTTTCATTAGAAGGTTAGAGAGCTGATTTGTCTTCCGTGAGTCTAATACCAGCACACGTTCACTATTAGACCCAACGAAAGTGCTCTCGATTTGTCATTCGTTCTACAGTATTGGCGTGTTGAGTCAAATTAAGCCGCAGACTCCACTCCTGGTGGTGCCCTTCCGTCAATTCCTTTAGCGAACACTGAATGCGAGACAGTCAAGCTGCCGAGAGGATGGCCCCAGATTTTCGAGGGTCTAATTCCAGCACCCGTTCCATATTAGACCCAACAAAAGTGCTCTCGGCATGTCAATCATTTCAGTGTTTGGCAGTGTTGAGTCAAATTAAGCCGCAGGCTCCACTTCTGGTGGTGCCCTTCTGTCAATTCCTTTAAGTTTCAGCTTTGCAACCATACTTCCCCCGAAACCCAAACACTTTGGTTTCCCGGAAGCTGCCCGCAGAGTCATCGAAGCAACTCCTGCGGATCGCTAGTCGGCATCGTTTATGGTCAGAACTACGACGGTATCTGATCGTCTTCGCGCCTCTGATTTTCGTTCTTGATTAATGAAAACATTCTTGACAAATGCTTTCGCAGTAGCTCGTCTTGCGGCGATCCAAGAATCTCACCTCTAACGCCACAATACGAATGCCCCCGTTTGTCCCTGTTAATCATTACCTCCAGTTCCGAAAACCAACAAAATAGAACCGAGGTCCTATTCCATTATTCCATTCACCATTATTCAGGCAGCCGAGGCCTGCTTTGAACACTCTAATTTTTTCAAAGTAAACGCGCCGGCCACCCAGGACGCTCAGCGAAGAACACCCGTGGGAGAGAGCCGGTAGACGGTAGGGCAGGAGACAACGGGCAGTTAACCGGCGAGAGCCGGAGCGCACACCTGCGCCTGAGATCCAACTACGAGCTTTTTAACTGCAACAACTTTAATATACGCTATTGATCCTAGTTAAACGGTTTAAAGTGTACTCATTCCAATTACGGGGCCTCGAAAGAGTCCCGTATTGTTATTTTTCGTCACTACCTCCCCGTGCCGGGAGTGGGTAAGTTGCGCGCCTGCTGCCTTCCTTGGATGTGGTAGCCGTTTCTCATGCTCCCTCTCCGGAATCGAACCCTGATTCCCCTCTCAACTTCACTGCACACGGTTTAACCCATTAGTGCTCTGTTCTTCTCCATATTATTGTAGAATCTCAGCACAAAGCACGAATTCCGAAGCATCGGTGAGAATCCCTTAATTGATTTGATAGATTTTTCCACCGTGATTGGAATGCAGTCAGTATGTGTCACATGCTGATGAATACCATCTTGGTTATACCTATTCCTATTCTTTCTTTTTCACAGCTGCCATATTCCGTTTTTACATGACCTAGATAGGAGAAACTATGTACCTGTTCCAGTAGTTGGTCTTTTATTTTAACTGCATAAATGGTTTCTTGTCATTTTTCCCAAGTAATATAGTCTGTTTTCTATGTGTTTATGTATAATCAAAACTCTTGACTTATTGTGTATATTTTTGTCACAGGCTCCTGTAATTCTTTCTCCCTTTTTGCGATCAAAACTGTATCATCCGCATATCTAAGAATATTCATTGCCACACCTCTAATGACAAGCCCTGGCATCTCGTCTTTCTGTTTGAATATTTGTTATGTAAACATATTAAAAAGACAAGGGAATAATTCACGTCCCTGTCTCTCTCCTCTTTTTACATCTATACCTGAAGAGCATAACTTTCCAGATTTTACTGAAGCAATTTGTTCCCAGTACAGATTACTGAACAGTCTTATGTCTTTCCCATTTAGACCTAATTTTTTGAGACATTTCATTAATTTCCCATGCTGAACTCTGTCAAAAGCCTTCTGGTAGTCTATGAGTAAATATAAATTTCATTATGTATTTCTATATATTTCTAAGTCATAGTTCTCAAAATGAAAATTGCTTCCCTTGTTCCATTATATTTACGAAAACCAAATTGTTCCTCTGAAACTTCCCTCTCTCCTTTTCTTCATATTCTCTCTTGTATGATCTTGTATGACCATAATATGTACTGTCTTCATATTCTCTCTTGTATGATCTTGTATGACCATAATATGTACTGTCTTCATATTCTCTCTTGTATGATCTTGTATGACCATAATATGTACTGTCTTCATATTCTCTCTTGTATGATCTTGTATGACCATAATATGTACTGTCTTTATATTCTCTCTTGTATGATCTTGTATGATCTTGTATGACCATAATATGTACTGTCTTCATATTCTCTCTTGTATGATCTTGTATGACCATAATATGTACTGTCTTCATATTCTCTCTTGTATGATCTTGTATGACCATAATATGTACTGTCTTCATATTCTCTCTTGTATGATCTTGTATGACCATAATATGTACTGTCTTCATATTCTCTCTTGTATGATCTTGTATGATCTTGTATGACCATAATATGTACTGTCTTCATATTCTCTCTTGTATGATCTTGTATGACCATAATATGTACTGTCTTCATATTCTCTCTTGTATGATCTTGTATGATCTTGTATGATCTTGTATGACCATAATATGTACTGTCTTCATATTCTCTTTTGTATGATCTTGTATGACCATAATTTGTACTGTCTTCATATTCTCTCTTGTATGATCTTGTATGATCTTGTATGACCATAATTTGTACTGTCTTCATATTCTCTCTTGTATGATCTTGTATGACCATAATATGTACTGTCTTCATATTCTCTCTTGTATGATCTTGTATGATCTTGTATGACCATAATATGTACTGTCTTCAAATTCTCTCTTGTATGATCTTGTATGACCATAATTTGTACTGTCTTCATATTCTCTCTTGTATGATCTTGTATGACCATAATATGTACTGTCTTCATATTCTCTCTTGTATGATCTTGTATGATCTTGTATGACCATAATATGTACTGTCTTCATATTCTCTCTTGTATGATCTTGTATGACCATAATATGTACTGTCTTCATATTCTCTCTTGTATGATCTTGTATGACCATATTATGTACTGTCTTCATATTCTCTCTTGAATGATCTTGTATGACCATAATATGTACTGTCTTCATATTCTCTCTTGTATGATCTTGTATGATCTTGTATGACCATAATATGTACTGTCTTCATATTCTCTCTTGTATGATCTTGTATGATCTTGTATGACCATAATATGTACTGTCTTCATATTCTCTCTTGTATGATCTTGTATGACCATAATATGTACTGTCTTCATATTCCCTCTTGTATGATCTTGTATGATCTTGTATGACCATAATATGTACTGTCTTCATATTCTCTCTTGTATGATCTTGTATGACCATAATATGTACTGTCTTCATATTCTCTCTTGTATGATCTTGTATGATCTTGTATGACCATAATATGTACTGTCTTCATATTCTCTCTTGTATGATCTTGTATGATCTTGTATGACCATAATATGTACTGTCTTCATATTCTCTCTTGTATGATCTTGTATGACCATAATATGTACTGTCTTCATATTCTCTCTTGTATGATCTTGTATGATCTTGTATGACCATAATATGTACTGTCTTCATATTCTCTCTTGTATGATCTTGTATGACCATAATATGTACTGTCTTCATATTCTGTCTTGTATGATCTTGTATGATCTTGTATGACCATAATATGTACTGTCTTTATATTCTCTCTTGTATGATCTTGTATGATCTTGTATGACCATAATATGTACTGTCTTCATATTCTCTCTTATATGATCTTATATGACCATAATATGTACTGTCTTCACATTCTCTCTTGGATGATCTTGTATGACCATAATATGTACTGTCTTCATATTCTCTCTTATATGATCTTGTATGACCATAATTTGTACTGTCTTCTTTTTCTATCTTGTATGATTTTGTATGACCATAATGTGTACTGTCTTCCAAATAATTGGAGAGACTAATGTGCATTGACTCTCATACTTCTAGGGAGAATAATTGGTACTGTTTATAAGATCTTTTCTGAATATAATATATACTGTCTGTCCGAGTACTAGAGTTTAATGCGAACTGTTTGTGAGCTTGTCAGGAGCAGTGAAGAATGTCTCTCATCGACCCTCACAGCTCGTCTGTGTACTCACACTTTGGAAGCCAGTTGCGTTGTTCGACTTTTGATGGCTCCAACATCTGCCTAACACTTTTGTGTTGTTTTGTCATGTCAAACAAAACCTGCACAACTGCACGCCTGGCAGACACAGAGGTACTAACACTACTGCAGGGAAAATTGAGACACTAAAAGCGATTAATATGTGCATTTTTACCAAAGATTTTGACCTTTTTTATCTAAATTTGTTTTAAATTGCAATTTAACCTTTCATGTTTCTCAATTTCCGCTGGCCTTGGATGTTAATACTAATCTAGCCCCTTGTTTACTCCAGCTGGCGTATAGGAACACCACAACAGTTGGCTCCTTTGGAAAGTCTCCTCCAGAGCACAGTGTTTGCTTTTGAGTGGTGGTTTCTGCCGCAATATGTGATGCGAGGATGGTGCTAGCGCCATGCACAACTTTCTTTAATCGCGTGTTACGATTTGCATATTGGTGCAGTGTATCTATTCTTTTGTCACGAGTAACGGGTTCTGGCACCCACTCATTAGATTACAGTTCATATTAATGTGAGAACTCTGCCTCGTTGTGTAGGATGCAGAACGCAGGAAAATAATACATTTGTATTCACATGTTTCAATGTCTACTTTTTGAATTTATTTTTCCTCAAAATTGTTTATGCTTTTCACTCACCAATTTTTTCTTTCTATCTTTCCATTTCAATCTCTTTCACTCTGTATGCGTATGTTTCAATGTCTATCTGTGAGCTACTGCATCGGTCTGTCTCCCTATCTTTCTCCAACTTTCTGCCTCTCTCGCTCTCTCTCTCTCTCTCTTCTTTATGTACATCTCTGTATACCGCTCCTGTCTCTATTGTTATATCCCTATCCATCTATATCACTCTCTATCTCTCCCTTATTATCCATCTAAATCGTGCACTCTATATTATGGCACATATTTCTTTATATATATATATATATATATATATATATATATATATATATATATCTTTTATATCTCTCTGTTCCTCTTTCTTCTCTATGTATCTCTTTTTTTCTTGCTATCCCTTTCTATCACTATCTGTCACTTTCTCTCTCTCTTTCTCTCTCTGCATTCAATTATTTGTCTCTATCTCTAACATACACACACACATACACACACACACACACGCCAACACACATTATGTGTGTATGTTTATATTGGTTCTCCATCCCTCAGACACCATCACTTTCTCTCTCTCCCCTCCACATCCATTCTCTCTATCTGCATACACACACTCTCTCTCTCTCTCTCTCTCAAACACATACACACAAACACATCACTAACGACCTCTTCTTTCTGATCCATCTCCTAATATGTAGCCTTCTCCACAAGTCACGTGTGCCGGACATGACCAGCAAAGAACTGACCTGGTGATATTATTTTGCCGCCACATGAATTTGTTCAAGATCTTAACAGTGTATCTGTTAAGCATAAATTGTGTCTGTTTGGTCTAAGTAAGACACCAACTTTCCACAGTTTCCTGAACTGTCCAGTTGACTGTGATGTGGGTTTAACTAACTATGCCAATATCGTATACAATATATCTTTCTACGATGGATCCATTCTTGAAAAAGACACAAATTTTCTAGAACAAAACTCAAAGAATCAGCAGTTATTGCCTCTATTTGATTATGAATGTACTCGGAGTGCACTTCGTGTTTATTAAAATCAAATCAAATATGTGTTGTTGGTGGGTTACAAACACTCCTCGGTCAGGCTTCTTCCGGCTCGAAAACCTGTCTGTTCGTCGATATGGTGTTTTTAGCTTGAGGTTTCAGTCTGTTGAGAATTATTCTGAACAAGACTTTGCTATCGTGGATTATAGTGGATAAATGATTATTTTATAGATGTGTCAAAGCTGTAGGTTTCCTAACTTAGGTATCCACAAGACCATAGATTTTTACCAAGCGGCTGGCCATTCCACTGTCTACCATATTCTATTGCAGATGTGTGTCATTGTGTCAACTATTGCATCACCACCCTTCTGTATGAGCTGTGCCTAGATATTATTTCCCTTCTTCGGCGTCTTCACCGCTGCAGCCACCTTATTTAGAAGTAGGTTGGTTTTGTCAATCCGATGGGGTAAGGGTAATGCCACTGAACCCATACTTCAGACTCACATAATAGTAAACCTACTTATTGTGTGCATTCAATAACAATAACAACATGAATATGGATATTTTATATTGGAAAGTAACGCGCCTAACTTAAGCAGTAGCTGTACCATCATTTATAGCGTCCTTAATCTGACATATGTTTTTTTTAGTTTATTTAGTAGTTTGTCGTCCTATACTACCATCGTTTCACTATTTCGTGCATTCCTCTGTTGGTATCTTCTTTAAATGTGGTCTTTAATTGCTTCGGTCAAGGTCATTTTTAAGTAACTTGAAACGTCACGAAACAAATGGACCAATTATATGCTAGTTACTTTATGACTTGATTACCTGTCCCTCAGTGGGGGTTGTACCGCTGCCGGTCCCAACTTATTCTCCAACGATCTCTACCCTGGGCTCTGGAGGTCCAATGGGCAGTATCCTGGGCTCTAGAGGTCCAATAGGCAGTAAGCTTTCTTTGTAACGTGTTGTGGATGTTTGTATTGGAGTACAGGTGAGTCTGAACCCCCCCCCCCCCCCCCCCCCCCCATTGGAGGTCACGTTCGGGGTGATTTTTCGCCTTGAGTGTACCATAGTTATGTCAATGTCTTGAGTGTACCATACTTCTGTCAACGTCTTGAGTGTACCATACTTCTGTCAATGTCAACGTTTCTCTTTTTTTCTGAATATGCTGCCCGCCTACCGATATTTGTCCTTGTTTTGAGTGAAGAACTGCATCTCATGCCAATAACAATATTAGTAGTTCGGAATTGGAGAGGATCTTCATTCGGTTGTTACGGGGAGTAAAGTCGACCCATTCGCTTGTTACGGGGAGTAAAGTCGACCCATTCGATTGTTACGGGGAGTAAAGTCGACCCATTCGCTTATTACGGGGAGTAAAGTCGACCCATTCGCTTGTTACGGGGAGTAAAGTCGACCCATTCGCTTGTTACGGGGAGTAAAGTCGACCCATTCGCTTGTTACGGGGAGTAAGGTCGACCCATTCGATTGTTACGGGGAGTAAAGTCGACCCATTCGCTTGTTACGGGGAGTAATGTCGACCCATTCGATTGTTACGGGGAGTAATGTCGACCCATTCGCTTGTTACGGGTAGTAAAGCCGACCATACATCTCTCTAGAGAAGAATGGATCCTTCCAGTATGATTTCCATTACTTTTGTAACTGTCCATGTCTCAGCAGCAAAGAATAGGGTCCAATCCCCGCAACCTTCCAAGGCTGCCTGGATAAAAGAGAAGGCCGCCCAGCCCAGGAGACGTCCATGGTGGCAGGATTTCTCATCGTCTTCTACTTTTTCCGACTCGAGGATGACCGGGTCACAATGGACGAAACAGTTTTTTATTTAGAGACTAGTTAATAAACAAAGTTGTAACAATCTCAAAGCATATCTGAAGTATATTTTAAGAATATTTTAATTATATTGTAAGATGGTTCACAGTATATTTTTAATAAATTTTTCCTATTAACAACAAATTATATAATTAGGGGGGGGGGGGGGGCGTAGCGACGTTGGGCTGGACGTCCCGCTCGTTAAAGAAAAGTGAAGGGTCTGATTTAGCCTCTCCTTTCCAGGTGTAGAGATCGTCGCTGGATTCACTGTTCGGCTGACCGTTCAGAAGTTTCCATGCCAATGACCTCTCCTACATTATTGTGTCCCCAGCAGCACCTTCATGAAGGGCTCCCTGTTTCTTACAGAGCCTGCTGTGGGGCGCGACCGAGTACCCGGCGGTATAACTGGGAGGCCAAAATGGGTTCATTAGCCTTGTTTGGCAGCCACTCTAAGAGAAAGTGAACTATAATTCTAAACAAGGGTAGACGAAACTCGTTAGACTGTTCAGGCAGTTCGCCTAGGACAAGAGGAACTTTGATTTTAATCATTGTCAGTTCAACTAATGCAGTTCTTTCATTCAGGAGGCAGTTGTTGATTGACTTGAAAACATGAGTTGAAATGATTCCTGAGATGGCTTGCGTTCCTTACCTTTGGCGCCTTCACAAACTGATCGTCTGTATTCTCTGTGTGTATGTCGATCTATCCCTTGGCATTGTGTCTCTTTCTATTCTTCTCTAAATTCTAGTAAATAGCCGTGCAGATTTACTGTCAAATCTGGCCATTTGTCCAGATCAATTTGTGGCATTTTTCGGTAAAGTTTGTCATGTGGCCATGTCAAGGTGTGTGCACTTGAACGAGATTAAACAGATCATTAAGGTCAACGAGAAGAAGGAGAGCGTAATTGTGATTCCATACACAGGAGACAGATGATGTCCCCAACTAATTAAATTCTAATGAAAGATCTGAAGTGCCTCGTGCTTCCAAGCTGCAGCACAAACGACCTATTCGCTCTATAACTCATTGACCTGAGTTTAAACACGAAAAAGTCACTCTGCATTTACATATCCAGCCATATACAGACCGTGCTCCATTCAGATCGTAGCACATCAAAGGCTTTCTTCCATGTATTCTTATGCTAATCACGATTCCAGTACAAAGTTTGATAATGTGTATTCCAATCTCATTCAAACGATGATAAATGTGTCCGTGTAGGAAACGGTTACGTAAAGGACTAACAATCGATAAATATATATATAATCCATTTATTTTTAACTAGAAGATATGAACCATTTATTTATTTTTTTCACTTTTGTTGGTCTTATGTAATAGCAATACTACATAGAAATACTCAAGAACTACTATGAAGTATGCATCACCGTTTTGCACCCATCCACTCAGCCCATCTCCATCGTGACCGAGAAGGGAGTACGGCAAGAAGACCCCATCTCGCGGAAACCTATTCGCTGCTTGCCTGGAGTCGACGATGAGGCACTGCGACCAAGGCAACTACTGCATCAAAACCAATGGAAGACGACTAAACCACCTCAGATTAGCAGACGGCGTTGTCCTCATCATAGAGACGTCCCTAGAAGCGACAGAGAAGCTACAGTCACTAGACACGGAAGGCAGGAATGTAGGTCTAGCCAATATACCTAGGGAAAACCAGGTCTATTCGCAACCATTTCACAGAGCCCAAATCCATTTTGATGAGTGGAGCGCCCATAGAGAACCTGACTAATATACATACTTCGGCAGGCTCCTCAACATGGAGAACAAAATAAAACCTGAAATAACAGAACGGAGACGGGGAGGGGGAGGGGGGGGGTGCTGGACAGCCTTCAATTCCATCATGAAAGCAACAGATGCCACAAAGGACACCAGACTATGTTCAGACATCTTCGACTTGGTAGTCCTACCAGCGCTGTACTATGGTTGCGAAACCTGGTCCCTGACAAAAGCTAGCAAAGAATCAACCGAGAACAGCACACGCATCTCTTGAAAGATGCTTGTTGGGCATAACTCTCAGACAACAGCGCCTAAGATAACTACGCAATAGCGACATCGGGAGAATGCCACACATCAAGGATGTTCTACATCACGTCAACCATTCAAAACACTGATGGGGGCAGGCATTCAAAACACTGATGGGGCCAGCTAAACTATATATTTATATTTCTTCTTCTTCTTCGGTGTTAGCACTGAAAAGAACATAGTTGACAGCAAGGCTGTCTTCTTCTTCTTCTTTCGTTTGCTTTAAAATATTGTCTATATCTGCAATGTTGTCTCTTGTATAAACTTCACTGTCTTTTGTAGTTCACATACAGGTCCATAAAGTTTCTCTTCCAGTGTTGTTTCTATGGGCCAGTGAGATTTTCTCTGTATATCATATTCGGGGCAGTTTTGCAGTATGTGCTCTGCTGTCTGGGGCGCCTGTCCGCATGTACACATGGCTGAATTGCCAATCTTCATTTTTGTGTACATGTGGCTGCGGAGTCGGTTGTGTCCTGTTCTAAGGCGCAACACAACAGTTTGCTCTTGTCTGTTCATGTTATGGTAATTGTCTGGTGTTACTGTTGGTGGCTTTCTGATTGATTTGATCATCCTTATCTTATGTTGGTATGTAACTGGCACATCTGATTGCTCGTCTGCAGCACCCTCCTTTGCTAGTCGATCTGCTCTCTCGTTTCCTGGTATTCCACAATGAGAAGGTATCCACTGCATGACAATCTTGCGCTGGTTGCTCAGTTCAGACAGTAGAGCCTGTAGATCTGGCAGTTTCTCAAATGTAAGTGCTTGGAGTGCTGATTGTGCATCTGTAAGAAATACTACAGGTTGTGGACCGACATTGGTGTTCAACAGTTTCTCAGTTACCACCTTGATTGCCTATATTTCTGCATCATATATATGACAGAATTTCCCAGTTGGTACTCTGACTGTATCCCTAATGTTGTTTGGGTATTCTATGTACACTCCCGCTCCACCATTATTTACTGCATTCTGTGCTGACCCATCTGTGAATACTCTTATCCAGAGGTCTTGTGGGTATTCTTCATCCAGGAAATTGAGGATCACTATCCTACGTTGCACACTGTTCTGTTCATCCTTGTCTAATATTCCTTTCACTTTTGTTTGAATGCATACTGATAGTCCGTGCTCCTCTCTCCGAGGGGTTTGTTCTGGCACAGACTTTAGGGGGATGTCAACTTCAGGAAGATCCATAATTTGCCTGCGAAGTCGTTTCGCCTGATGCATAAAACTACTTCTTTTCAGTTTTCCCATTGCTAAATTTTGAAATCTGTCTTTCATTGGATAGCTCGGCATGCAGTGGAACTTTTGTGCCTGTGTTAATACCTTTGTGTCTCTGCGCTCTCTTAGTGCTTGTATCCTTCCCATTTTCTCCATCTTCACAATATGTGTTGATTTCATTGCTCCTGTAATGACCCTAAGTGCCTGATTTTGCACCTTATCCACCTCTTTTAGGGTAGTTTCACCACGCTGCTGACCCATATTCTAGATGTGGTCGTATACCTTGTTGGTAAACTTTGTTAAGAATTTTTCCACTAGCACCCCATGTGGTTCCACTTAATTTTCTCAGGATGGCTAACTTCCTCCTGGCTTTTTTGGCTGCCTTGTTGACGTGTTCCCTCCATGTCAACCTATCATCAAATGTAACTCCAAGATAGGTGGGTTGTTTATCTTCTTTGAGGTATTCTCCATTTATCTTGATAACTCCAGCTTTTTGTTTTGGGGAGAGGGTGAAAAGCGTAGTGCTACATTTTTCGGTGTTAATGTTTACACACCATCTGTTTGTCCATAAGGTCAAGGCATTTAATAGCTCTTTACAGCATTCTGGTGGCCACTGTTGCTTGCACATTTACACACCATATTACCAAGTCATCTGCATACATTGCAACTTTTGTTCCTTGTGGTAGCTCAGCAATCAAGTCATTGATGAAGACTATGAAAAGTGTAGGGGAAAGAACCCCTCCATGAGGCACACCATGACGCAGTAGAATTTTCTTACTCTTGAGACCATCTAGTTGGACTCTGGCTCTTCTGTTATTTAAGTATGCTTTTATCCATTTGTACATCCTACCCATCACTCCATTATTTATCATTTCCATTATTTCAAAACACTGATGGGGGCAGCCATTCAAAACACTGATGGGGGCAGCTAAACTATATATTTCTATTTCTTCTTCTTCTTCGGTGTTAGCACTGAAAAGAACATAGTTGACAGCAAGGCTGTGATATCGGGACCTGACGGTCTGACACATTCGATTTCAGCACGTCATTTTTGAGACCGTGTTTGCCTTTCCTCTTGGACCCCTAATCTCTAATCCAAGTTGCAAGGTTGCCGTCCTGTTTCGAAGGTTGCCACTTGCAGACAGAATATCATGTTGGTCAGGTATGGGTCATTGACCCTCATGTTTGCAGCCAGCTATGAGTCGCTAATTCACTGCTGCATCTGCGACTTCAAAATGTAGAGTTGATTATTCTTAAAATAGTTGTAGAATAGAGATTCCAGAATAGCGCTATTATAGTCAGTGTAACATATCAATGGTATCTGATATCTCTAAATGTGACTTTTATGCTAGTATTTCAGTCAATGAATAAGTGTTCCCGCTATAGCATCTGCCTTGTGTGAACATTCCCTGGGACTGATTACGGATGTCTGCGTAAGTAATAGTGACTAACATGCATGTGGCTTATTAATACATGTCTTATTTTCTGGCAGTGGGCAACAACAAAATAGAGAAATTATGATGACAAATAGGAGTACTTGTATTTGTTTCTTAAACGACCCCCCACCCGTCAGACCCCTTTCCCCCTCCCTCACTCACATAAAACAAACCACACACCAAACATAACTTTCAGTCTAAATCTGAGCGCTAATATTGCATACTGGAAGCCCATCACAAACAAATTCGAAGGTCACCGACGAGAGCTATGAAGTAGCAGAGCCCCAGACAAGCCATTAACAGTGCAAGAGCAGGTGCACTGAGTGCATCGATTTCTCACCAGTCTGTTTCTCTGAGTTGAAAGTAAATGTGTTTGTGTAAATTGGCTGCAACCATTGGATTACAAATGTAAAGACAACTATATATGTGTAAAGTCGAGAAAACCATTAGTACAGATAGTTGACAAAAGGAGTCTGTAAAACAGAAATTAATGTAAAGTTGATTAGTTTTCAATGAAAAGTTCATCGCATGATTAATGTACATTCATAGTATTGATTATTGTAAAGTTAATAACAATCGGTTGTCTATTGATGATGGAATGTATTTTCAGATATTTCAGTTTCACTGTGGTATTCATATGTGTCACAATAAACATCTCCAATAATGTATTGTGGGATATAAATTCACAACAGCTCTATCAGAAAATGAATGGAGGAAATTGTTACTGAAATAAAAACCAAATATTGCTAGAACAGTTTAGGAATGAAACCAGCGTGATGCCATTTGACACATATCCCTGTTCCAGTGCACACACGTTCAGAAAGCATAGAAGTATGCTGATAGCAGTTTATGGATGATTTGACTGATGTTGGAACACTCTGCGCCACAGACGAGTTAAAATTGCCGTTACAATATGGACGCTGTGGAAATTACTAAAGCACTATGGAGTGTCTCTAAAGTACATTATCATAATTTAGAAACATCTGAAAATAGGTAGTGGCGAGTTTTAAATGAGGGAGTGTTTCCGGAGTTTATTGAACAGGCGTGTCACCTGGATGGCTCCTTTCGCCATTTCTCCTTCTGTTGACTTTTGGCTTGATTGTGAAGAACACAACTTGTCCAAACCAAAATGGAATTGAATTACGTTCGACAAATAGACATAAAGATAGGGACTCTTCGGATGATTTGGCTTTTCTGTCTCGGAAACACAACCGAATGCGAAATAATAAAACATGCTTTATTACTGACTGAATTTGCAATGACAATGGGTCAAACACAGATTATGGAAATAATAGCATTCACTGACAATCCGATTGTACTGGAAGATACCCTACCATAAGCGGTAGAACCCTTCATATATGTTGGCATAGTTATAGACAAGAACAGAGATACTGCTTTAGATATATAATACAGAACAAAAAAGGTAAGATAGGAATTCAATGCATCAGGGAATTTATGAATTGACACAGATCTTCATCTCCAATTTCCAGTGCATCGTATTGAATGGAACAATAAGATGTATAACTAAAATAATTAAAATAATTAAAACTTTTATCATAGGATACCTACACAGAACTGAGGGAATAAAATAAAATGGCCTGATAAGGTCACTGTTAAGTGCGTAAAGAATGGATGATGATGGTTTCTGCAGCTCGCTTGTTGAATGCTCTCCTGCTACGTCCTCTCATGCGCCATACTCCGCTCGAACCGCGTTTAGTGTCAAAACTTTGCAGTCTGTGAATTGCTGGTTCGTCAATTGCAGTCTCATCATCTAGCAGGCGGTCATTTATTGATTTCAAAATGCCACTTCTATCCATCACTAATGTGCCCATGATGGGAGCTTGTGAAGCCATGATGTCAGCTCTTTCATTGCCCTGAACCCCTGTCCTCTCACTCTAGCCGAGAAACCCCATCCTCAAGTTCCACTGCGCACAACATATATGTCGGTGTATATGAGGGCATCACTCTCCTGCGTGTTCTCCGTTATCAGCTGATTCACCTCATGCTCTGCTCTCCCGCTGCTCCGTTCTCTGCATTCCTTGCCTAAGGTTAGGATGACTCTCTGGTACTCTATCACTCTATCATCATTGCAGACCTATTCATCCCCTTTTACTATCGTCTCAGCTGGGGGTAAAGTATCCGATTGTTATATCTTTCTGTGTCACCCATGCCTCACCTCTCTTGATTCTTGATCCCTTGATGTATGATATATTACTGTACAGAGGGTGCCGCATGTCTGTGGTGAAACGCATATAGGCTTTGACTTGTGCCAGTTTATGTCTGGATGTCACTGATAACAATCCGAACATGTACCGCATCATCACAATCGGGATGTCTCTAGTGCAGCACAGAACCAGTCGCATACCTTCATTCAGGATGATTTTGAACCTTTCTCACTGTGTTCTTGATAGTGTGAGAAGGCTTAGTCCGTAATCCTATCCCTCTTGTACATCTTTGTTCGATGTGGTCAACATGGCAATTATAGGAGAGACTGCGATCAAATGTCACTCCGAGGCATTTCAACCTGTCCCACATGTCAATTGTGCAAACATTAAAAGTGATGCCCAGAAGTTCAGCCTTCATTATGGAATTATTCAAAGAGCACCACATCATGCAGGCCTTGTTGGGATTGATCTTGGAGCTTGAGTCGCCGTACCACTGTGAGATTGCTTGCAAGGTTTCCTGGATGTCTTTGGCCAACTCTTGCCAGTCTGAGCCAGTCATGTTCGTAGGAATGTCAGCGGCAAATGTCCCTGTGGGTTGAATATTGGCCACTTTTACTGTGTAGATGTTGAACAGTACCGGTAAGAGCGGAGACTGTTGAGGTAGTCCTGGACATATTCGCCTCGGTTCTAATATTCACGATTCCACGCGTAGCGCAACTGTTCTTTCCATCAGGGCAGCTGATATCCAACTAACCAACCACGTGTTTAAACCACACTGCTTCAGACATTTAGTCCCAAAATTGACACGATTGTATGCGTCTTCCAGGTCGAGTGCCACCGCGACTGTTTCTTGCTTTGACTGAAAACCCTCATACACATCATACGCGAAAGTTCCAGCGTTACCCCAAATCTTCGCTGTTCTATAGCTGCCCAGCGTATCGGGTAGAATTTGCTCCCGTTCAAGGTAGGCCCTTATTTTTATGGCGATAACTTTCTCGAGCAATTTGCCATACCCATTATGTATAGTGATTATTCGATAGCTGCCGAGAAGCGTGGAGTCCTTACCAGGTTTAAGCAGTGGGCACAGATAGCTATGAAGCCAGTCCTCAGACACAGATGACTTCTCTATAGCGTGGTTGAACTCCTTCACCCTATTTCCTATCTCTGTCTCATTCAACTGCTTGATGTGGCAATATTGTACTCTATCACTCTACCTGGGGCAGAATTGTTGCTGTTTCCGTAGGCTATTTACGACCTCCGCCTCGGTGAAAAGGTCTACATAAGGCTCTTCACTAATGGCTGCGACTAAGATGCCTTTCGGAGTTTCCTGACGGGCATCTCTGTCGCCTCTGTCAGTCTGGACAACATATCGACTGAAAAAACTCAGACTTTTCTCTTTGTCTGTCTTCAGAAGACTTCTGTGGTGTCTTGAATGTTGGGAAAAGCTGGATTATAGTCTCTCCATTTATCTATCGATGTATGTCCCACAACTTCTGGAGGGTATTATCATTACCCACACATGTAATGAACTCGCTCGATTGTAGACTCCTTAGCTAACGCTTTAAAGCAATTGGCAGGATTGCGTGTTACCTCCGTCTTCTCGCTAAACGCGTCGACATTATTATCAACTCTCTTTCTGGCTTTACACCAGTCCTTTGTTGCCGCCTCCTTTTCTATCCAGTCTGTATGAACAGATTGATTCCACCAGGGTGGTTTGACAAAAGGGGATCTAGTGGTCCTGCGTCCGATCGTCTGGTGTAGCTTGTTCACTATATTATCCTGTTCGTACGTGTATATAAACACCTGTTTGGCTATCCGGTGCATGGTGTGTTTTCCTCTGGGTATAAGTACGACATATAGCAGGTGGTCGCTCTCTTGTGCCCCTAATACGTCCCAGCTTGTGGATGGAGCAACATCACTAGATATAGGTGCCAGGTCGATAACCCCGTCCGTATTTCCCGGTCGAGATGCTAGTCTAGTTGGACGTCCGTTATTCACGACAGTGAGGTTTGTGTTGACTAATGCCTGGCTCAAGGCTACCATTTGCCTAATTTCAGTGGCATTTCACCACTAGACCTAGAGTTAAAATCATCTGCAATGAGGCACTTTTTCCTCTTCGACTCTGACACGTCCGACAGAAACTCTCACTTTACGACCTCGAAGAGGTGATTTACGTGAGCGTATACGTTGTAGATTCTCCATTCTTGGTTGTTGAATTCCTTTGTAGCTCGACAACTTCTATGTTACAGGTGCTAGTATCTATCCATGTGCGGGGCAGTTCTTGCTTCACATATATCGGTAGTCCCCGCTTGCTGTGTCCGCATGGATTACTGTAGCACCTGTATCCTGAACACATGATACCATTCTCCTTTAAGCAGGTCTCCTGGATCATGATGATGATGTCGAAATTGTATACCAATTTTTGGAAAATGACTTCGCGCTGGGTAGAGCTGCGGCAATTCCAGTCGCCTATACAAACCATTTTTTAACCAAAGTCTATTTGACTTTCTTCGACTTTTTCTCTTTCCCACTATTTTCTTTCTTTCTCTCCTCTTCCTCTCCTTTTCTCTCCCCTTCCTCTCCTTCTGCATCCGCCGTCCTTTGCGCCATTTGCTGAAGACATCGACGTCAGAGCACGATCTCCGTAGCCCCCGCCATGACTCTTATGTGTGGTTTTCCTTCTCCTAGAAGTTGCCTGCGGGGCTAACGAGTCTCCTCTACTCGGTTTCTGGTCGGTTGTCTCCGCCATTTTTATCGCCGTGTCAGATTATCGTACGGGTAACAGTGCAATCTGACCAATCGTGTCTTCATATTCACGGTCAGCTTTGTAGCGAAATCACGACATAATCGATGACGATCCGTGAAATCTTGCTAACCGATCACTTGGTACACACTGGTTCTATTGTAATGTTACTTCCTACACCACCGAATGTTGGTAACTACCACCATAAGAGAAAATTGATTCCTTGTCACGGTACAGGCAGCACTGAACTTAGACCACGTGTGTCGTCCTAGCAAGTCAATTTTCCAACACGATCACAACGATAATCCTTGAAACCTGGTTAAATGACGACTTGCAAGGAACTAGCTACACACTTTCTGTGGTATTTCGCTACTATCTACACCACAAATGCCGGTATTAATTACAAACAATGGCGAAACTGTCGGAGAAAATGTAATCGCTGTCCGCCATTAAAGGAGACACCACTCCAACAACAACAACAAACTTTGTAAACTCTGGCTATGTTAAGGTAGTCGATTGTCACGTCACCTGATGAAATCAAGGCCATGGTGTACCACGCAGGTGTCATTAGCACTCTTCTGTATGAAAGAGTAACTTGGAGAACCTGCGCCAAACAAAAGCAAAGACTTAACACCTTTTATCTACAGCACCTGTGATCTATTCTTCAAACTACATGGAGGGACACAGTGACAAATGCAGAGATGAATTCTCGCACATTAATCCCAAGCATGCACACTCTCCTTAGGCCGCGAAGACCACGACGTCTTGCTTATGTTCATCGAGTCAGACATGACCCACCCTCCCCCCCCCCCCCCCCCAAGATAATCTCTATGGGCAGTCGGTTGATGACAAAAGAACAGTCGACTGGTCTCATCTGAGGTTCAGAGATGTGTACGCGAGACATGACGTCACTGGACATAGGTCTGCCATGCTGGGAAGACGTAACTGGAGACAAATTCAAACAGAGGTGTACCATGAAGAGCCACCTCAGCCTGTGTGAAAATAAGCTCTTGGAGCAGGGAGATATGAAAGTCAAGAGAAAGACAAAAATATGAAAAGAGTTATCCCTCCAAATTGCACCATCCTAAAGACAGTCGTGAGTGAAAGAGGCTACTACTTATACTACTAATTTTTGGCGCACGTGAAATGGACAAATCAGAGAGGTCGAAGCATCAATAACAGGGCACTGATCTTAGTGGTAGTGGCAATACATCATTATCTAACGGTCAATGTAAGCACGAACGACGCTTGTTTGACTCACCATGACGCCCGAGTGCTTCTCGAGTTTAATAAAGGATGGTCACTGTTTCTTTCCGACAAGAAAACGATCCCGGCATCTAGTGAAGGTTATGCATAAAGCTAGCAATGTGATTATGTAAAATCAATTACTATTGTAACCGTACTGCAAACATACAGCTCGGGGTTTCCCCTAAAAGCTGATTATGATAAACCAAATGTAGTGTTGGACCCTGAGTGGCCTAGGGGTGAAACTCGCTCGGATTTCACAGTCCCAGCGATCCGAGCTCGATTATGATAAACCAAATGTAGTGTTGGACCCTGAGTGGCCTAGGGGTGAAACTCGCTCGGATTTCACAGTCACAACGCTCCGAGCTCGATTCCCACTTGTGTCCAGTTTGGCAGACGCTGGGTTTTTTTCTCGAGCGAATGCTCCTGCACGTACGGAAAATTATGGCAACCTACCGTACTGCACACTTGCCAAGAAACTGAACAACCAAATAGGTGGCGGTTGTAAGAAGGTACTTACTTTTTAGTGTTGGACCAACGCCTACTGTATGTAGGCCATGGTTAGACCTATATTCTGCTATCTGGAGTGACAGACAAATAATGATTATTCCGTTTAGCGAAAATTCCCATGCTCTTTACAGACGATAGCCAGAGATACAAAAAACAAGCGTTTTTTATGCAATTTTATATAAACATAACGCTGTCAACAGCGAGAAAAGGATAACCTCGAACCAGAGTTCGGCAAGTGCAGGTCATCTGATAAATGTCATGTAAATCTGGAAAGATGTTTACTAGAGAGAAGCGTGTGGAATGTCTTGTCGTTGGTAGCAGTTATATGGCGATCTTATATGGTACATGGTGGGAACAGGTGCTAGTAAATGCTGGTAGATGTGATAACATCAAGTTGAGTTTTCATTCATTGAATATAAAATCTTGAACGGGGCATACTAGAACATAAAAAAAACAGATATTTTGATCAGCAAAATAGAATGTTTGTAGAATTAAATAAATGATAGAAATATGGGAATACAACTTACGTGTAGATTATATGTGGAGCAATGGGAGACGAAATAACAGGCAGTCGATGTGAGGTGTGAATTAATAAGTAAACAAGACAAATAAGAAATAACAATGAGAGAATAAACTATTTGTGAAGGTATAGGAGACGAACTTAACTTTTCTTTTCTACTGATTTAGAAGACTCTGCAGAGTCTGTATACAACAAGTTTAGTCTACTCACCTTGAGCTGAAATTAACTATGTGCATCTAATCTATTTTTGAATGCATTAACTGGCCATGCCAACATTATTTACAATCATTCATCACTCTCTGACTAAAAAATGTTTTCTAATATCTGATCTGGACTTTTAGTTAATTAATTTCTATCTGTGCCTTCTTGTTCTTGTAGTCGGTTGTACTTTGAAAAACTTGTTATAGTCTAATTTAATCTTTTCGTTGATTATGTTATGAACATATTTGAATCGCCCCGAATTCTTATATTTTCTAGACATTGTAGGACGGTTCTGCCGAGTCTTTCCTCATAACTATAATTCCCAAATCTCACTTTCAGTTTTGTTGTTCTTCTCTTGAGTTAATAATTTCAAATTTAACAGAATAATTGTAGTGCAAAAATGAGAGGAAAGAAAAAGAAAGTTGCAAAACAAATAAGAATATAAATATTAGATGAACAAATAAGAACATAAATATTAGATGAACAAAAAAGAACATAAATATTAGATGAACAAATAAGAACATAAATATTAGATGAACAAATAAGAACATAAATATTAGATGAACAAATAAGAACATAAATATTAGATGAACAAATAAGAACATAAATATTAGATGAACAAATAAGAACATAAATATTAGATGAACAAATAAGAACATAAATATTAGATGAACAAATAAGAACATAAATATTAGATGAACAAATAAGAACATAAATATTAGATGAACAAATAAGAACATAAATATTAGATGAACAAATAAGAACATAAATATTAGATGAACAAATAAGAACATAAATATTAGATGAACAAATAAGAACATAAATATTAGATGAACAAATGGAGAACAATAATAAACAAAGAAAAGTGCAAGGACAAAACATTGGATGAAAAAGTGAGACAAAATATTACAGGCCATGAAATAAGAAGAAACTGAAGGCGGTTGAAGTAGAGAAGAAATGATAGATGACGAAATCAGAAATCGAACACGTAGGAGCGAGGGATACCTATTTATGAGAATAACGATATTAAAATAAACACAAACTGCGATTGGCCTATTTCCAATTAAAGTAACATAGAAATGCTCCAGTTCCTAATTACATCAAATGTGTAGCGAATATTATCAACTGGCTCGCCCGACTGCAAAATTGTTGAGGTTTTCCGTGAACCCATTGTCTGAAATATGAGTTAATTGCATCTAGACACGCGAGAATTGTTGAAAATGAATGCGTTTTTATGTCTAACCTCGTCCCACTTTCTGTAATTGAACCTTGGTACAAAACACAGGTTTTTCTGTTGCTTTCTTCAAGTATCTGAGTGCGAGACTGGTAGAGCGATTGCTTCTCTCGAAAAGGATGCAAGGTTATATCTCCCTTTAGGGTCACTCTGTAGTTGATTCAGAGTAAAATGGGTACCTGGCTTACTGTTAGGAAAGCAAAGTCAGCGAGGAAGTGAAATGTCAGTCGATCTCATAAAATTCAGAGGTCTACTAAAATGTAAACTCTACCACTTCATCCCCGACTGTATTGTCTAAAGTGGAACTAACTTCCACTAGACGTTGTTCTCGGCCATTGTTTTTCCTCCTAACCTTCTCTACACTTACTGCACTGTACTGTTCCATTATGTTAACTTGACATTCCTTAGTGACTCCACTTCTACCTCGGAATGCACAAACGTTGTATTAATTGTGGGCTTTAGTTGCTATAGCTAGCTTCATGCCCAAACTTCCTTATTCGTCTCTTACAACATGCCTGGCAGTCTGCAGAGTTACATGTTCTTGCTCCCATTGTCTTAGGTTCTAACATTTCGTCTTTTTAGGTTCATTCCCGACGGCTGACAAAACAGTCAGTGACCATCACTCCTGATAGAGTCTTTTATGGCAACAAAAAAACTTACTCTACTTTGCCTGGTCTGCTGCCTTCCTTCATGTTGTGTTCCAGATTGGTTCGTGAATTTCACTGGCATCACGAAAGTACTCATTCTAATATAGACCGACGAATTTTCGTATGAAGACGTTGGGAAGTGTGAAGACGGTGTGAAGTATGAAGACGGTGTGAAGTATGAAGACATTGGGAGGTATGAAGTTGTGAGGTATGAAGTTGTGAGGTATGAAGTTGTGAAGTATAAAGACGTTGTGAAGTATGAAGTATGAAGTTGTGAAGTATGAAGTTGTGGAGTATGAAGACGTTGTGAAGTATGAGGACGTTATGAAGTATGAAGACGTTGTGAAGTATGAAGACGTTGTGACGTATGAAGTTGTGAGGTGTGAAGACGTTGTGAAGTGTGAAGTATGAAGTTATGAAGTATGAAAACGTTGTGAAGTGTGAAGTATGAAGTTATGAAGTATGAAGACGTTGTGAAGTGTGAAGTATGAAGTTATGAAGTATGAAAACGTTGTGAAGTATGAAGTTGTGAAGTACGAAGACGTTGAAAAGTATGAAGTATGAAGTTGTAAAGTATGAATTTATGAAGTATTAAGTTGTGAAGTATGAAGTTATGAAGTATTAAGTTGTGAAGTATGAAGTTATGAAGACGTTGTGAAGTATGAAGACGTTGTGAATTGATAAGACGTTGCGGATCAGAGACGAAGGCTATAACTTTACTTCAGTCATTAACACAAGCACCGTTTGTTAGGCAAAGACTTTCTGAAGAACGCAGCTCCAGCCGATGGCGACCATCTTTCAATGTATTAGATGTTCGTGTAACTTTCGCACCGATTACGACTGTTTGTCAACCCGTGCTGTTCGGCATCTGTTTTTGCACCACTCTGATGCTTATTGGTATGGATTTTCTGAGTGTTAGATACATGTACTAGGACGATGTTGATGAACTGTGCTTGTCTGTAGACTTTTCTATCTGCTGTTAAGGCAATGGCTACATGTGATATCTAGAGCTGTATGGTCGCTGAATATCAGGCTTCAGGTTAAGCATTCTAGTTCGCAGGGAGCAGTTTGGGCTCTGCCTGTTGTAGAGAATGCCCATTAACCACCTCTACCTGAACTAACTGAATTCAAATAGCATTACTGTGTGCCTCTAAAGCTCTCTTTCATCTCTCTCTTTCTCAGATCTCTTGCTCCCATATGTCCCTCTCTCTCTTTCTCTCTCTCGTATGTCTCGTTCTCATATCTCTCTCTCTCTCTCTTTCTCTACATATACATATACATATATATATATATATATATATATATATATATATATATATATATATATATATATATAAAAATATATGTACATGTATATATATATTTTTTCTCTGTCTGTCTCTCTTTCTCTCTCTCTCTCTCTCTCTCACTCTCACTCTCTCCATTTCTAACTAGCTATGTAGTTATGTCTATCTATCTCATTCTCTTCGAGCACTTGACTTGCTCTTAAATTAGTAATCTACCCGGTCTACCTTTCCCACTTCACATATCACCCATCATCTTCACACTCTCTCTGTACGACACCTTATCAACGCTATAACATATCAGACCAGTGTTATAAATATGTGTATTTAGGCACGTTATATTCTGGCATCCTATGTGGCGTTTAAATTACCTCTATCTATCCGGGCATGATGACAAACTCTTTCTGAATTAATATATCTGGTTTTTAATTTATTTTTTGTTCATTAGGATGAGAGTTCCCATTGCCCGTCTGTAATCTCTTAAATCAATCAGGCATAACTAGCTTCTAATATCATGTAGCATAATATTCTTTAAATTCATTTCAGTTTTTTGATTTTTTAATCAGTTTCTCGACCAAGAAATTAGAAACCAGATTTAAATGCTACCCAAAAACTGAAATCTTAGTATTCAAGCAGGCAAATGAGTGCATGATTTCAGTTAACAAAAAGCTATCAATTGATTATGTAGTCCATCTGGTGAGCACTTAGAAAGTTCCGGCGTGCGTCGGGGCATGAGAAAAGCTACTGCAACCCGCCACTTAAAGCTCTTTCGGAGGGTATAAATAAGCTCAATGTGAGCACTAAGCAACAACAACAACAACAAATGCAAGGACTGTATCGCATGTCTTACTTAAGATGTTCACGGCTTTCAAAATGATTTGGAAATATTTTGATACCAACATTTGTTATCACTTGTATAATAATTGCAAATCCCAAAGTGACCTTACCTTATTAATTGTTGTGGAATATGTGTCATCTTTAATGATCTTATATCAGGTGCTCGCGCTGATAGTATGGCAATTTGACTGGAGCAATTAATACTGTAGCAAGCAGTTTAAAGTTTGAATAGGACATTGTTCTGAACGCAGTAATACATTTCAAGTTTGTTTCTAATTACATCTACATTAACCTTAAGATGGCAGATTTACGTATTCTACAAACACAATCATGCAAAATGGTCAGCAATATTTTTTTTTAAATATAGAATTAATCAGTAAATTTAGGCTATTAAATGGATGAATCGGAAATGGATATTATTGTGGACTTATTTTACCGACCTTTCCAGTGCGTAAACTTCAGTTGAGTGCAATGGCTCTCTAATGCATTCAGCCTGAAAATTGTATTCATCGCACAGTATGCTTGTTTCCCTAACGGAAGAATACATTTCGGCTTTGTTTACATCTATTTTAACCCTGCCATGGAGAGAAAAGGTGAAATAAAAAAAATAAAAAACTTTTTTTGTCTTCCAGAAAAGTTAAATATTTCTTAAAATATATTATAAAATGGTATGAAAAGAACCTTTACCACCCTATTTTAAAAATTGACGTGATTTCATCTGCAGCTTTTGCATTTTTTTTCCAACCCGTCACGTTTACCTAATGTTGCAAACTTTGAGAGCCTGTAACATTTTTATTTGACGGTCTATTGATATGGTATGTTTGTGAGTAGACCAATAAATGAATAAATAATTAGTTGGTTTTAATGTTTTTGTTGTGCGTGTTTTAGTTTCTGAGATACATGAAGATGAAGATGATGGTGTTGAAAATCAGCACAAGCATTTAGACTCTCCCGCTTTCGGAGCTCCTTGGTTGGGAACAAAAAATTGCCGATAACCGATTTGATGTTTACCGTAATGGCCGTACCTCCCACTTTCGGTAATAAACGTTATTATTATATCTTCATAAACAATCTAAACAGATCTACCTCAGAAAAATATGTAGTAGAAACTTGACTCCACTATTATCAAAAATGAAAGAATTTTCAAATCCAATAAAAAAACATAAGACATTTTTGCCAAACGTCTATAACAAATTTCACAGTAAGTTTGTATCTGACCGAACATTACGGGTCGGACCTCTCTACAATCAAAAGAGCAGTATTGTTCAGACTATTTCTACGTAGTCGTTCGTTTTAAAATCTAATTAGACCGGCCATCGTTATGCAAAAACATCGTTAGTCGCGTACGATCTATCTTGACTTTACGATTGTCTCCGCCGCCAAAGCTTTGGAGCGACGTTCCAGTGATAAAGGATCCTAATAATGTACATAAATAGAATAAAAGTGTGTGCGGCGCTGAGGTAAGGACGCTGAGGTAAAGACGCTGAGGTAAAGACGCTTGATTTTCAAGAAACTGTTGGAGAAAGAAGACTAACGTCAGGTTAAGAAATACATTCTGATAAATTTTAGTCAGGGTGACGTGAAACGTTGCTGATAAATTTTAGTCAGGGTGACGTGAAACGTTGCTGATAAATTTTAGTCAGGGTGACGTGAAACGTTGCTGATAAATTTTAGTCAGGGTGACGTGAAACGTTGCTGATAAATTTTAGTCAGGGTGACGTGAAACGTTGCTGATAAATTTTAGTCAGGGTGACGTGAAACGTTGCTGATAAATTTTAGTCAGGGTGACGTGAAACGTTGCTGATAAATTTTAGTCAGGGTGACGTGAAACGTTGCTGATAAATTTTAGTCAGGGTGACGTGAAACGTTGCTGATAAATTTTAGTCAGGGTGACGTGAAACGTTCCTGATCAATGTTAGTCAGGGTGGCGTGAAACTTTGCTGATCAATTTTAGTCAGGGTGACGTGAAACGTTGCTGATAAATTTTAGTCAGGGTGACGTGAAACGTTGCTGATAAATTTTAGTCAGGGTGACGTGAAACGTTGCTGATAAATTTTAGTCAGGGTGACGTGAAACGTTGCTGATAAATTTTAGTCAGGGTGACGTGAAACGTTGCTGATAAATTTTAGTCAAGGTGACGTGAAACGTTGCTGATAAATTTTAGTCAGGGTGACGTGAAACGTTCCTGATCAATGTTAGTCAGGGTGGCGTGAAACTTTGCTGATCAATTTTAGTCAGGGTGACGTGAAACGTTGCTGATAAATTTTAGTCAGGATGACGTGAAACGTTCCTGATCAATTTTGATCAGGGTGACGTGAAACGTTCCTGATCAATGTTAGTCAGGGTGGCGTGAAACTTTGCTGATCAATTTTAGTCAGGATGATGTGAAACGTTGCTGATCAATTTTAGTCAGGGTAACGGGAAACGTTACTGATCAATTTTAGTCAGGTTGACGTGAAACGTTCCTGATCAAGACCCCCATCTTACCCCCACACAGAATACTTCATGACAGTCAGGCTAATGAGGTGGGGGAGCGACATAATCCGTGCTGTAGTGAACGTCAGTCAGGTGAAACTAAACATAGCATACCAGCTTGGGGGACCGCGGTCAACCTTCATCAGCAGGCTAGTGGTGGGAGGAAAGATAGTACAACCCACCACTTAACGCCATTTTAAGGGCACACGAAAGAGTAAACATCCATCGTGTGCATTAAGCAACAACTACTCAAGAAACGAAAGTGCGAAACAGTGATCTATTTCAAATCCCCAAAGGTGGGGACGGCGTGGCCTAGTGGTTAAGTGGCACGGCTCACAACCAGAAGATGCTGGGTTCGATCCCCATCACAGCACCGGCCGTTACCCCGGGGAAGCAAACCCTTAGAAAATGCAGGAGGAAGCAGACCCTTACATAAAATGCACGCTGAAGTCGGATGCACTGGGCCGACAGGCGCAAAATAAAAACCACAGTGTAACGCACACACGCCTTGAGGAATAGATAAATAAGGCGAACGCAACAAAAAAACAAAAAAATTAAATCCCCAAAGTTTCAATCGACCACTGATCTCAACGAAGGTGAAATCAGCCTTTAGTCAAATTGAGATACAACTCGGAGATCACTATGCGAGTAAAAGAATGCTCTAACAGTTGAAAATCGTTAAAAGTGGGATGTTAGCCTCCGTCCGGACAACATTCTAACGATATTGTTTCAACAATATCTCATGAAAGTGTGGTGTCATCTGGCCTCTACCTGTCCTGAACGTTTCAGCTTTACAGATTATCCGGAAATTTCTGAATTTTCAAATACAAGATTTGACCGAAACTAACTAACAAGTGAAATAAAATAAAAGTCCTTTAAAAAGAAGACAATGAGACACCTCGGTTATCCAACTCCATAAGATAAGTCAAAGAGGTTGTATTTTGAAATACGCGATACAGTACGCTATCAATTACAATGCCGATTTGATTCACTGATAGATATGTTCTTCATCAAAATTCTGAGCTGCCAAAAGTTTAAAACATTTTCTAAAGAGTTTCCAGAAGAACAGTTTTTCAGGTTAAGTGAAATGAATGTAAATCATTGCAATCTACTGGGACGGACATCTGAAATCATGGCTTTGTTTGTTTCCTCACGCGTTACAGAAATATATATGGCCTAAATTCGTAGATTTCTATGGAACAAAGGAATCCATCGTGGTCATACAGAACGTTACAAAATATGTGAATTAATATTGAGAATTCCTGCATCTTCGACATCGTAGGAGAGTTTGTTTTTTTTGCCTTGACATGCGTTAAAACATTCAAAAGAAACTCCCAAAGATACAACTATATTTCTGCTCTATCAATGATGTCGATAGAAAAGGACCTCTTCGTTGAGATACGGCAAATTATTTCCAAAACAGTCAAAGAGGACGTCTGTGATATGAGCGGCTGCATATAAGAAGAGTGTGTGGGAAAGGATTGTAAAGTGAAATGTTATAATTAGGCCTACATTTCTATACCATGATAAATTATGATTGCCTGTACTCTGGCAGAATGGAGAATACCTAACAGAATTAACCCTGCCAGATGTATATGGCCTGCACTCTGTCCTGGTGTGCTGGTAACCGCTACTCTGACGTAGAATCGGGGTTTGCTAAGCGAACTTCCTACCATGACAGCTAGGATGTATATCAACGTCGATTTTGGATCACGATCCTGAGCAGCGCATGAGCTGCAGGGGTCAGTAACCCATAGCTGACTGCTAGCGTCAGGGCCAGCAGAGCTGCCAAGACCCTTCTACACCTCCACGCGGTTATCCTGGATAACAGGCTACAGCAAGGCAGACTGGCTAAGGAAAAGGGATCGAAGAGGGAATGCTAACCCGGTACTCAAAAAATGCTTGCTGGAGTCGGATGTGTTGGACCGAAAAGTGCAAATATCGCAGTCAAGCTGTAAACTACGACACAACGCATTCCGTACTCTGGACTACATTCTGCTACTTAAGCCCTTTTAGGGCTTGGTAGCGGGAGATTGAGAACGAACAAAGCCAAGCCAAACCAACGTCGATTTACATCCTTTTCCTGTTCATGTTTTTAAAAATAAATCAGCGTACATAGCAATAGTTTGGTGTCATCTTCTAGTGTACATTTTGTGTCATTTTAAACGAATGCGGTGGACATTAATGAAATCACAAGGTAAGGGAGATAACGTAATTAAACCTTTACTGATGCCTATCTTTCACATTTCGTCCCTTTGGATAATGAAACGGAGTGACTTACATGTCGTTGATTATGATGAATGCGTTTTTTCTTGGCGCGTAGTGTTTGAATTATCTCATGAATTTCTGAGAGGCAATAGCGTCGTCTCAGTAGATCGCATGAACATTCAGATTTGTGATTACTGTAGCCAGCAGACGTTAGGTGTCGCAAACACGAGCTCTGCTCGATACAAAATGGCGTCAGTGCCCACATTTAGCAATCAAAGAACGACGTGCTGTTTACATTTATTTTCTTGTCGGTGGGGGGAGGGGGGGGGGGTTCAGTATACTTTCAACAAGGGATTGGGGAAAGGGGGAGGCTTCAGGGTACTTTCTGCAAGGGATTGGGGAAAGGAGGAGGGTTCAGGGTACTTTCTGCAAGGGATTGAAGAAGGGGGGAAGGGTTCATGGTACTTTCTGAAAGGGATTGGGGAAGGGGGAAGGGTACTTTCTGCAAGAGATTAGGGAAGGGGGATGGAAGAGTTCACGGTACTTTCTGTAAGAGATTGGGGAAGGGGGGGAAGGGGGAAAGGGTTCAAGGTACTTTCTGAAAGGGATTGTGGAAGGGGGGAGGTTTCAGGGTACTTTCTGCAAGTGATTGTGGAAGGGGGGGGGGGGGCAAGGGTTCAGGGTACTTTCTAGAAGGGATTTGGGAAGGGGGGGGGGGCAAGGGTTCAGGGTACTTTCTGAAAGGGATTGTGGAAGGGGGGGGGGGTAAGGGTTCAGGGTACTTTCTGAAAGGGATTGGGGAAGGGGGGAAGGGTTCCGGGTACTTTCTGCCAGGGATTGGGGAAGGGGTGAAGAGTTCAGGGTGCTTTCTGCAAGCGATTGGGGAAGGGGGGAAGGGTTCAGGGTACTTTCTGCAAGGGATTGGTTATGGGGGAAGAGTTTAGGGTACTTTCTGCAAGGGATTGGGGAAGGGGGGAAGGGTTCCGGGTACTTTCTGCCAGGGATTGGGGAAGGGGTGAAGAGTTCAGGGTGCTTTCTGCAAGCGATTGGGGAAGGAAGGAAGGGTTCAGGATACTTTCTGCAAGGGATTGGTTAAGGGGGAAGAGTTTAGGGTACTTTCTGCAAGGGATTGGGGAAGGGGGGAAGGGTTCCGGGTACTTTCTGCCAGGGATTGGGGAAGGGGTGAAGAGTTCAGGGTGCTTTCTGCAAGCGATTGGGGAAGGAAGGAAGGGTTCAGGGTACTTTCTGCAAGGGATTGGTTAAGGGGGAAGAGTTTAGGGTACTTTCTGCAAGGGATTGGGGAAGGGGGGAAGAGTGCAGGGTACTTTCTAAAAAAGATATTCATAAGTAAATGTTTCCTATTGATGGTGAGAAGTGTTTGTAGTGTCAAGCGGTAGCTCAGTCAACCAAAACGTTTCTTATGCCTGACCTGGAAGTCCTGTTCAGATTGTAACAGAAGCATCTATGTGATGTTTGAGTAGATGATTCCTGCTGACAGACGACTAGCTATATACATTATATCAACTGCAAGAGGGTTTCCCTGTGGTTTCAGCTACATACTCCCAATTCTTACTTCAGACGGTACAGAAGAGTTTGTTAAGGCACGAGCGGATTGCACATTTAGATGCCTCAAACCTGTAAGTGCTAGTGAGGATCTACTGACCTATTCAGGCTTGGCTCTAGGCCAATGAAAGAGCTGATATTTTAGCTTCACAAGCATTACTTATCGACATACAGAAATACGGACAAGAGTGACATTTGAAAGTCTAATTGTCCAACTGTTGGATTATGACACAGCATTAGATGAATCAACAACTCTCAGACTTCTTCACAGCTTTCAAATCAAGCAAGATTCGAGTGGAGTAGAGCACATGGGGAGAAATATAAGTGTGTACGACCAACGAGCTGCAAGAACCATCAGTATCCAAACCTCTCATTTTTTGAAAGAAAGAGCCAGAGCATCTATAAGTGTGTCGGGAGTACAACGAATTCTATTCTTAAGAAGCGAACATAATAAACAATTGTGTGGACAATACGGATCATTGACACGTACTTCGTTTTACTTGTAAATATGATCAAAAACATTATTTCTCACAGTGGCGATTAGTTCCCTGTATAAGTTACCTAGCGTCCCTTGCTCTTTTCCATAAATACCTTCGTTTCCAGATATGTATTTAGTTTCTGCTTTTGTACTGTCTAAAGTCTTTTGCTAGTCCCTTAACCACATATAAATGATTTTGTTATGTACTTCTAAAAGTGTTTTAGTGCCTCTAAATGTTTTTTTCTGTACTTCCACATTTTCTGTACTTCTAAATGTTTTTTTCTGTACCTCTAAATATTTTTGTTTTTCTAAATATTTGTCTAAATATTTTTCTGTACATTTTTAATGGGGTTTTTTTTCCCCGTACTTCTATGTGCATTTCTGTTTTTTGCACTTCTATATAATGTTTATGCAATTATATGGGCTTTTTCTGCTTTCTGAACTTCTAAATGCTTTTTCTGAATTTCTAAATGTTTCTTGCTTTACTTCTAATTGTTTTTTCTGCACTTCCAAATGTATTTTTTCAACTTCTAAATATTTTATCTCAAATTCTATAATAGCTTTTTACTGAACTATTTAATGTTTTTTTTCTGGACGTAAATAATTTTTTATTTACTTCTAAATGATTTTTTCTGTATTTCTTTGTGATCCTTCTGTTTTCTGTACTTCTAAATGATTTTTTCTGTATTTCTTTGTGATCCTTCTGTTTTCTGTACTTCTAAATGTTTTTTTCTGTATTTCTTTGTGATCCTGTTTTCTGTACTTCTAAATGATTTTTTCTGTGTTTCTTTGTGATCCTTCTGTTTTCTGTACTTCTAAATGATTTTTTCTGTATTTCTTTGTGATCCTTCTGTTTTCTGTACTTCTAAATGTTTTTTTCTGTATTTCTTTGTGATCCTTCTGTTTTCTTTACTTCTAAATGATTTTTTCTGTATTTTTTTGTAATTTTTCTGTTTTCGTACTTATAAATGATTTTTTCTGTATTTCTTTGTGATCCTTCTGTTTTCTGTACTTCTAAATTATTTTTTCTGTATTTCTTTGTGATCATTCTGTTTTCTGTACTTCTAAATGATTTTTTTCTGAATTTCTTTGTAATCCTTCTGTTTTCTGTACTTCTAAATGATTTTTCCTGTATTTCTTTGTGATCCTTCTGTTTTCTTTACTTCTAAATGATTTTTTCTGTATTTCTTTGTGAACTTTTTTGTTTTCTGTACTTCTAAATGATTTGTTCTGTATTACTTTGTGATCCTTCTGTTTTCAGTACTTCTAAATGATTTTTTCTGTATTTCTTTGTGATCCTTCTGTGTTCTGTACTTCTAAATGATTTTTTCTGTATTTCTTTGTGATCCTTCTGTTTTCTGTACTTCTAAATGATTTTTTCTGTATTTCTTTGTGATCCTTCTGTTTTCTGTACTTCTAAATGATTTTTTCTGTATTTCTTTGTGATCCTTCTGTTTTCTGTACTTCTACATGATTTTTTCTGCATTTCTTTGTGATCCTTCTGTTTTCTGTACTTCTAAAGTTTTTTTTCTGTATTTCTTTGTGATCCTTCGGTTTTCTGTACTTCTAAATAATTTTTTCTGTATTTCTTTGTAATCCTTCTGTTTTCTGTACTTCTAAATGATTTTTTCTGTATTTCTTTGTGATCCTTCTGTTTTCTGTACTTCTAAATGATTTTTTCTGTATTTCTTTGTAATCCTTCTGTTTTCTGTACTTCTAAATGTTCTTCCTGTTCTCATTCGTTTAATAAATATTACTTCTTTTGATCCGTTGTTATGCCGGAATTGAAAATTGTTCTCTAGGATCGTCCTTTGCAGATCTACCCCTTATTCCCTCATGCTCTCCAGGAACGTCAATCCTTATTCCTTAATGTGTAATTCTGAGAAGCATTTTAATCATGTCCTGGTTGTTATTTAATCTGATTGATAGTATAATAACCAAATCTAAACATCCAGATTAACTACCGACTGGCTAATTGAATAGGCAAGACAAATTAACTGACCAGCCCACTAATGTATAGACATACAGACCTGCTGACAAACATATAGACAGACAAACTGACCGAGTGAATATTATAGAGACAGACATAATAAGTGACTAGCTGACTAATGTATAAACAGACAAAATAACTGACCGGCTGACTTACAAAGTACAGAGAAGCATACTAAACGACCGACTGATTACAATTTCAAAAATTGGATTGACATACTTATTAACATATAGACAGACCAGCCTACTAGCTGACAAAGGTATAGACAATCCAACCTCTGAGTGACCTTGCTAACTGATGGTTAAATAGACAAACGTTCCCGCAGTATTGTCCTAAAATGCTGTTGGTCATTTTTTATAATTAACCGAAGAAGTGAGATCAGATGATAGACGTGTCCCTGAACAGCCCCGGGTGATTTCAGCTAACGATGTTCTGTGATGTGCTCCCGAACTCCTTTTAGCAGCTCCCTTATCGGTCAAGGTAATCCGAGACCGGGTTATAAATGTAATCGCTAAAACAATCATCAACGAGTCTTTGACTTTGCTTTGCTTCCACCATAGTCCAGGCCTCGGATAAGATCTGCAGAGCCTGTTCAGGACTTTGGTCACAATGTCTGCATTCGGAAAAGACCTGGACACCATCAAACTGACCGTAACCCACAAAGACAGTTCTTCTTCTTCTTCTTCTTCTTCTTCTTCTTCTTCTTCTTCTTCTTCTTCTTCTTTTTCTTCTTCGTACGCAGTCAGACAGTAACCATTATTTTTTCGAAAAAGGCAGCGGTCATCCTGAGGCTGTCGACACTGCCAAAGAGCTTGTCTAGTGTTGCCACTGGTGATGGCCACATATGCTCTCTCTGATCCTCGTATGTCGGGCAGTTTTGCAGCAAATGCTCAGCGGTCATTTTCCCGGTACCACACGGGCATTCGTCTGTGCCACCTATCTTCAATTTGTTGAAGACCACGACCTGCTCTCTTCTGTTCAACTGGTAATATGCATCGTTTTTGGTGTAGCCAGTATGTTCGGTTTCCCATTTGGTCATGTATCTAGCTCTAATAAGCCGTTTTGACTCTTCGTATGTCATACTAGTATCTGGTTGTGTTAGTCTGCACCTTCTTTTGCCAGTCTGTCTGCCTCCTCGTTGCCTTGGATGTTGCAGTGAGATGGAACCCACTGCACCACTACCCTTTTTGGTGCGGACTGCTGGCATAGTTGACAGAGTACTGCTCTTAAATAATTAAGTTCGGTATTTTTCTGGCTTTTTAGTGATCAAAGACAGTTCAATTCGGTAGTATACTGAACACAAACCCAACGTCTGCTGGTCGAACTCATTAGGGTTAAATTACAAAACGATACAATATAAATATTGCAATATTTACTATAATAATCTTTATTATATACACACACACACACACACACACACACACAAACATATGCTAAGTCGCTCCTCTTCTATCTTGTTTTAGAGGCCGGTGTGTGTAATAATTGTTGTTGTTATTGTTGAATGCCTACCATGAGTAAGTTGACTCTTTTGTGCGCCTTAAAAAGGACGGTAAGTGACGGGTTGTACTAGCTTTTCTCACATCCCAAGCGTGTAGGTGGATCGTGGTCCTTCAGGTGGTTGTGCTATGCCTAGCTTCATCTGTGTGACGCTCACTACTAAGAGGATCACGTCGATCCAAATCTCGTCGACCAGACTGCTTTGAAAACAACTGTTTCCAGGGAACGTTACATGAAAGAGAAGAAGTGGTTTTGGTCGGTCTATTGTGCCTGACCCTGTCGTGACGTCCTGGTCAGTATGGTGTGAGTGACCCTGACATGACGACTTTGTCAGTATGTTGTGCCTGACCCTGACGTGACATACTGGTCAGTATATTGTTCCTGACCCTGACGTGACAACCTTGTCAGTATGGTATGCGTGACCCTAACATGACGACTTGGTCAGTATGTTGTGCCTGACTCTGACGTGACATCCTGGTCAGTATATTGTGCCTGACCCTGACGTGACATCCTTGTCAGCATGTTGTGCCTGACCCTGTCGTGACGTCCTGGTCAGTATGTTGTGCCTGACCCTGTCGTGACGTCCTGGTAAGTATGTTGTTCCTGGCTGGACTAGCGCTTCAGTTCCCAGAAAATAAGTGTGTGTGTGTGTGTATATATATATATATATATATATATATATATATATATGTACGTATGTATGTATGTATGTATTAAAATATTAATGTAAATATATATATATGCAGATTTTTCATCGGGGTTTGCTCCAGAAGCCGTTCTCGTAAACAGGTATCCCGCAGGGCAGCGGAGAGGGGTGACATTTAAGTTGTGTGTCGTGCCTTTTCCATAACCACAAGAGGTCATAGGGACATCACTCAGCGTGTGAGTGAGTTTGGAATTCCTCCCCGGCTGCGCTCAGTCCATTTTAGTCGTGCCTAAATTTCTCACACGTCATTTCGTGAAGTTCAGTCGTGTGAACTAGGCCATAAAATACAACACAGATTTAAGCGTAGTGCTATGCTATTCATAGGATTCCGTGGCGAAGTGGTTAAGCCGTCGGCATCGTGATCAGGTTGTGTAGGTTCGACCCCGAACTCCGCCGTCTTTTTCACGAGTGCTTGATGTGGAGTCCCCTGCATCTCGTAGTCGTCTTGTCCTTGACTTTCCACTGGGGTCGGGCGGCACGAGACGAGAGAGTGGGGATAAAAAGTAGCGCAGTTAAACCTTACTAAAAATATCGCTAGAAAAATTAATTATGCCATCATCGTCTACGATGGACGGCGGCCTTTGCCTATGCTATTCATTTAGCCAATGTCTAGATCAGGAAAATTGGACGGAAGAAATCACACAAAAACGAACGAATTAACCATTCCAAATGTAAAACAACAACACGTTTCCGTGATCATAAGTGTCAGTCCTTGACGAGTGGGAATTCCAGGCAAATCTGGCGGCATCCATAATGAACAGAAACAGCAGGGCAATGTAGACCCGCAGCCGGTTACTGTTATCAGGACCAGAGAGTGAGGTTGACAAAAGGCGAAGTTTCTTCATCACTTTAATCCAAATCAATGCGCAAGTCACTCGTTTCAGAGGACACAGCAAGAGAAAAGACTGTTCTCACTGCTGACCAAAGAGACGTGTGAGGAAAGAACATCATGTATGTGTGTGTATTTGTGTGTATGTGTGTGTATTTGTGTGTATGTGTGTGTATTTGTGTGTATGTGTGTGTATTTGTGTGTATGTGTGTGCATGTGTGTGTATTTGTGTGTATGTGTGTGTTTTTGTGTGTATGTGTGTGTGTGTGTGTATTTGTGTGTATGTGTGTGTATTTGTGTGTATGTGTGTGCATGTGTGTGTATTTGTGTGTATGTGTGTGTATTTGTGTGTATGTGTGTGTGTATGTGTATGTAAGTGTGCATGTATGTATGTGTGTGTATGTGTGTGTGTGTGCGTGCATGCGAGCATGTGGGCGGTCGGGCGGGAGAGTGGGTGAATGGGTGGGTAAGTAAGTCGGTAGGTAGGTAGGTGGGTAGGTAGGTATTTAGGTATGTATGTTTGTACGTACGTATGTATGTATGTATGTATGTATGGGTGTGTACGTGCATATATATGTGCACGTGCATATATATGTACATAACCTATCGCCATCTCGCGTGTAAAGAAGATGACATGAAGACCAACACAGACAGAGACTATGTTGATATCAGGTTAACACGTGCAGAAAAGTTACCATAACAGTGTCTTTGGTATTCAGTACTAAAGTTAAAACACCTAGGTCGTATGTTCACTGACGACGGTAGATTGAACAGAGAGATCTAACATAGAATTCATTCGTCAAACGTTGTTCACTTTCTAATTGCAATGATTTTGAAACACACTAGAGTACTTCTTTCAATTACGAGGAGGCTGATAAATACGCTGTTTATTCCTACATTCTGTCAGCAATGTCAGTCTTGGTCTTTGCTGGAAACACATAAGAGTAAGATCCAGAGCGTGTGAGAAGTGTAGCCGGAAAGACAATCCGTTACCGAATCCGCAACACCACGCTGAGGCAGACACGGGGGATTTTTCCCAGTTATTGTCTGCATTGAGGCAAAATCAAGCAAGTGCTTTAGTCATTTAGTCAGAGTGCAATATAACCATTCAGCAGGGAGGGAATACTTTATGCAGGACTCCGATCCGCGAGCAAGGGATCGATCTGCACGTTGGTGGATAGAGGGTGTCTCTGACACTCGTTGGAAGTTACACCTAACGACAGCACCAGCCTCCCACTTGGCGATAACAAGAAACGTCGCATGGCCTCATGGACAGTAGGACAAAAGGATAAGACGATATATACTTCTTGAGAAAGCCGCAAGACAATGTGACCTAACGACACTATACTGTTTAGCTAGACAACTATCAAAACAATAAACCAGAGAAAGACAAACAATGACAAAGCATTTGGCTTGGCATGGCTTCATTCGTTCTCAATATACCGCTACTAAACCTTAAGTAGCAGAATGTAGTCCAGAAAACGGAATGCGTTGTGTCGTAGTTTACAGCTTGACTGCGATATTTGCACCTTTCGGTCCAACACATCCGATTACAGCAAGCATTTTTTTAGTACCGGGTAATTATTCCTTCTTCGATCCCTTCTCCTTAGCCAGTCTGCCCTGCTGCAGCCTGTTATCCAGGATCACCAAGTGGACGTGTAGAAAGGTCTTGGCAGCTCTGGTTCGCTAGTCCTGACGCTAGCAGTCAGCTGTGGGTCGCTGACCCCTGAAGCTCATGCACCGCTCAGCATCTTGATTTCTGACAAAGCATCTGCAGTGTCCTTCTCAGAGCTCATTTCAGGAAACAGCAGAAGTTGATAGAACAAAATTGGCTGTGAAGGATACGATGAAGATCCCATAGATGTATGTTGAGCTGTTATATGCCACGGATCATTCTAGATTCTTTACTTTAGATCAGATGTGACCCACTCTGAGGTCGATTGAGAAATGGGCCCTGATTGATTCACATACAAAAATAAACTATGTTAACAGTTAGCGACACATATAGGACATACGTAGCGGGTCAAATATTCATATTTATAAACCAATAACAATGGAGTAACAACACTGAAAATGAAATGCAGAACATTGACAACCTCTCTACGGGGCCGAGTTCACAACACACAAAGTCTGCTTGACCCATATGTTTGACAACAAATAGACACAAACAATGGCGTTCCGATAGTCCTTCCAATCTGTTCTCTCACGTGGGCCGAGTTCACAACACACAAAGTCTGCTTGACCCATATGTTTGACAACAAATAGACACAAACAATGGCGTTCCGATAGTCCTTCCAATCTGTTCTCTCACGTGGGCATTCGTCAAAGACAAATGGTCTGACCTGCTACTTCAAATGTGTTCTCCAAAGCGGACATTCACCAAAGAGAAATGGTCTGACCTGGTACTTCAAATGTGTTCTCCCACGCTGACATTCACCAAAGAGAAATGGTCCGACATGGTACTCCAAATGTGTTCTCCCACGCTGACATTCACCAAAGAGAAATGGTCCGACATGGTACTCCAAATGTGTTCTCCCACGCTGACATTCACCAAAGAGAAATGGTCTGACATGGTACTCCAAATGTGTTCTCCCACGCTGACATTCACCAAAGAGAAATGGTCCGACCTGGTACTCCAAATGTGTTCTCCCACGCTGACATTCACCAAAGAGAAATGGTCCGACATGGTACTCCAAATGTGTTCTCCCACGCTGACATTCACCAAAGAGAAATGGTCCGACATGGTACTCCAAATGTGTTTTCCCACGCTGACATTCACCAAAGAGAAATGGTCCGACCTGGTACTCCCAACCAAAAGACAAACGAAATTAAACCAAATTTGACTGTCTGGTACATCAGATAGTTGCATGATTAAGCACCAGGATTACATATTATAGACAACGATGATAATAAGTGAAAAGAACCACTCAATAAGTTAGAAAACTAACAATGAAAGAAATATGTTAAAATAATGATAATTTAAAGTAAGAAGTATTCATGGTATCAGAAAACGCAAAATGTAAACAGATACGAAGAATGATATATTGATATACAACTTCGTTTTTGAGGATGGGGACGGGGGAGGGGAGTGGGGTCGCAACAATAACAACAATAAGCAACAACAAAACAAACATCACACTATACGGTAATAATTTGAAAACAAAATTATTAAAAGTTGTATCGTGTTGTGGCCCTTTGCTGAAAGGGGCGACTAGAAACTGTTTGTGTGCCCAGTGAATCAAAATTTGTTTAACGTGGTATGCAGTTGGAGACTTCAGATTAAGAGTTTGAGACCCGAAGTATGCAGTTGGAGACCCCAATTATGCAGTTTGAGACCCCAGCTATGTAGTTTGAGACCCAAGTTATGGAGTTTTAGAACACATTTATGGAGTTCGAGACACCAGTTTTGGGGGTTTGAGACCCAAGTCTTGTAGTTTAAAACCCTAGCTTTGGAGACTTCATTTATCGAGATCGAGACCCCAGTTTTTGTGTTTAAGACTCCAGTTGTGGAGTCTGAGACCCCAGTTATGTCTGTGACGACAGTTATGAATCCTGAGACCCCTGTAATGCAATTCACACATCTACTTTGGGACCCCTTTATAAACGTCTTTAAAAATTGCCCAGAAATATCTTTCTGCAGCTAAATAATATCAACGAACACCGCGATATGGTAGTGTGAAAATGGGTCTCCACATCTGATGAAATTCTAAACGACATATAGTCACTATGAGATCATGTGAAATGTCATACTTTCACACTCAAATTTCAAACGTAAAGCATTGTTTCCACATTTGTTAAGAGACTCCGACAGGTAAATACCTCCTTTGAACCTTACAAATCTCCATTCACCACAGGGAACATCACGATGTTAAAGTTCTTTGAAGGCTTTTGTCCCAGGATGACAGATAGAGACGAGAAAGAAAATATCTCTCCAAATATCTCAACATGCAGAACTAGCTGATAATGTACACTATTTTTATGGCGGTACGAAAGACATACCAATCTTCGCATATTTATGTGCATCTAAATTATCTCCCGTTTATGTATGTGAGTCATCCACTTCATAATTATTGAATACCTTTGAGATTGAAGCTCAAATTGTTGTCGACATTTGAGACACATTTAAACTTCCAGTTGTATAATGGCTCTGCGATGTTTACTTGACTCGTACAAACTACGTGAAGAGGACATTAAGTTTGCAACTTGAGCAATGTCAAGTTTCTCTATTAATCTAGACAAATATATTCGTCAACCCTTTTGTGTTTTCTTGATGTACAATTTGCAGCTTTGCTTGCCTATTTCAGCTGAACTTTTGGAATGTTAGAACGAACGAGCTTCAATAGTTTGCAAGGACTAAGTAGAGGAGTAAAGAATCGTAATTTAGAAACTTGCCAATCGTTTTTGGAAGAAGTGACAAATAAATGTTGAATGTTCGGATTGTTACCTCATTCTGAGAGACAGATAAGTCCCAAGAGAAAAAAAAAAAGATTTCGAAGCCCCGTGACTAAATCAAGTCCAACTAGTGAGAGTTGAGCGTCCCCAGCTACCTTATCCTGCAGAAGCATTAAATCAATAACATTGACTACAAGAGAAAGGAGCGCTTTAGTCATCATGTGCACCAAAGCAATTGTTGCCCTACAAAATGAAGGTAAATACGTCTAGGGTATGAAATTGTGAAAGTAAATACACATAGAGTCCTACAATATGGAGGTAGATACACATAGAGTCCTACAATATGGAGGTAGAAACACATAGAGTCCTACAATATGGAGGTAGATACACATAGAGTCCTACAATATGAAGGTAGATGCACATAGAGTCCTACAATATGGAGGTAGATACATTTTTAGTCCTACATTATGAAAATAAATACACTTAGAGTTCTAAAATATGGGGGTACATGAATTTAGGATCCTACAGATGGAGGTAAATACATTTCGGGCCCTACTAACTACATTCTTTCAATAACTTAAAATGTCTTGTTACAACTCATTTTGCGTTATGTGTTGTTATTGTTGCCGTCGCTCTTGTTGTTGGAAGATACACGCGCTCAACTGCTAAACTCGTGACTGAGATAGCATTTAAGTAATGGCCTTCCTGTGTGAGTTCTCTGCGCTGCAAACCGGCTTCCAGGGACACCCGGAGCGTCATCCTCTACTACCAAAACAATTTGTGTAGGCCAAATCTCTAGGTTTTTATAATGTGACAATTTTTACAGACATTCAGAATGTCATCAGAGCAGAGGATTTTAATTACCACCGTTTTATTCATTTTCTAACTTATAAATGGGATGCTGAACATGGTTTATGTTGTCTACTTCTACTATCTGTGCTGGTTAAGTTATTCAAAAGTGTTCACAATGATTTTTAGGTGAAAAGTTCATGACACCTAGAAGCAAGCCTATACCGGAGTTTGAAGATCTGAAGAGGATGTCCGACTTTGCTTCTTTAAGAACATTTATTCTCAACTGAGTGATATAATCTGTGAAGCTTCAGTCACAATATCAAATGCTGCAGGCTTTGTTAAACTATAAAAAGGTTTTTCAGATCAAATCAGAAATCATTAACTACCAACTGCCATAATCGATTTTAAGTCATTTTCAAATAATGCTAAAATTGCATTGTGCGCCTCAATAGTTGCTGAGTCATGGAGAGACTCCGAAACCTTCATGCGCACAAAAAGATCTCTGAACTTTGTAACTATCCCATTCCCAATAAATAAGAAATAGATTTCAAGGGACCTCTAATTGACAATAATTGTAAATATATGTGACGCAAACCTGGCAATATAATGTTATATCACATTCTTATTTGTACATATGTTTTCAAGAAAGACGCTCTCCAAATCAAAATTTAGGTCACAAATGACAAATTATCATTTGCAGCACCGCCTCAGAATAACTCTTACATCACAACTTATTGACATTGAATTATTAGTTGTGCTTTTATGTAATTATCTACATTAACATAATTATGTATTTCTGTCATTGATCGTGCGAAGTCAAAACAAATTCAGAAACAAATCTGAAGTGAAAAATTTAAAGCATCTCATTATAAAAAAGTGCATGTAACAGCACAGTAATCATTTCAAGTGTTTTTGTTTATTCAAGAACTGATTTCTTAAGTATTGCTCTAGAAATCAAAGCTGCTATAAAATACTTCTATTGTACGTCACAAGACGTATTTGAACATTTTAAATCTGATCGCTAACTTCATAATATTGAGCATTATTGGTAAAAGACAACGCGAAGCCAAAGTATTCTTGTGCTTGGATTTACTTAAACGACTCAAAAATTGTTGACAATTTAGTTGTACTTTTTTTATAATTATGTTTCGGAAATTTGAGTTTTTCGGCCACATCAAGCGCCATGACAGACTGGTGAAAGATGTTCTGGAGAGCATTTTTCCAGAAAGACTAGACAGAGGTTGACCAAGACGTAGAAGGACACAAGCCGTCAAGAACACTCTAAATAATAACATGCAACAGGCCGGTAGGCTGATTGCTGATCAACATTCCTATTGAATGGCTGGGATGAGAGCGAGGTTTTGCCAAGAAAATGCTACCTGATGATGATGACTAATTTTATAACATTGTGTTAAATATAGTTTGTTTAAATCCTGAGATAAATTGTCTGTGAATCCTGTGAATGATGCCACTATATTACAAGACACGTTTGTTTTTCTTTATTTTACATCGTTCGTCGTTAAAAGGATGTTGTGTTGTAGTTTACAGCGAGGCTACCTTATCAGCGCCTTTCAGTCCGACACATCCGGTTTCAGCACATTATTGTGGGGACCAGGTTTGCCTTCCCTCATCGATCCATATTCTCTTAGCCCGACTACACGACAGCAGCCTGCTTCCAGGGCCGTATCTTGAAGACGGTATAAGATCTGAGTCAGCTATGGTTCTCAGACCTTGACTCAGGCAGCCATCTACGCATCTCGGAATGTTGATTGCTCATTAACTGCTGCATCTTCGGCGTCACAATTCTTGCATCGGTTAATGTTGTCACAGGTAGTAGCTTCCTCGGAAGAAGATGTACTGCAAGCACATGATTCCCAGGTCAGTGGTGTACTTGATCTCACTTGAACGACTTCATACCTGCAACCAAAAGGGACGTAGCCGTTGTTTCTTCTACTTCTTCTTCTTCTTTTTCTTCTTCTTCTTCTTTTTATTCTTCTTCTTCGTCCTCTTCTTCTTTGTTATTTTTCAAACTCCAGCTAGCTACCATTGTTTGATGACGAACATCTTCTGGTTAGATTGTCTCCTCATGGTCTCATGCGTTGCTCTTACTTCCATATTACATGTTTACAGAATATACATCCCTGCTCATTTCCTGGTACACCTGAGCAGGTATAGAGCAAGGTAAGACAGTATTGAGATACAATCTGAGAACAGATAAAACCAATACAGCTGTTGTGTGGCATAGAGAATTTGGATCGCAATGGGAAGCCAAACTGGTGCCCGATCGGTCCGCCGGGGTAAAGGCAAGAATAACATCACTGGCCCACAGAGAACATGTCGTAAGAGGCAACAAACTGTGTGACATGGAATAAAACCGGCCCTGTTTATGTAGTTTGTTGAAAGCAGCATAGATGGCGCCTAACAAACTGCGGGTCTACTTTGCTGCATTATTTGGGTCTATTAAAAAGGACCCGCAAATCGGTTAACCACTGTCAAAGAGACTGGTTGTATACATATTCTTTAGAGTCTTCTAAGCCAGTATTAGGATTTAAAGTTAAGAGCCAACTGAAATCGGATGGGTCGGGCCTAACTACGACACAACTTCACTAGCAGAACGAACGCCAAAGAAGAAGTAAGATAAGACTAAGACGAAGAAGATAACGATAAGAATGATTTTTCACCCCCCCCCCCTCTCCCCCACCCAACGATGATAAGAGCTTATCTGATGAGCAATTTGGCGTTGAGAAAGATGTGTCTGCGGACGTCCGCCCATCCTTTGTTTGGAAAATCCGTAAGCAGCCGTTTCACATCATAATGTTTGTTGGATTGGAAACATTTGACGGTTGTGTTTTTTAAAATTGTAAATGAACGACCTAACTCCAGTAATACATGTGTGCAGTAACGACTTAACTCCAGTAATACATGTGTGCATGAACGACTTCTCCAGAAATACATGTGTGCATGAATAATCTGACTCCAGTAATACATGTGTGCATGAATAATCTGACTCAAGTAATACATGTGTGCATGAATAATCTGACTCTAGTAATACATGTGTGCATGAATAATCTGACTCCAGTAATACATGTGTGCATGAATAATCTGACTCCAGTAATACATGTGTGCATTAATAATCTGACTCCAGTAATACATGTGTGCATGAATAATCTGACTCCAGTAATACATGTGTGCATGAATGATATGACTCCAGTAATACATGTGTGCATGAATAATCTGACTCCAGTAATACATGTGTGCATGAATAATCTGACTCCAGTAATACATGTGTGCATTAATAATCTGACTCCAGTAATACATGTGTGCATCAATAATCTGACTCCAGTAATACATGTGTGCATGAATGATATGACTCCAGTAATACATGTGTTCGAACGATCTTATCTGACTCCAGTAACTGTAATTGTGTCAGTTCTATTAATTTTGTTTTATGTAGAGACCCAAGAAAAGTATCTTTTCACTGTGGTATTCGTGTATCTGTATGTTTGCAAGGGACACCGTCAAGGTAGGGAGCTTACTACACTATCAGCATTAATTTTGTGAGTACTAATATTTACATGTACATCGAAATTAGTTGTACATTCGTTTACCCAGGAGGGGATAACGTCTCATGCCTGCTGAAGTTCTACATACCAACATTCCTTGTTCGGAGGGCGGCGAAGCGATTTTAGTTCTGAAGGGAAACATTGCTTGAAAAGGTTTACGGTCAACATGACCATATTGTTAAATTCGATGGACGAAGGTAAATTGTGTAAATACAAAGGCTAACAAACGGACACCTGACTTGCGGACATTACCAGCTGTGACATATCTGGTGTGACTTAGAAAGCCTTCCTGGGGCCAGAGATCTGCAGATGAAAGATGGACAAAATACAAAGAATAATTAAACCATGTACATATTCAAAGTCAGGCAAAGATAGACACAAAATAAGTCTACAAATACAAAGTGATTCTAACAAAAACACAAGGTAAGTCTACAAATTCAAAGTAATGCAAACAACGACGCGTAACAACAAATGTATGATTCAGATACCGGGATCGGATAAAAACAAGAACGAAATCTACATAGTTCCCGAAAGGCCTTCTATAGAACTATACACATATGGACTAACATACAAGAGAAGAAGAGGTGGAACGCATCACAGCGAGATAGGAACACATAAAAAGGATATAAAGCGATACTTAGCGAATACAATATGTGTATACTTGTGATCGTGCTAGCGGGAGAGAACGGGAACATCTAACTATCATACTCTACACAGTAATTATAGAACGGACAAGCATGGACAAGACAGGACATGACAGGACATGACAGGTAATCTAGAATCCCAAAGAGCAAATTGCTAAGGGAGGCTGATTAGAAGGAGAAGGAGAAAACGAAGAAGAAGATGAAAAGAAGATGATGAAAAGAAAGAAAGAAAAAACCCAAGAAATGTACCAAGAAGAGAGCCAGGAAAATGAAAAAATGGTTGAAGGAGAAAGAGTAAAGGAAAATGTATAAGAATCCAAATTTATGCGGCTGAAGGCAATGCATTCGTTAGCATGAAACGATATAGATCGGTTGATGAGCAGTAGGTAATGTGCGTGACTCCAACATTCACCTTCAAATGGTACCAAAGAAAATCACCTCAAACCAAACCACAGCAAAACTCAAGCATGTGCCTACCATCTCAGAAATAGAGAGGCGAACAGAAAGTTGCAGATCAAATGGCAAGGACAGGATCTAGAACACAGCACGACCCCCATATATTTTGCAGTAAAGTTGGACCGCACGTTGTCCTATGCCGTACATTGTCGGGAGACAAAACAGAAAATACGTGCGAGAAATAGTATTATTCGAAAACTGACTGGCACAACATGGGAACCAAAGCCAGATATCCTCAGAATATCAGCACTTTCTCTGAGTTTCTCTGTAGCTGAGTACGCCGCATCGGTCTGGAAGAACTCTGCACATGTCAAACAAATAGATATAGCAATAAATTAGACAGGTGATATAGTTACTGAACGATTGAAACCTTTACCGACTGAAAAAATATACTTCATAATCTACATAGCGCCACCAGAGATACAAAGAACAGTCCTGCCAAATAAAAGAAAGAGAGAAACAGGTAAATAACCCAAGACTCTCTATGTTCGGACATCAGGTGCAGCGCCCAAGACTAAAGTCAATACGAAGTTTTCTTACTGTCAACCCAGCCCCTACAGTATTGTCTTGGAAATTGACGCATCGAAAGTTGGAAACAGCCGACACAGGTGCCCTTGACCGAAATAAGGGAGGATCTTGCGCCCAGACATCTCCTGCCCTACTCAACCTGGAAGTGACTAGATAGACTTCTAACTGGTGTATCACGATCCAGAAGAAATCTGAAAAGATGGGGATACAGGGATGATGAAACATGCAAATGTGGAGTAACACAAGACCAGGACCATCTGATGATCTGCCCAAACCGCCCGGAGACTTGTAGCATGGATGACCAGCTGAGTGCCAGTGACAAGGCAATCCACTTCGCTTAATATTGGAAGAATGATATGTGACGTAGTGCCTAGCACACGAAAAGTAAGTGAGTAAGGTCCCAAGAACCATTGAAGTGGTTGGGAACCGGGAAATCAGTGTTCTTGGAGCTATCAATAACATGTTGCCGGAAGTGTGAACGGAGTTCCTAACCCGTCTCAACAGTATAAACCATCCGACACAGGTTGGAAATAATTCAGAACAAAAGGTTGCGGGATTTGCAGGTGAATAATTCTCTGACATCAAACACATCTTTGAGAACGATCGTCGGACGTGTCCAGACGACTAAGCACACATAACACACCAGTACACGTTCTTATATTGCGTCGTGTCAAGATGGCTGTGAGAGTTAGTATTATTAATGTTGCTAACAAAGAAATCATCGGATTTTTCACACGTCTGTAGATAACAAGCGGATGATCAGAGAATGCCAGAAATGAAGAAATACCGGAACTAAGGATAGAGAGATGGTGAAAAAAGATGTGACGAACAGAAGAATTGTGCTTGGAAGGTCAATAATGTGCAGTTGTGAATGGTCCTCTCTCTCAGTGCACCTGTTGACTGTTTATCCAATTTACAAACTTGTGGAATGGAAATTAGCACAGAAAAAAACAAGATACTCGTGAGTGGGCATCACAACAATGTTTATACCAATATCAGGGGGACGGCGTGGCCTAGTGGTTAAGTGGCACGGCTCCAAATCCGAAGGTGGAGGGTTCGATCCCCACCACAGCACCGGCCGTTACCCCGGGGAAGCAAACCCTTAGAAAATGCAGGAGGAAGCAGATCCTTACATAAAATGCATGCTGAAGTCGGATTCACTGGGCCGACAGGCACAAAATAAAAAACACAGTGCAACGCACACCGCCTTTGGGATGAGAGAAATAAGGCGAACGTAAAAAAATATTTACAAATTTTTAAAAATACCAATATCATAATATATGGTCAAAAATTAAAAGAAGTTCATTCCTTTAAATGTTTAGGGTCCTGTACATGTAAGGATAGAAGATCTATTACAGAGATTAAGTCAAAACACGTGATGTCTGAACTCGCCCTGTCCAGACTGGGTGTGTTCTGAACAAACGACATCAACACTGCAGTGAAAGATAAGTTATGCAAATCATTAATGATGTCTGTTCTTGTGTAGGAATGTGAGAGCTGGACACTAACTGCTGAAATGGAAAGAAGGATACAAGCTTTTGAATATAAATTGTGTAGAAGAATGTTAACATCTCTTATGAAGAACATCAAATGTATGATTATGTGAGATACATTTTCTGGTAGGTCAACAGGGACTACTTCTACCAGTAGTGACACGTCGACAATTTGCATCGTTTGGGCATATAACCAGACATGACTCCATCTCAAAAGGAATATTGCAGGGAACAGTTTAAGACAGAAGGAAGCAAGGCCAACAAAGAAAGGACATTAACACATATATTGTATTCTGTTTCTTCAACAACTATTTAGCAATTGTGAGCTTTAGCACTCTATCTCAGTATATTTATCGCGTGCCTCTTTGTCTTCAAATTGGTTGGATGTCTTCCCGCGATAAAATACAGTTCAGATAACTAATGTGTAACACTTTCAGCCAATTGAGTGACAAAAAACGATGCCTATTAGCAGTTGAACAGAAGAGAGCAGGTCGTGGTCTTCAGACTTCGCACTGGCCACAATAGACTGAGGTACCACCTATCCAACTAATTGAAGATAGGTGGTACCAACGAATGCCCGTGTGGTACCGGAAAAATGACCGCTGAGCATTTGCTGCAAAACTACCCGACATACGAGGATCAGAGAGAGCAGATGTGGCCATCACCAGTGGCGACACTAGACAAGCTCTATGGCAGTGTCGACAGCCTCAGGATGACCGCTGCTTTTTTCGAAAAAATAAAGATTGACGTCTGACAGCGTACGATGAAGAAGGAGAGGAAGAGTGACAATTCAAAACGGTGTGGGATCCATTGTACAAGCTCTCGAGCCCTACTGAAACGCGTGTCTGACATGACCTCCAGTTGCGATCCCTGGGCAGATGTCACCACGGTGTTAGTCAAGAGCTCCTCTGATAAGACGTTCAAGTACTTCTTATGGTAGTTAGTTACGCCCCACTAGTAGAGTGTGAAATACTTAGTTCCTAGGACTGGTCTATGACGATTGGATCACGCACAACAACACGAAATCGAGCGGCTGTTTGATCAGGCCATCCCGTAACCAATGAGGTCGTTGGGGCACACATGAAGAAATCCTCACAACACACGCCACCCTTCTCTGTCAGCGATCGCTGCAAGTACCTCTTCTGATCAGAGATCGGTACATTTTTTTATGTTGTCCTCCAACCTCTTTTTGGGACGGCCTCTTCGTCGTCTGCCTAGCACCTTTTCCTGCAGGATGGTATTTTCAAGACCATTTGTTCTCGATATGTGATCGTACCAAGAGATTCCTTCTTTTGACAGCCGCCAAGAGATCTTCAAAAGGCTGCATTGTTGTTGCAATTATATCTCATATTTCATGTTTGATAACGCCCCCTGAAGAAGGGCAGAATATATTAGTGGCTTAGTGGCTCCACTACTACCGTGGTTTGTAGAGGTACTAATGGATTCATAGATGAGATACACAGTAATAATCTATTCACAATAACTAATATATGCTTACAATATTGTGATACAAATGGTTTGCTCTTAATAATACGGGTAAAGGCGTTTATATTGACTGTTTCGTCACTTGCTTATAAAATTGTTGCTTTCGTAACTTTACACATAAATTGATGTCTCATAGAATCGTCTTCATTGTACCAGGGCCCCCACATATTATCAGTCCCTTTCATTGTACCAGTGCCCCCAGATATGTTATCAGTCCCTTTCAATGTACCAGTGCCCTCAGATATGTTATCAGTCCCTTTCATTGTACCAGTGCCCTCAGATATGTTATCAGTCCCTTTCATTGTACCAGTGCCCCCAGATATGTTATCAGTCCCTTTCATTGTACCAGTGCCCTCAGATATGTTATCAGTCCCTTTCATTGTACCAATTCAAAGAGCAACCACATAATTTTTTTTTCGGATGGCATGCGTCGTCTCCCCAATGCCTTTGGCGACTTTTTCTGACTAACCCCGTGGCACGTTTGCTTCATAGCAGTTGCTATTTTTAATTCTGTTACACCAATTGATGTAACTTTCATATGTTTGTAATAAAGCCACTGGTTTCGGTTTAATTTGAACACGCCTTGAATATAATTTACCAGAAAAATGAAGAGACCTCAACACCATTTGGTATAAGAGTGCGGAGAAGCAGTGAATAATTTGCTTTTGTGTGTTATACATTGCTTTGCTCTATTGACACATATTTAAATTTGAATTCTTATTTTTATTTTATGTATTTATTTTAATTTCATTTTTTTAAAGTGGGGGCGGGGGGCGGGGGGGGGGGGGGAGGTGTCACCCCAGCCTCTACCACCATTTCCAGTACAGTGGAGGACATCAATGTGGTTGAGAGTTGGAAGTGAACTGTGAACCTATTGCAAACGTAATCAAACAGTTCCAGTTTATTTTTAGACGAGAGAAGATAACAAAAACAGTGTTTCTCTTTCATGTGCTCACTTCTTCGTGAGTCCTTTGTCTATTTCTCGTACCCTGTCTGTTTCAGAGCAGAGACTGTCTTGTTATGTTATCAGAAAGTTTCTTGAAAGTGTCCCAACAAGCGACAAGAATTTCTTGTGGCCACCTGTCTGATTATTGTTTATCTGGTCTTGTCCAACAGCTAAGCAGTGATATCTTACCGCTTTAATCTTTCCAATTACGTGCAAACACCCAGTACAGTTCCTGCACAAAGAAATACACAGATATAAATAGAGAGCTCGGCAGATTGTCGGCATATCTTCTAAAACATCAACACGGGTGACATTCAGTGCCAAGAACAAAGGAATATCCAAATGAAAATATATACTAATCTTTTCACAAACATTAAGAAAAATTCAATTAAAAAATCTACCCGTAATTTGCACTTTTCTCCAGGTGGTTTGTTAAGAGCATCTATAGATGGCGCCTAACTGGCTACGTGTCTTTTAGTGTTTGGGTCTATTAAGATGAACTCGCACATCGGTAAAAACCACCCTCCAAGAAGCTGATTGTATACATAATTTGTAGTCTTCTAAGCCAGTATAAAGACGTTAAGTTCAGTTAAGTTAAGATTAGACACACGGGATGCTACAATTCTTGTTATGTCATTGATGATGTTGTATGTTGTTGTGTCATTGATGATGTTGTATGTTGTTGTGTCATTGATGATGTTGTATGTTGTTGTGTCATTGATGATGTTGTATGTTGTTGTGTCATTGATGATGTTGTATGTTGTTGTGTCATTGATGATGTTGTATGTTGTTGTGTCATTGATGATGTTGTATGTTGTTGTGTCATTGATGATGTTGTATGTTGTTGTGTCATTGATGATGTTGTATGTTGTTGTGCCATTGATGATGTTGTATGTTGTTGTTGCTGAGCCTCCATAATGAGTAGGTTGACTCGTTTGTATGACCTGAATAACGCGTTAACTAGAGTAGCTTTTCTCACATTCTGAGCGTGCTATTGAAAGTGGGCAGAGGTCCTCAAGGCGGTTGTGCCATGCTTGTGTTCATATGCGTGACGCTCACTAGTACGGAGATCACGTCGATCCACCTCTGGTCAACCAAACTGCCTTGAAAACAGCTTATTCCCATGGAACGTTACGTGGAAGATCAGTCTAGGTCAGTGCATTGAGTCTTACCAGACTAGCGTTTCAGTTCCCCTGTGCCACTCATAAAAACACATTTAGCTATAAAATGTGGAGCTCACAGAATTGCTGGTCTTGTAGGTCACTAGAAGAGACACATGTTTCCTTTCATTCACTAGAAAGGAATTAAGTGATGTTAATCTGACCTGCTGAGATTTCGTGGCAGTGGATCAAACAAGTTCATTTGTAGCGTAATAATATAATAGGGACAGTCTTGAAATAGAGACAATGTGTGTACATACAATTGTTTTTCTTTTCGCTCCATCTGAAGTGTAGTTCAATCCTTTCTTTAGGTAACCTGTTTTCAAGTACAAACAATCATTCACATCTCGCGTCAGTGTGAGACTTAGGGCTTAACAGTATTAACAATCATTCACATCTTGGCGTCAGTGTGAGGCCTAGGGTTTAACAATATTGACAATCATTCACATCTTGGCGTCAGTGTGAGGCCTAGGGTTTAACAGTATTAACAATAATTCACATCTTGCGTCAGTGTGAGACTTAGGGTTTAACAATATTGACAATCATTCACATCTTGCGTCAGTGTGAGGCCTAGGGTTTAACAGTATTAACCATCATTCACATCTTGGCGTCAGTGCGAGGCGTAGAGTTTAACCGCCAGATGGTGTCTTCACCTGAAGCATACATCCCAGCGGTTGCAGTATCTCATTCTAATGGCAATGTATTTTTACACGGTGAGCCTGTTGCTGATCGAGTGGTTTGGATGTCGGACTTATGTTCATGAGGACATGGATTCGAAACTCAGCAAGGCGACTGCTGGGGCAGGGGGCTTCTATTTCTTAGCCTCATAAATTCAGCCACTGGACCTCAGATGTGGCAATAAACGCCGTGTGATTGCCAGCCCGCAGCACATTCTTTTGTTACGATATGCTTGGAAAGTGACAGTGGATCTTTTCTATTGTTTCATCCCAGGTATGTCTTGGGTCATGTCTGCAGGCGCTGTCAACTAAATAGCGTTCGCCGACAATGTCAAGGACACAAATGTTAACTAAATGTTCAGGCGAACAAGAATGTTTGGCCATATTGTTTTCTGCACATAGTTTACGTTTGCATTTCACTAGAGACTCTGTGTTCTATCATATGCAAAGTCATTTTGGTTACATTAGGGTTTGATTGGAAGATTTTCGATGTTGCCACACTACGGCTGTAAGTAAACCCGAAATAAACTGATTATATAAACTTTCTTGAGTGTTCCTGGTTGTTGTTGCTGTTCTTGTTGTACAAAAGCTACTCGTGACGACTTCCTCAACAACAACAATAACAAGAATAATAACAATCCCACGAACAGCATCCATAGAAACGTCTTCAAGTTGAAGAGATCGGGACAGATAGCTTCGTAGTACAACAAAAATATCAACAATTATAACAACAAAAACAATAATCAACTAGCAATAATCAACTAACACCAATAACATGACAAACCAACAACAACAACCATATGTACTTCATCAAAGTGAGGAACTCAATACGGGTAGCTTCGTACAACAATAATAACAACAACAATAACGACAACAATAACAATCAGCAGCCATAGAGATTTTGTCTCCCTTCGATGGGGACCACAAGGTTGATTCCCAACTCAATGACCAGGCTGCAGTAGCTTCATGATACACTGCCGAAGTTGTAACACAATGAATGAGCTGACAGCTGCCAGCTGTTCACAACTGGCTGCTTGCATCAGGGTCGGCGAACTAGTGCTAACCAATGATCTGTTCCGTATGCAAGTGGCGACCCTGGAAACAGGCTGCACTGCGAAGATGGGGGTCACATGGAGAATGCAAACCTAATACTTAAAAGGCAGCTAAATCCAGATGTGTTGGACTGAACGACTCTGATATCGTAGTGGTGGTGTAAACTACAGCAACGTCACAACGATCGATGACGACAAAAAAGAAGAAGAAGAAGAAGAAGAAGAAGAAGAAGAAGAAGAAGAAGAAGAAGAAGAAGAAGAAGAAGAAGAAGAATATAATTTTAACATTTATTAGGAAAAAATAGCATACAGCTGTACATTTTTTGACGTAGACTTTGTTCTGTTCGATACGTCTCACATCACCTACAAACGTAAATGAATTCATCTAGAGAAAATGTGTTTTGGTCGCTAATATCGACAGCTATGCATCAACTTCTGAAGCTCTTCATTGGACCTATAAAACGGTCTTTCCATCTCATGTTTCAGTGGTCTAAAGACTTGTTTAAATCACTTGAAGCGAGGCGGTCTAACAATGTTATAATCAGTTGAGGCGAGGCGGGTTCCATTTCAAATGTCAGTGGTCCAAAGACGTTGTAATCACTTGAGGGGAGGCCGGGGCTGGTATCCTCTGTCAGTGGTCCAAAGACGTTGCAATCACTTGTGCGAGGCCGGGTCCGATCTCATATGTAAGTGGTCTAAAGACTTGTTTAAATTAGTTGAAGCGAGGTGGGTTCTATCTCATATTTCAGTGGTCCAAAAATGTTGTAATCAGTTAATTGCCGCAGGTGTAAAGTGCTAGTCTTCGATTATTTCTACCGCCTCATGGACAAATGGGACTGAACAAATTCGTTTTGAAACAAGGTCCGCGCTTTTCCCCTACGTTTAGAATATTTTATTGGTTGTAGATGATTCACAAGAAATCGTTTTACGTAACACTGGGGACACAGTGCCCCTTTGGCATGCAGCGTTCTAACATAATGCCTTGCTCAGTCCAAAAGAGGACCAACATAATCTCCCCTACAGGTAGCTGTGTGCGAAACTTCTTCGGTTTTGGTGAATAGGAATGACGCAATTCCTTGCTCACTGGTGGTAATGTGCCCAGCTTTCATCTCCAGTAATTAATTCTTGTTATGCAACCTTCATCTAATGCTGTTTCTGTTTCTGTTTCTAAGAATCGACGTCACTGCACTCCGGGCATACCCATCGGTGCTCAGTCTCTCTCATAAAATGGCGTAAGATATGGATGCTGATGGTCCCTGTAGCTCGCTGGTTGTACACACTCCTGTGCCGCCCTCTCATGTGCCCTACTCCGCTCGAATCTCGTTTAATGTCGAAACTTTGGAGTCTGTTGATTGCTGCTTCATCTATTGCGGTGTCCTCATCCAGCAGGCGGTCATCGATTGATTTCAAATAGTCACTTCTGTCCATCACCAATGTGCCTATGATGGGAGCCCGTGAAGCCAAGATGTCAGCTCTTTCATTGCCCTGAACCTTGACATGAGCAGGACAGTAGATCCAGGTCAGCACCTGGAGGTTCGAGGCCTCAACAGCAACTATCCACTCGTATCTAAGCCATCCCTTCTGTACTTTCTGAAGTACGGCTTGCGCGTCTGTCACGATGACTGCCTTTGTTATAGAAGTCTCAGATATCCATTTCAGTGATGAGGTCACTGCTTCCGTCTCCATTCTCATACTGGAGGTTGTTGACATGTATGCTCTACTGCGCTCAGCCATGACCTCTTCTCTCACTCTAGCCGAGAAACCCCAGCCTGATGTCCCACTGCGCACGACTGATCCGTCTGTGTATATGACAGCGTCACTCTCCTGCGTGTTCTCAGTTATCAGCTGATTTACCTCGTGCTCTGCACTCTCTTTGTTCCGTTATCTGCATTCCTTGCCTAAGGTTATGATGACTCTCTGGTACTCTATCATTCTATCACCAGTGTGGGCACTAATGCTTCGAAGCGCCATAAAAGATCTTTGCCGACATCATCAGACCATAGTTTCATTCCCGGGGCCATCTGCCAGGGCATCCACCTCGCAGACACTTTGTAGACCTGAAGCACATTATAGATGATGGGTTGTGCTGATCCTTTACTGATCCTTGACTAATCCTTGACTGATGTTCAGAACTACGGTTATTTCATTTAGTCACTCGTCGAATTTTCATCACGATCCGTTCAACAGCTGCAGACGATTCTATGTTAACTACGTAGAGTGCCGGATTTAGCCTTGAACAGTCTATCATAGATCTCATATCGTTTCTAAACTTCCGTGTCCAGGTACACTTGATGACTTGATAGTCTTCTATCATGGTATAAAACCTTCATTTGCTGACAGGTTCCATCTGTTTGCTGCTCCATAAATTGATAACATAACATTGCTCTTTTTTAGTGATTGTACCTAGTGGAGAAATCATCTTTAAAACATAACTGTGACATCATGTCGCTCCTGTGTACCGTGAGGGCACTTGTGGGTCCTTCTGAAGTACTCAGCAGCTGTATTGCAAACTTACAGGACAATGACACGGTGTTTCGAATATCTAATTTTAAAGTTTTCATTTGAGACCACCTCACAATATAATGGTTGCTAAGGGAGTATTTTATTAAACATTTTTCAACTTGAAAGTTTCCCATGTCGTACTTACTTCCCCTGTCCGGCCACTGGCAATGCTCTTTCATTTGCAACAATCAGATCATCCATTGCCAAGGATTCCTGCATCCAAGGACATATAATCAGGTCTTTCGGGTCCTGGACGGTCCCACATTTGCCTCAATCAGATCATCCATTGCCAAGGATTCCTGCATCCAAGGACATATAATCAGGTGTTTCGGATCCTCGAAGACCCCCACATTCGCAATATTCATTATCTCCAAATCCCCACTTTTTCAGGTCAGACCCACAGCTAGACACACCTGTTCTTAACGTGTCCCGAGATCCTCACGCAGTATATGGCAAACCATGTCCTTGTGCAGGGTCGTCTTTGATCTCCATCCAACCATCACCATTCATTTGGCGACACCTTTCTGTTCGGTTTCCCTCGAGGCTCTGTTCTAAGGGATGTACAGCCAGCAGAAAACTTGTCCTTGATTTCAGTCGCATTCGTTCTGCTGTATGTCTAAAAAGAGGTTGTTTAGAGACTGCTTTTGTCTATCAACTTCAGACACGACACGACTAGCAATTGGATAGACTTTCTCCGTTGGCGTCGGTTTAAGGCATCCGGTTACAATCCGGCATGTCTCATTTACCGCCACATCGACCTGTTTCGTGCATGTAGATCCATTCCATTCTGGTCCCGCATACTCCGCCGCTGAGACATAGTGCAAGAGCTGATGTGCGGAGAGCCGTCGGGGATGCTCCCCGTGCAGTGTTTGTTAGCTCGTCAATTATGTTATTTCTTACACTCACTTTCTGTTTTACTGCATTACAATGTGCTCTGTACGATAATGTGCGATCCATTGCAATGTGCTCTGTACGATAATGTGCGGTCCATTACAATGTGCTCTGTACGATAATGTGCGATCCATTGCAATGTGCTCTGTACGATAATGTGCGATCCATTGCAATGTGCTCTGTACGATAATGTGCGATCCATTACAATGTGCTCTGTACGATAATGTGCGGTCCATTACAATGTGCTCTGTACGATAATGTGCGGTCCATTACAATGTGCTCTGTATGATAATGTGCGGTCCATTACAATGTGCTCTGTATGATAATGTGCGATCCATTGCAATGTGCTCTGTACGATAATGTGCGGTCCATTACAATGCCCAAATACTTGGGTGTATCGCCATGTTCAAGTACCTGTCCGCGCCATTTACAATGAAGTTGTCGTTTTCCTTCTCTGTTCTCCAAGTGGCAAGCACATACTTGTGTTTTACTGGGATAAACTTTGATGTGGTTTTCCTCATAGTATTCGACCATTCTGTCTAGAGCTTTTATAAGTCTGAGCTCCACGTCCTCAAAAAGCTTTCCTTGTGTAGCTATAGCAGTGTCATCTGCATTTATGAGCTGTCTTGTTCCTGGGCTAACTGGTTGATCATTCGTGTATACATTGAATAGCATAGGGGTCAGGACAGTTCCTAGCGCAAGGCCGTTCTTCTGGTTTCGCCATCTACAGTCTTTATTTTTCAAAGTCACGTAGAAACGTCTATTCTGTAGAAAGCATTTGATTACCTGAGTTAGGCGCCAGTACTTAGTGACTTTATATACTTGTGTCAGCATTATTAGATGGTTTACTGTGTCATTTGCCGCCGAAAGGTCAACAAAAGCAACCCCTGTCACCTGCTTGTACCCGTCCTCAATGTGTTGCGTGAGGTCAAGAATCTGTCCACGATTTTCTGGGACTAAAACCTGCCTGTTCTGGGATCAGTTTATCATCAACAGTGGCCGAGATTCGACCCAAAATCATTGTTTCAAACACTTTGTTAAGATGGCATAAAAGCGAGACCGGTCTAACATTGTTGTCTTTTTTTGGCGTTTTCCCATGTTTGAGCGTTGCCACGAGCATTTTGGTATCTGCAGGGTTACTATGCATAAATTCATTAATTCTACGAGCGTAATATCCATTCTTTTTTTTTGGGGTCAAAATGCCCGATTTGTTCTGTTCTCAGTTCATCTAATCCTGCCGCTTTGTTGATGTACATTCTATTGATTGCCTCGTCAAGTTGATGTACATTCTATTGATTGCCTCGTCAAGTTGATGTACATTCTATTGATTGCCTCGTCGAGTTCCCCAATGAGGAATGATGTTCCCATCAAATCATTGTCGTGTTCCTCTTCCCTTCTGATTTGGGGTTTTCTCCCTTTGTGGTTGGTTTTCCCGTTTATCAATAATTGTTGAGCAATCTAATTGGCACGTGAAGATGTGGTCATCCTCAAAACAATCCTTGACACGCCCAGTTAAACTGGTCACGTGGAGATGTGGCCATCCTCAAAACAATCCTTGACACGCCCAGTTAAACTGGTCACGTGGAGATGTGGTCATCCTCAAAACAATCCTTGACACGCCCAGTTAAACTGGACAGGAAGTGATTTCGAACCGGGTCTGTTGGGATTACATACCAAGCTCGCGCTCGGTGTACAACGCTACACCACGCGCTCCCCCCTTCAAGGCAAGCGTCAGATGAAGTTTGTTTGACCATGACAGCCATCAATGATGTGGCGACGATAACTGTTCTAATTGTTCTCTGTATATCACTGAAGCAAGGACTGGGGCCTAGAGTTGGCCCAGCCATGATGAAATAAGGGTTACAAATTAATAGTGTTTCGAATATCTGAATCGAGCTAAGACAACATTCCGTAAAGATCACTGTTAAGCACGAGAAGTTGTTAATCTAACGCTAAGACATTACTTGGAGTCTTCGTCGAACTGACCGCATCACTTGTCTTCCAGTGGATAGGCGCTTTCGTCAAGTTGGGGGTCAGTGTTCGATTCCTGAGTGTCTTGTGCTGTTTTTTGATGTATTTATTTTCTGAATATCAAAATGTGCATTTCTACTCGTTCAATCAATCAGAACTTGTACCGTTCTCCGTGAAGCACATGACTTTAACGAATACAAGCCAAATCTTCCTGATCATAACGTTCAGCTTTGTCTTGGCTGGTTGAATTGTTCTTATAACGAATACAAGCCAAATCTTCCTGATCATAACGTTCAGGTTTGTCTTGGCTGGTTGAATTGTTCTTATAACGAATACAAGCCAAATCTTCCTGATCATAACGTTCAGGTTTGTCTTGGCTGGTTGAATTGTTCTTATAACGAATACAAGCCAAATCTTCCTGATCATAACGTTCAGGTTTGTCTTGGCTGGTTGAATTGTTCTTATAACGAATACAAGCCAAATCTTCCTGATCATAACGTTCAGGTTTGTCTTGGCTGGTTGAATTGTTCTTATAACGAATATAAGCCAAATCTTCCTGATCATAACGTTCAGGTTTGTCTTGGCTGGTTGAATTGTTCTTATAACGAATACAAGCCAAATCTTCCTGATCATAACGTTCAGGTTTGTCTTGGCTGGTTGAATTGTTCTTATAACGAATACAAGCCAAATCTTCCTGATCATAACGTTCAGGTTTGTCTTGGCTGGTTGAATTGTTCTTATAACGAATACAAGCCAAATCTTCCTGATCATAACGTTCAGGTTTGTCTTGGCTGGTTGAATTATTCTTATAACGAATACAAGCCAAATCTTCCTGATCATAGCGTTCAGCTTTGTCTTGGCTGGTTGAATTGTTCTTATAACGAATACAAGCCAAATCTTCCTGATCATAGCGTTCAGGTTTGTCTTGGCTGGTTGAATTGTTCTTATAACGAATACAAGCCAAATCTTCCTGATCATAGCGTTCAGCTTTGTCTTGGCTGGTTGAATTGTTCTTATAACGAATACAAGCCAAATCTTCCTGATCATAACGTTCAGGTTTGTCTTGGCTGGTTGAATTGTTCTTATAACGAATACAAGCCAAATGTGCCTGATCATAACGTTCAGGTTTGTCTTGGCTGGTTGAATTGTTCTTATAACGAATACAAGCCAAATCTTCCTGATCATAACGTTCAGGTTTGTCTTGGCTGGTTGAATTGTTCTTATAACGAATACAAGCCAAATCTTCCTGATCATAACGTTCAGGTTTGTCTTGGCTGGTTGAATTGTTCTTATAACGAATACAAGCCAAATCTTCCTGATCATAACGTTCAGGTTTGTCTTGGCTGGTTGAATTGTTCTTATAACGAATACAAGCCAAATCTTCTTGATCATAGCGTTCAGGTTTGTCTTGGCTGGTTGAATTGTTCTTTGTTTCTTTATTGACTTGTCCATATTTATTGAAGATCCCGTGTCTTTACTTTTCTACAGCATGGGTAATCAGATCCATGCCAACAGTTCTTTTTAGCCTCTTACGACATGCCTGGTAGGTTGACATTGTTACTATTCCTTGCTTCCATCTCGCATCCGGTAAAACAGTAGTGTTTGCATCCACTATAAGTGTTTAAGCTCCAAGCTTTACCGTTTTTACAATATTGATCGCACATATGATTTCGTTCGCCTCCAGGACCTATTACTCCGCTCTTCGTTCTCACATATTTCTCTCTTCTTAAAACTGACAGTTACTCTCTTTAACTTTCAGACATATTACTCTCTTCTCCCCTCTGACATATTACTCTCTTCTCCTCTCTGACATATTACTCTCTTCTCCTCTCTGACATATTACTCTCTTTAACTCTCTGACATATTACGCTCTTCTCTACTCTGACATATTACGCTCTTCTCCTCTCTGACATATTACTCTCTTTAACTCTCTGACATATTACTCTCTTTAATCTCTCTGATATATTACTCGCTTTAACTCTCAGACATACTACTCTCATTTGCTCTCTGACATATTACGCTCTTTTCCTCTCTGACATATTACTCTCTTTTCTCATGTGACATATTACTCTCATTACCTCTTTGACATATCTCTTTTCCTCTCTGGCATATTACTCTCTTTTCCTCTCTAACAAATTACTCTCTTTTCTTAAATGACATGTTACTCCCTTTAGCCTGACTGACATATTAATCTTGTCCTCTCTGACATATTGCTCCCGTTTCTTCTTAGACATTTGACTAACTTAATTGCTGTGACCTATTAATATTACTCCGTTCTCTTCTTTTACCTTCTTATTTCTCTGTTCATGTAGTTCCAAATTCTTGTTCTTTTTCTAGCTATTTCTGCAACCCAGAACTTTTCTGTGTGCTGTGAAGGCGTGGACCACGGCATGCACGCGAGTTGTCTGTGGACAAGTTGAACACCGTCTGACCACAGGTCATCAGTTGTCTCAACCAAATCGTTTCGACCTGCTATTGTTGGTGCTGAAGCAAGGACGGCTCCCGGAGCGATGGACCGATCTAGAGGCCGATAACCCTGACAAAGCCATAAAAGGAATTTAATAGATCCTAGCTGGGGGCTATACCTTTTTAACGTGGCTAGATCGGTCAATCTCTTTGTGTGATGTAAAGTTCAGCTGGGTTTGAGCGAAAATAAAAACTTGACCAATGGCGTTGAAATGTCCAGGACGGACAGTACGTAACACAAGGAAACTCGCTATTGAGTAGCTGGTGGAGCTACAGCAAGAAGAAAGTCAACGGCTCAGAAATAAAGATTGGTCCATTGTGTGCGTTTCCCAATCCTGCCGTACTTTTGTTGTTCATCTGAAAATATCCAAGTAATTGCATTTTGCCAAATATGTTAACCCCGTACGCATGCGCTCATCCGAATATGAATAAATGCATTAACTGGTAATAAATAGACGAATATTCAATTTTGTTCAATATGGCCGAAGTAGACATAATTTGTTGCGCCTTTAACAACGTCATCAAGTGTCATGGCTGCCGACTGCTGCAAGGTGAAGGATGCGACGACCAGGATGTTGCTGAAGTTAGAAGAGAAGAAGTCAACTGTGAACTGACTTCGCTTAAACTCCATTACTCTCTCAGGCGTTGAAGTAGCCTTTTATTGTGACTCATAGTTTCAGTAGCTTGAGGTAGCAGGTCCCATGCCTTAACATTCGTAGTCGTCTGTTACCAGCGGCCTGACTAGCTGATAGTATCTGCTCCCTTCCCATGCCTTTGTTCCCCACAAATGGTCAACGATAGAAAATGTTCTTAGTTAGTTTTAGGGATCGTTTATAGTCGAATGGTAAGCCTGAAACAGTTGGTGTACCAGTCCCGTAAGTTTTAACCGACAACTGGTCTCAAGTGAGGTGAAATCAACAAAAAACCTTTTGCATTTGAATATATATTTTTTTAAACAGTTGGTCGCGCCCAGACAACACAGAAAAATAAAGAAATTCCAACCAAGTTCTTCAACTGTACACTGGAAGAGTGAGACCAGTTCTCGAGTATGGCATTGCGGCATGAACAACAGCAGCAAAGGCGAACTTCGATAAAGTTAGCAAACTTCAAAACCAAGCCATGAGAGTTATAACAGGAGGCATGAAGTCAACGCCAATTGTAGAACTTGAAAAGATTACAAAACTGCAATCCATGACCGATAGAAGAGACTGCAGAGCCCAGCTGCAGTCAGAGAAACTCCGAAGACTGACTGACCATCCAATGTACCAGAGACTAAACAATTTGGGAAATGGGAAACTAAAGCGGAGAAACTTTGCAGAAATAGCCAAAGCAAAGATGCACGAAGATCCCATAAACGCACTAACAACACCAAAACCCATCACTACTGTACGAAAACCTACCTGGAGGCAGGATATATTTCCAGAGGTGGTAGAAAATATACCAGGTATTGGAAACAAAAAACTGCCAGACTGAAAAAGAAAGGAGAGATACTACCCTAAGCTTCATATCGAAAAGCTACCCAAGCATGGACTGGACCCATGCATACACCGACGGTTCTGTAACAAACACTACACAGAACGGAGGGGCAGGAGCATTCCTGAACCTACCAAATGGCAGAAAAATAACACTGTCATTCGCTACTGGTAAGTACACAAGCAATTTCAGAGCGGAGGCAGAGGCACTGAGGGCGGCAGTGGAAGAAATGGTGACACACAGTGAAAATGAAAGCCATATAGTCCTGCTTACAGATGCTCTCGCCGTAGTCACAGCGCTAAAAAGCCAGAAAAACACTGAGCTTAATGACTTAAGAGCAGCACTCTGCAAACTGTGCCAGCAGTCCGCACCAAAAAGGGTAGTGATACAGTGGGTCCCATCACACTGCAACATCCAAGGCAACGAGGAGGCAGACAGACTGGCAAAAGAAGGTGCAAGACTACCACAAACAGATACTAGTATGACGTACGAAGAGTCAAAACGGCTTATCAAAACCAGATACATGACCAAATGGGAAACCGAACAAACTGGTTACACCAAAAACGATGCCTATTACCAGTTGAACCGAAGAGAGCAGGTCGTTGTCTTCAGACTTCGCACTGGCCACAATAGACTGAGGTACCACCTATTCAACAAATTGAAGAAAGAATGTACCGACGAATGCCCGTGCGGTACTGGTAAAATGACCGCTGAACATCTGCTGCAGAACTGCCCGACATACGAGGATCAGAGAGAGCAGATGTGGCCATCACCAGTGGAACTGCAAGACAAGCTCTATGGCAGTGGCGACAGCTTCAGGATGACCGCCGGTTTTTTCGAAAAAATAATGGTTACTGTCTGACTGCGTACGAAGAAGAAGAAGACAACCAAGTTCTTCACCTACCTTCTACCAGATCTAGCAAGCTACAGAGAGTCAAATCACAAAAAGAAACTGCTACATTCACCTGCCTGTTTGGCTTGGCTTGGCTTGGCTTCGTTCATTCTCAATCTCCCACTACCAAACACTGATAGGGCTTAAGTAGCAGAATGTAGTCCAGAGAACGGAATGCGCTATATCGTAGTTTACAGCTTGACTGCGATATTTGCACTTTTCGGTCCAACACATCCGACTTCAGCAAACATTTTTTGAGTACCTGGTTAGCATTCCCTCTTCGATCCCTTCTCCTTAGCCAGTCTGCCCTGCTGCAGCCTGTTATCCAGGATCACCGCGTGGAGGTGTAGAAGGGTCTTGGCAGCTTTGGTTCGCTGGACCTGAAGCTAGCAGTCAGCTATGGGTCGCTGACCACTGCAGCTCATGCGCTGCTCAGCATCTTGATCCAACCTGCCTGTTTGATTTGTCAGAGTACCAATATTCCAGTCAGTGTGTTATTTCTGATCTATTTAAAGTAGAAACAATGTCATTAGTTTGGTATGTCTGCCTCATTTAAAGTAGAAACAATGTTGTTAGTTTGGTATGTCTGCCTCATTTAAATTAGAAGCAATGTCGTTAGTTTGGTATGTCTGCCTCATTTAAAGTAGAAACACTGTCGTTAGTTTGGTATGTCTGCCTCATTTAAAGTAGAAACACTGTCGTTAGTTTGGTATGTCTGCCTCATTTAAAGTAGAAACACTGTCGTTAGTTTGGTATGTCTGCCTCATTTAAAGTAGAAACAATGTTGTTAGTTTGGTATGTCTGCCTCATTTAAAGTAGAAACACTGTCGTTAGTTTGGTATGTCTGCCTCATTTAAAGTAGAAGCAATGTCGTTAGTTTGGTATGTCTGCCTCATTTAAAGTAGAAGCAATGTCGTTAGTTTGGTATGTCTGCCTCATTTAAAGTAGAAACAATGTCGTTAGTTTGGTATGTCTGCCTCATTTAAAGTAGAAGCAATGTCGTTAGTTTGGTATGTCTGCCTCATTTAAAGTAGAAGCAATGTCGTTAGTTTGGTATGTCTGCCTCATTTAAAGTAGAAACAATGTCGTTAGTTTGGTATGTCTGCCTTATTTAAAGTAGAAACACTGTTGTTAGTTGCAATGCTACGTCATTTAAGGTAGAAATAGTACACCATGTACCTTAAGAAAAAAAATGAATAGAAAGTGTCTTTTGGAGATTTGAAATATGTCGTATATGTTAAGAGACATACAGAGCCTCGATACTTAATAAAATATGCCCAAACTTAGCGAGCAGGCCGTGAGATAATGAGGCATAAAAGGGAAGCAACTAATTGTCGTACTGTAACCTGCCCCGTAATCAAATAAAAAACATAAGCCACAAAAAAGACAAGACGATCTCTACAGGCTAGCGTAGAAAAGGACCAAATGAGAGCAGAGTACATAACGAGATTACAGGAACAAGTCGCAAGAAAAAGAGTTGAATGCGTGAGATAAGCACCCTTGTGATGGAAATGACTGTGTGCTCATGCAGGTGTATGCACTGATGTGTTGATCCCTTGTCCTTGATCCTATTATTAATTGCTTCAAGACAAAACATGCTTCTATTTACGCTTCTGTTTTTACTATTCCAGTCTTTCTGTCACTATCTTTTGAGTTTCCATTTTTTGTTGAATCTGTTGTATGTTCTGTTACCGACATGAACCTGAAAAAAGTTCAAAAAATAGAAAGAGAAGAAAAAAATTAAACAAAGCAAGAAATATAAAAAATTATAAAATTAAAACTGAAAACACAAAATAGAAACAAACATATATATGGGTACATGAAAATTAAAATAAATCGAAACTTGCCTTAGTAATATGAACATTTCATCTGAACTGTTTACCAGTAAAAAAATACGTTACCTGAGTGTAGTTGATGGATCCAGCAGAAACCCGCACTTCCCCCGTGTACCCCAGTCATGTAATCGTATATGTACTTGTTGCTCATTTCGTTCAATGTGTCCAAATGGCATCCAAGGATAGGAAATGTTCTTAGCATCTTTGAACACGAGGAGGCAGTTAATGGTTTGCTAGAGATATTTATAGAACTGTCACGAGTCACAAATGTTGTCATAGCTGGGAGAGAAGTTCAGGATTAACTATAAATTATGTTCAACCCCCCTCTCCCCCTCCTCTCCTACATGCACAACACATGACCCGTGACAGCAGAAACATAACTCAGTCTTCACGTAAATGGCCTGGCTGCTCTCACCAACAGGAACAGAAGCGAAGAGCGATTCTTTGCGTGATAACATTTGCTCTGTGTCAAAGAAGCCCGTAAGTCGTAGGTGGAAATTCATATAGGAACACTGATTTCAAAACCACTTGCTGCCTTGCAGGTAGGCTGCCGACAGCTAATGGAGGTTACCCTTGTGATGGGGCATATCCAACTTTATTGTATCCTCGAGAACCCCTGTTTCATCATTTCTATAAGTTCTTTAACTTCCTGCACCGTGATATGCAAGATCAGAGTATATTGAATGGCTCCCATATTCCGTAAGGCCAGTTGTGTACGGGCGCTGGTACGTCCTGCGGATCGATCTATGTGACCTACATCAGTTCATTCTATATTTCTTTGCTGCGTTTGACGGGACTAGTCTGTACGGGATCGGTTGATTATAAGAAACTTTGTCTAGAATGTAGTCTAGCGCACTGCACCTGGTGCCAAATCTAGGGTAACTAGAGTAGTGTCCCTGTTTGTCTCTTTGGTTTTCTGATGCGACATTTCGTCGTGTCTCAGGCAATGTTTTGCAGTTGGAATAGGTTTCTTGCACTCTATAACTACTCGGCCAGCTCATTTATTGTTGTATCAATAAGTTTAGCATGTGGACAGTTTTCCAGACTGGCGTGGCGTGCTCAACTAAGGAGAAACACAGAGTGATGGATGACGTTGAAAGCACAGCTGGCTGTGATTCTCATTTCGTGCCAGCCCACTTTTAGATAAGAAGCATTTGACAACAGCCAGTGTCCTTCCACGAGAAGCTGTACGGAAATGCACAGAGTCCATATTCGATTGCTGCCTTCGTTAGAATAATTGAAGTCGAGGTCTGAAACGAACAAGGAAGAAGCAGATGATATTATTTGTGCCGTATATCTTCCGTGTTGTTTTCTGGTAGTATGTCGCATAGGACAGCGTATAATCCAGCTTTACACTCATGTCTTTGTGCGTCGTACTGTGTTCATGTTCTTGTCATTGGCAGCTGTTTTTTTTGGTTTGATTTTTACTTTTCTGTTTCTGAGGTAGAAAGTACATGCTAGGTTTATGTTGGGGTTCAGTTTCAGCTGATTTTTCTGGCAAAATACTGCAAGCAAGATTGTCTTTTTGTGCTCAACCTATTCAAACATATTTGTGGGGCCGAAGGTACAGCACTGAATGTGATGGCGGCAATCAGTGACTCTTAGCTGGCTGCTTGCACCTGTGCTAGTGCCCCGTTGCTGATTATGACCTTATTTCGACTCCGATTAGCTGCCCTGGAAACAAAACTGCAACCATGCAGCCTTGTTAAGAAATAAGAGATCGAAAAGTGAAGGCCAACCTCTTTCCAAAATGGTCTTCCTGAAATCGGATGTGTCGGGCCGATAGGCACAGATATCGCAGCCGTGCTGTAGCTGTGAACTAATACCAGCGTCACAAAAATCCTTTTGAGGACCAACGTCGAAGGAAAAGATGAAGCAGAAAAAAAGCAATTTCCTTGGGCAGCGACCGCTTTGTCGTCTGTATTAATGAACTCTGTGTCTATAGGTTGGGCGTCTATATTTTGTACAACAAGGTGCTGGGTCGTTTCCTTGTGCCCTGCCGTTAAATGTTATTTTCACCATTGTTTTGCAATGTCGTTAGTTTGGTATGTCTGCCTCATTTAAAGTAGAAACAATGTCGTTAGTTTGGTATGTCTGCCTTATTTAAAGAAGAAACACTGTTGTTAGTTGCAATGCTACGTCATTTAAGGTAGAAATAGTACATCATGTACCTTAAGAAAAAAAATGAATAGAAAGTGTCTTTTGGAGATTTGAAATATGTCGTATATGTTAAGAAGACGACTCGTTTCTTCCCAAGATGACAAAGAACCGCTTATTCTGCAAGAGACATGTGATGTGGCTGGTGAGACAAATTTTGTCATAGAATATACATTTTCCAGCGGCTTCCGGTGGTTTGTAGTGCTATATTCTACACATAGATCGATAACAAGTCACTCCTGAAAGAAACGACAAAAAAAAATAATTGGACCAGACCAAATGAAGCCGGTTCAGTAAACCCTTTTTCCTAAACTGATAAACGATCGATGACTTGGCATGAAACGAATCAATCAGTCCCTGAAATAAAAGGACACATTAACTGGCTCTATTGTTTCTACTCCTATTTTCACAAATAATATCGCACAGATCACTGCCCATGCCACATTCACCAGGAGAAGTTCACTCCTGCATGTTTTCACATTAGCAGCCACCTACCTGTACCTGAGTGGGCCAACAGTCGGCCATAAACACCTCCCGGGCACCAGCCCCGATGTCCGTGCGCTCCAACACAGCTGATTTGTTCTACCACCACCACCCCTTCCTCCAAACCTGCGTGGTCACGCACCGCCAATCTTCCACCAGATCGGTGACCAAGGTATGCAGTGGTCGCGGTGGAGAGAACATAAGTAACAACAACCTTCACTGAAAATACTGATAAGTGTGAGATTATCGCTTTGTTTGATCTTCAAAATACGATGCATCATCTTCCTTGAAATGGGGATCTATCAGAGAAATAACTGCCGTAATCCGCACCAAATCCAATAAAGGAGTCGTCCGTAAGAAATGGGCGGGGTTACAGTAGTTAAAAAAAAAGTTTTGACAAGTGTGTTGAGACTCGATTTGGCGCCAGGTACTCGGATTGCCCTAGAATACCCGCAAGAACTACTTCTCCCAGTCGTAACGCAACACATGCTGTGTTGTGGAGGTAGGGACACCGATACTATTGTGTTGTAGGTTCTATTTCATTCTATTATACTGGTCCTGACGTAAACTGCCCGATCACAACAGGTTGTATGCGCTTACTAAAATACACATTAGTTTGAGGATGTGAGGTTTAAATAGCTTTCGCTTTAAGAGCAAAACACGGAGAAATGAAGCAGTCAAGCCTAGCGAATAGCAGTAGGCCTACCTGTGTCCATTACGCTGTGACGAAGGACCTTTGACACCACATTCGCAGTGTGCTTTTATTTTCAATTCATTAATGAGTACTGTGATCAGTCATTTGGAAAGATGACTTTGTTTTGTTCCTAGAAGTGCTGTTGTGATGTTTGTATTTCCTTAAAAATGTTAAAAATATAGAATGAAAAAATGCACATTTATTCTGTTCTGTATTTCATATAGATGCTTTAAGCAGGATTAGTGGTGTAGACGTTACATAGAATAAGCAACACGTTTGGTATTGTGACGTTTGTAAACAGACCGCTTGATATTTCTTCTATGTGGTGTGTGACGCGTGCATCTCGCTTCTTATTTATCTGAGTCGCGAACATCAGAGCTATGAAGAAGCACATTGGTAAGCCAGTGAAGAGGCTTGCAACACTGAGCTCAGTCAAGCTTGTCGGGAGGAAAGACAACTGTGTGACCGCCATCGAGGACGGAGAGTCGCATATTGCTCATGCGACCGTCAGATCTAGCACAAATAAAAACAAGGACAAAAATGACGGATCGGAGAGGCAGTGCGGGCCACCAGGTGTAGATGTCAGTATCGGCTCTAGGGGAGTTTTCAATTCTGATGTTCTGAGTGTCGTGTCTCGACCCACATTGAACTCTGATGTTCTGGGTGTCGAATCTAGACCCACTTTCAAGTCTGAGACTCTGAGTGTCTTGTCTCGACCCACATTGAACTCTGATGTTCTGAGTGTCGAATCTCGACCCACTTTCAAGTCTGAGACTCTGAGTGTCGTGTCTCGACCCACATTGAACTCTGATGTTCTGAGTGTCGTGTCTCGACCCACATTGAACTCTGATGTTCTGAGTGCCGAGTCTCGGCCCACTTTCAAGTCTGAGATTCTGAGTGTCGTGTCTCGACCCACATTGAACTCTGATGTTCTGAGTGCCGAGTCTCGACCCACTTTCAAGTCTGAGATTCTGAGCGTGGACACATGCGTTCACGTGACAGCGGAAATTCAACAAGCCGAGTACCTTCAACAGTTGCACCGACAACGATCTCAGCATCATCATCAGGAAGGTGAGCATGGGCAACAACATCAGGATGAGTCCTTGTCACTCACCCACAACACGCACCGCGAGCACAGTACAAGGTCTCCAGATGTGTTGAATCCCGAAGCTCATCCCCACTTATCAACATCCTCTAACCGCCAGTATACATACTCCAACAGAGGAACACTGCAGTCTGTCACCAAGCTGGAACAAGGCTGTGATTCGTGCCCAGTTACATTGCCTGCTACACACACCAATTCTCAGCGCTCAAGTTATATTCAAGATGCTTCTGCTCACAATGCTGTACCGGATATGATCGTCAGACAGAATAACTACGTGTCTAGCTCTGGTCTGCGTCAGCTGGACGACATCCACCGGCCTCATCCAGACGATACCACCATGGCAGGACACTCGCGGATATCCACCAGCCACCTCCTATTGTCTGGTTCAGACAGACATCATCAGCACATGGAGAGTGTTCACGAGACGGCTTCGTCCACAAACAATCATCAGGTGGCGCAGCATCACACAGAGCTAGCACATAACAACATGCAAGCCACATACGCAACACTCCATAACAACTCAGACGATGGATCTTTGAAGTTTGGTAAAGGTAAGCTTAATCATCCTTACGTTATTCCTCTATATTACATGTTTCCTATTATTCACCAATAACTTTCATGATCTAGATCTTCGCTTTTTGTCGGCGCTGAAATTGGTTTGGTTTGTCGTTTAAAGCCATACGTGAGTTAATTTTTTCGTGTCTATGTTGCTTGTTTGTTGTTGGTTTTTGTTTGTTTGTTTGCTTTTTATGGGGGGGGGGGGGGGGGGGGGGTTCTTTAGGCATCTTACGAAAAATATGCCAGACCACTTAAATTGACCAATTATTGAAGTGTAAGCTAAAACATGATGCTCTCCATTTTGGAGATTTCTGTAGTCCTGTGTGTTGCATGATGAGGTAGTTAGCCCATTGCTCAACTATCTTTACGTTTTTTACGACACGCGTGGAAGGTTGCAGGGGTCGTATTCTCTGTTATCAGCGAACTTTCGAATCAAAAATACGTCGGCCATAAAAGATTGTATGTGCTGTCTTGTGTCATTCTAGTCATCATCTTTTGCAATGCCGACTGGCGTAACGATAACATGTCTCGAGATAAGTATGGCAAGACTGCTGTTTTTATTTTCCGTTGATATGTTTTCGTCTGTGCTGCTTACACTTCCAATTGTTTTCGCTGTATGCTGTCCTCTGACCCTTCTCTTCTCTGACCCTTCTCTTCTCTGACCCTTCTCTTCTCTGACCCTTCTCTTCTCTGACCCTTCTCTTCTCTGACCCTTCTCTTCTCTGACCCTTCTCTTCTCTGACCCTTCTCTTCTCTGACCCTTCTCTTCTCTGACCCTTCTCTTCTCTGACCCTTCTCTTCTCTGACCCTTCTCTTCTCTGACCCTTCTCTTCTCTGACCCTTCTCTTCTCTGACCCTTCTCTTCTCTGACCCTTCTCTTCTCTGACCCTTCTCTTCTCTGACCCTTCTCTTCTCTGACCCTTCTCTTCTCTGACCCTTCTCTTCTCTGACCCTTCTCTTCTCTGACCCTTCTCTTCTCTGACCCTTCTCTTCTCTGATCCTTCCCCCAGTAATTAGTCATTAGTGTTTTTCACATATGTGTATTTATGTTTATAAATGACTCCCTTCAGATTACCTCATATATAACAGCTTACCTACATGGATCTTTACATAGTATGTGCACATCTATAAACTGGTATAAATGCAACTTTGTTGTCATTTACTTATCACATTTGCAAAGCTGTCACACACACACACACACATACCCCCACATGCTGTTTATTTCATTTATAAACTAATATAGAAACAACGCTTGTCAACCGCTTCTCATCCAAATATTATCCAGCTTTACGATTTAAATTTTGTTTTACACAGCTGTAGGAAACATCCGATGTTCAATTATTGCAGATGTATCAGTTGACCCTATGGACTTTGACATTGTATGTTCATTAAAATGTGAATCTTATTATGGTTAAAGGGTCGAAATATTGTTTATGCTTGTAGCGCTGCCCATAGTCAGCTAATCATATTGCAGCAAGATGGCTCTCTTTATCTCTTATCACCCTCACTATACATACATATTTATGTGAGGATTCCGTAGAGGAGTGGTTAAGCCGTCGCCTCGTGATCAGGTGGTGGGGATTCAACTGCGGATTCCGCCGTCTTTTTCACGGGTGCTTGATGCTTGATTCTCCTGCATCTCGTAGTCGCCCCCTAGTCGTCTTGTCCTTGACTTGCCACTGAGGTTGGGCGGCACGAGACGAGAGAGTGAGGATAAAAAGTAGCGCAGTTAATCCTTACTAAAATAGCGCTAACAAAATTAATTATGCCATCATTGTCTTCGACGGACGGCGGCTTTTGCCTTATATATATATATATATATATATATATATATATATATATATACACGGCTGAGATAGTCCATTACAGAAAATGCCGTCGTGGACAAAGTGTTATGACATCATTCTACACAATGTCATCTAAGGGAAATTAAGCCTAAAATATGAATATCTAAATTAACGAGTCGTTGCTGTTATCAGTTAGTTTTCCATCTAATAATGCAATAATAGTGATCTATGCTCTGTTGAACTATTTTTTTATATTCTATAAAATGTAGAACAAAAACAATTATATTGGCAGTGGGTAAGAGCAATGCTATTAGACGTAATAGATAACGCAGTATTGCATATTAATATAGCTTCTTAACCGGACACTGACATACAAGACGGCAGGCTTCTGTTAACCAGAGTTGCGAGCCAGTTGAAGAAAGTAAGACAACTCTTGGATCTGAATCAGTCAATATCTACCTGGGGACCTCTAAAGACCTTCCATCAATTGGTCCCAAGTGGTGTTCCGGTTGAGAAACCTAGTAGTAGAGACTTTATATGACCAGTTCCTTTTCTCGTCGCGTTGCATTTTCTAATCGGTATCCAATCTGCAGCTGGGTAAATTGAAAGCGCGTTGAGACTAAATACCTTCGTTGCTCACTCTCAAATAATCACGCCTATTTCCCTTCTAATGAGACCTTTGGTCATAACTTTTTCTAGTCTTCATGATTATCCGCGTATTATAATGATGAGCGCAATGCTGTGTATCTGCTCATTTCACGGAGCTGACAGGCTTGGAAAATGTTCTGTTATATGTTTGTTCTCCTCACGTGAGCGAATGTCCGTTTCACCAATTTGTTAAGTTTGTAGAATGAATTAGTTTCTGTTGTGGCCTTTTTCTGGTCTGCATATTGTCCCTTGATTAATCGCTTCGTACTTCTTAGCAAGAAGTAGTACTCTTCTGTTATATTAGACTAGATGTGTTTTCAACTGGTCTCCTCTGACTAGATACAAGATACTTACATTAAATTACTGCATCATCAGTAACTCGAAGCAAGACGGTCACATTTACTTATCTTATATTTGTAGTCTAACTTTCTAGAGTAGAAGTCATTCCAATATTGCATAATAATGCTGAAGTTTTGAGCTGTAGAATTAACTAGCATGTTAGATAGAATACAAGAGAGAATAAATCTGTCTTGTGTTTCAAAAGGAATAAATCGCTGTCCGGTATTTCAAATGTAATAAATCGTTGTTAAATGTTTCAATAGAAAATAAATCATATTCTCTCTCTTTTTACCTCACTCTGTTTCATTTGACTCTGTCCTACAGTCACACTCTCGCACAACTTTCACACGCGCCCTCATGGTGAGGCCCTTCCATTGCACTTTGGTTGGGCTAGCTTCTGTGGGCGCACTAATCTAGCATAGGTACATACAGACGCACACATACACCCAAGCACCAGTTTATGCGTCCTAATTTCGCCTAATTGACTTCGGTCTGGGGTGGAATAGGCGCGCCTCCGCCAGTAGAAACTAATGAGGCAAACAAGTAAAAAATTAAAAGATTTTAAAGTTTAAAAACTAACATACTGACTTGTATTCCCATTGCGAGAATCTACAGGGACAGACTATTTGAGTTTGAGAATAAAGGTCGCTTGTCTCTTCAATATAAAGGCTAGGTTTTTATTGTTTATTGTTCATCCAATGACAAAATTATGCAGTACTGAAACCTTGTCCGCTTTGTTTGCAAACTGGTATCAAACCGCTTTGCCACCTTCTTCCCTTCTGTCAGTGAATCATTTAAAAGTTTAAGCAGAGTTTAAGTGTAAACATTTTTAAACCATAATTTAAAGAGTTGCAGTAGCGTTTATGTGTGTTATCATGTGTATACAAAATAAAAACAAGTTTATGTGTGTATGACGTAAATGTATAAATGTAAGTAGCACATTGTTTGTAGAACGTCGCTTCTTACACCCGCCAACTTATTTGGCTGTTATAAGTTTCTTGGCAGATGTTCAGTTCGGCAAGCTGTCATTACTTTTCGTTCGCGGAGGAGCGATCTCACAGAGAAAAAATCCCAGGTCTGCAAAACTCACTTAAATAAAAATGGTTTAAGTAGCGTTAACGAGTGTATCATTTGTAAAGCCAAATAAAATAATGCATGTATCGATTCTAAGTATGTTATCGACATGTCATAATAAGACAGTTACACATTTGATATTAGTATTATGCCATAAAGGTATTGCTTAAAATTATGCATACACGCATTCAGTGTATAGAAGATATCGTAGTTCTCGGAGAACAATTTGAATTTCGCAATGGATAGCGGAACAAGAAGTGCAATATTCTGTATAAGACCAATGACAGACAGTTATGTAATAGGGAATAACAACATTAATATGTGTTTTATAGACTACATAAAGACTTTTGACATGGAAAACTATTTACATGGCTAGAAAACATAGGTATTGATGGAGACAAATACAAGAACAGCCAGTAACCTGTACTATGAGTAAGCTGCCACTGTAAGATCTGACAGACTTTACTCACCATGTATAGATGTCAAACGAGGAAATGCCTGCTGTTACCTTAACGTAACGTAACTTAACGCCTTTGTACTGGTTTAGAAGACTTTGCAGAGTCTGTGTACAACAAGTTTCATTTACATTTCCTTGCTCCAGAAACTATGCACATCAAATCTATTCTTAAATGCATTAATTGTCCCTGCCTCCACTACTGTATGTGGCAATGCATTTCAAGCATTCACCACTCTCTGACTAAAAAATAATTTTCTAATATCTAATCTGGATCTTTCTTTAGCTAAGCGGTCTTGTTCTTGTAGGTGGTTGTATTTTGAACGAGTTGTTAGTCTAATTTACTTTCCTTTGATTATCTTATAAATCTGAAATAAGTCATCTCGAATTCTTCTCTTTTCTAGACAATATAGGCTAGTTTTTCCTCATAACTGTAATTCTGGAATCCCACTTTCAGTTTTGTATCTCTTCTGTGTGTCCTTTCCAGTATGTTTATATCTTTTCTACACCTGTACACAGTACTCCAATCTAGGTCTAACTAATGCTTCACACAGTTTGATAATCACTTCCTAGCTCCTTTGTTTAATATTTCTTTTTACCATACCTAACATTGTCAGAAATTGTCAGCATGCATTTTCTTTCTTTCTAATATTCTTTATTTCCATTATGTAATTGTGTTCCATATTGGATCTACCCACGTGGGTCATGTACATTTATCTACATTCAACTCAGTTTGTCAGCTCACAGACACTTCTAGAATGATATTAAAATTCGAACCTAATATATCCACTTCTGCTTTAGATGAGACGAGACGATACTGCAGTTTTGTGTCACCCGCGAATTTTGTAATCATGGATCAAATATACATTATATCAAGAACCAAATTTTTCCCAAAACCGAGCCGTATGGCACTCCACTTTTTACTTCACGCCACTCATAGTACTCCTTGTCTATGCCCACTTTATGCCTTCTTCCCGTTAATCAATGTTAAATCCACCTGTCAACTTCCCCACCTATTCCATGTGATTTTAACTTCCTAAATAATCGTTGATGAGGAACTATTTCAAAGACCTTCGCAAAATCCAGATAAATAACGTCCACTGGCTCCCCTTTATCTATCATTTTAGTAACCTCCTCCATGAATTCTAATATATTTGTTAAGCATGATCTCCCTCTAGTAAACCCATGCTGACAATTTCTGATTAGATTAAACTTATATAAATGCATGACAATGTTTTCTTTGATTATTGACTCTAACAATTTACAGAATATGCTCGTTAAACTCACCGGTCTATAATTTGCTGGATCTTACTGCTTGCCCTTCTTGAATAAATGGATCCCTCCTGCATCTTTCCACTAAAGGTTTACCTCCCTACATGAAACGCATTCCTCTTTTAGCTTTTCTAGAACTGTTTTGCAACTCTGCCATTCTTGTTCAATATATGTACCTCTGACGATATTTTCCAGATTATGTAGCACACTGTTTCTTTTATTTTCTTAAGATCTGCCTTAGATTAGTCTTATGTTTGCGTCTGTATGTATACTTCTTTCACTGCTATAAGATCCCAACGGATGGTCTGATGGTCACTTAAGCCAAACTTCCCCAACGTTTTCATTCATAGTTTCGTCTGTAGTAAATACTATGTCGAGTGCGTTTTTGCCCATGGTAGCTGCTTCTGCGTTGTAAATCAAAAATGTGTCAGTTACGCACTAAAATGTTTTGTCTCGACAAGTGCTTCTGCCATTTCCCATTTAATTTCTGGAAAGTGTAAATCCTCCAGTGATAAGAATTTTCCTTCTTGCCTTTTCTATGCTGCAAATCAGTGCCCGTCTTCCTCTTTTTAACTTGATAGACATCTATAGCATACTCCAACCATTGTTTTTTTTATCCCCGCTTTCTATTTCTTCCGATACACTTTCAATGGTGTTGCCAGGTGATAGATCATCTTTGACAGCTGTATTTACTGAATTCGTATTGTACAATTAAAAGTCATCTCCATTAGCCTTGTCTTCAACAACCCATCTTTCCTTAACATTGTATTATCCCCTGTTTCAAGTTCACTATCTGCAATGTCCTCGTATATCCATGATTCTGTTAACCGTATTATATATGGCTTTTCTTCTGTTGCATACAGTTCTAATTCTTCTCTTTCATTAACTATTCTTCTCACATTTGCATAAAAACATTTTACTTTGATAATTTGTTTTTGCAGTTTCGGCTTTTCCTTTATAATTCTCATTTTTGCTTTGCAGCTACTGATTTCAGACTTCCCTGGCCCAATCTCTCCTCTTTGACTGCCTACTCTATTTCTCCCTGTTTTAGGTCTATCTTTGTCTGTTTATAATGTACACGACCATATTTTATGAAAATTGAAGACATATCAAAACTCATCTCTCCAGTAGCAATAAGTAATCTGAAGTATGGAGATGGCACATCTCTGCTACGTGTAAAAGAACAAGCACGGCAGAAATTGGTGATTCAAATAACAGGGAAATGTGGAGACGGCGTGGGCTAGTGGTTAAGTGACACGGCTCACAACCAGAAGGTCTCAGCATCGGCCGTTACCCCGGGAAAGCAAACCCTTAGAAAATGCAGGAGGAAGCAGACCCTTACATAAAATGCATGCTGAAGTCGGATACAATGGACCGACAAGCGAAAAATAAAAAACTACAGTGCAACGCACACCGCCTTGGTGATTAGAGAAATAAGGCATAGATTGTACATTGGCAATGAGAAAAAGAAAATTATGATAAAGTATATTCGAAACTTCTCTACAGCTAACACTGAAACCAGTGACCACCAAACATTGGTGTACGTGGGCGAAATAATATATTTTACAGTTTGTCGCTGGTCGAAAAAAAAAGTTTTTAAATTTATGAAATAAAGGAATAACTTTTATTTACATTTTTAAAGGCAATCAACATTTGATTCGGAATGAAATAAAAATGGTATAATTAGAAATAAATACAGCATATTGTCAATTTAAAAAAAAATCTTTTTTGTTGATCAGCAAGTAGAGATTTCAATGGTAACTAACAAATCTTGAAGTTTTGCGTTCGTGCATCATGATGGTATCAATTCTAGGAATATCAGCTCTCTCAATGAGATCAGTGTCCAGGATTCTGTCTTGCCATTTGATATTCATCACCCCCCTCAAACAAAGTGTATGAAAATGCTTCAGCTTTGTGCACATACATTCACACACACACACACACGCACGCACGCACGCGCACACACACACACACACACATTCATTTATATATATATATAAATATATATATATATATAAATATATATATATATATATATATATATATATATATATATATATATATATATATATATATATATATATATAAAGTAATGCATATACGTGTGTGTCATAGGGTCAAACTACTTCTATTCCCTAAGTACTATCGGAAAATATTTAAATGTCCGGTTCAGTAAGATGAATGACGGTGGTTGGAATCCAGAATACATATTATTTCACATTCTGTACTATCCTCTGATGTTTACGCTTACTAAGTGCTTCACCTGCAATTGTCTGTTGTGATTACTGGGTCTTCTTTAGGACTCTTCTCTGAGTTTCGTTACTGGGCAAAGAGCAATGACATTGTAATCTGCACGACGATTTGTCAGAGAAAACGAATGTTAATTAGTCATATGACTGTCTACCCTACTTTGTAGAAACTATAAACCCATTATCTAAAAAGGCCTTTACCCTCCAAGGTAGAAGAGAAGCTTCTAATACAATAAGAGATACATTTAAAAAAAAAAATAATATTACAATCGGGACAACCAGAAAATGGTAGAATTTCCTGAAACAACATTTATGACAATTGCATCTTGGGCAATGAAGTTTATATTTCATAAACACTATATTTAGGAGGTTTCTAATTTAATCAACATTTTTTGTAACTGGCAATACAAATAATTCACGAGAGCCAGCTGTTATAGTGCTTGTTAATCGCGGACTAGTGTCATGTTACGTGGTATGTATTTCATAATATTTACTAGCGCATCTTGTTTTGTTCCTTTTGTCCCTGTCAATATTTTTGTGGGTAACAATGATGTTGTCACATTCATTTATTGTCTTCCTTAGGGGGGAAACAAGTAACACTTGCGGATCGGACAATGTTAGTCAGGGTCAGGCAAAACTTTGGATCGGACAATGTTAGTCAGGGTCAGGCAAAACTTTGGATCGGACAATGTTAGTCAGGGTCAGGCAAAACTTTGGATCCGACAATGTTAGTCAGGGTCAGGCAAAACTTTGGATCGGACAATGTTAGTCAGGGTCAGGCAAAACTTTGGATCGGACAAATTTAGTCAGGGTCAGGCAAAACTTTGGATCGGACAATGTTAGTCAGGGTCAGGCAAAACTTTGGATCGGACAATGTTAGTCAGGGTCAGGCAAAACTTTGGATCGGACAATGTTAGTCAGTGTCAGGCAAAACTTTGGATCGGACAATGTTAGTCAGGGTCAGGCAAAACTTTGGATCGGACAATGTTAGTCAGGGTCAGGCAAAACTTTGGATCGGACAAAGTTAGTCAGGGTCAGGCAAAACTTTGGATCGGACAATGTTAGTCAGGGTCAGGCAAAACTTTGGATCGGACAATGTAAGTCAGGGTCAGGCAAAACTTTGGATCGGACAATGTTAGTCAGGGTCAGGCAAAACTTTGGATCGGACAATGTTAGTCAGGGTCAGGCAAAACTTTGGATCGGACAATGTTAGTCAGGGTCAGGCAAAACTTTGGATCGGACAATGTTAGTCAGGGTCAGGCAAAACTTTGGATCCGACAATGTTAGTCAGGGTCAGGCAAAACTTTGGATCGGACAATGTTAGTCAGGGTCAGGCAAAACTTTGGATCGGACAATGTTAGTCAGGGTCAGGCAAAACTTTGGATCGGACAATGTTAGTCAGGGTCAGGCAAAACTTTGGATCGGACAATGTTAGTCAGGGTCAGGCAAAACTTTGGATCGGACAAAGTTAGTCAGGGTCAGGCAAAACTTTGGATCGGACAATGTTAGTCAGGGTCAGGCAAAACTTTGGATCGGACAATGTTAGTCAGGGTCAGGCAAAACTTTGGATCGGACAATGTTAGTCAGGGTCAGGCAAAACTTTGGATCGGACAATGTTAGTCAGGGTCAGGCAAAACTTTGGATCGGACAATGTTAGTCAGGGTCAGGCAAAACTTTGGATCGGACAATGTTAGTCAGGGTCAGGCAAAACTTTGGATCGGACAAAGTTAGTCAGGATCAGAGTCATACAAAACTTACGGATCGGACAATGTTAGTCAGGGTCAGGCAAAACTTTGGATCGGACAATGTTAGTCAGGGTCAGGCAAAACTTTGGATCGGACAATGTTAGTCAGGGTCAGGCAAAACTTTGGATCCGACAATGTTAGTCAGGGTCAGGCAAAACTTTGGATCGGACAATGTTAGTCAGGGTCAGGCAAAACTTTGGATCGGACAAATTTAGTCAGGGTCAGGCAAAACTTTGGATCGGACAATGTTAGTCAGGGTCAGGCAAAACTTTGGATCGGACAATGTTAGTCAGGGTCAGGCAAAACTTTGGATCGGACAATGTTAGTCAGGGTCAGGCAAAACTTTGGATCGGACAATGTTAGTCAGGGTCAGGCAAAACTTTGGATCGGACAATGTTAGTCAGGGTCAGGCAAAACTTTGGATCGGACAAAGTTAGTCAGGGTCAGGCAAAACTTTGGATCGGACAATGTTAGTCAGGGTCAGGCAAAACTTTGGATCGGACAATGTTAGTCAGGGTCAGGCAAAACTTTGGATCGGACAATGTTAGTCAGGGTCAGGCAAAACTTTGGATCGGACAATGTTAGTCAGGGTCAGGCAAAACTTTGGATCGGACAATGTTAGTCAGGGTCAGGCAAAACTTTGGATCGGACAATGTTAGTCAGGGTCAGGCAAAACTTTGGATCGGACAATGTTAGTCAGGGTCAGGCAAAACTTTGGATCGGACAATGTTAGTCAGGGTCAGGCAAAACTTTGGATCGGACAATGTTAGTCAGGGTCAGGCAAAACTTTGGATCGGACAATGTTAGTCAGGGTCAGGCAAAACTTTGGATCGGACAAAGTTAGTCAGGGTCAGGCAAAACTTTGGATCGGACAATGTTAGTCAGGGTCAGGCAAAACTTTGGATCGGACAATGTTAGTCAGGGTCAGGCAAAACTTTGGATCGGACAATGTTAGTCAGGGTCAGGCAAAACTTTGGATCGGACAATGTTAGTCAGGGTCAGGCAAAACTTTGGATCGGACAATGTTAGTCAGGGTCAGGCAAAACTTTGGATCGGACAATGTTAGTCAGGGTCAGGCAAAACTTTGGATCGGACAAAGTTAGTCAGGATCAGAGTCATACAAAACTTACGGATCGGACAATGTTAGTCAGGGTCAGGCAAAACTTTGGATCGGACAATGTTAGTCAGGGTCAGGCAAAACTTTGGATCGGACAATGTTAGTCAGGGTCAGGCAAAACTTTGGATCGGACAATGTTAGTCAGGGTCAGGCAAAACTTTGGATCGGACAAAGTTAGTCAGGATCAGAGTCAGGCAAAACTTTGGATCGGACAATGTTAGTCAGGGTCAGGCAAAACTTTGGATCAGACAATGTCAGTCAGGGTCAGGCAAAACTTTGGATCGGACAATGTTAGTCAGGGTCAGGCAAAACTTTGGATCGGACAATGTTAGTCAGGGTCAGGCAAAACTTTGGATCGGACAAAGTTAGTCAGGATCAGAGTCATACAAAACTTACGGATCGGACAATGTTAGTCAGGGTCAGGCAAAACTTTGGATCGGACAATGTTAGTCAGGGTCAGGCAAAACTTTGGATCGGACAATGTTAGTCAGGGTCAGGCAAAACTTTGGATCGGACAATGTTAGTCAGGGTCAGGCAAAACTTTGGATCGGACAAAGTTAGTCAGGATCAGAGTCAGGCAAAACTTTGGATCGGACAATGTTAGTCAGGGTCAGCCAAAACTTTGGATCGGACAATGTTAGTCAGGGTCAGGCAAAACTTTGGATCGGACAATGTTAGTCAGGGTCAGGCAAAACTTTGGATCGGACAATGTTAGTCAGGGACAGGCAAAACTTTGGATCGGACAATGTTAGTCAGGGTCAGGCAAAACTTTGGATCGGAAAATGTTAGTCAGATTCAGCCAAAACTTTGGATCGGACAAAGTTAGTCAGGATCAGAGTCAGGCAAAACTTTGGATCGGACAATGTTAGTCAGGGTCAGGCAAAACTTTGGATCGGACAATGTTAGTCAGGGTCAGGCAAAACTTTGGATCGGACAATGTTAGTCAGGGTCAGGCAAAACTTTGGATCGGACAATGTTAGTCAGGGTCAGCCAAAACTTTGGATCGGACAATGTTAGTCAGGGTCAGGCAAAACTTTGGATCGGACAATGTTAGTCAGGGTCAGGCAAAACTTTGGATCGGACAATGTTAGTCAGGGTCAGGCAAAACTTTGGATCGGACAATGTTAGTCAGGGTCAGCCAAAACTTTGGATCGGACAAAGTTAGTCAGGATCAGAGTCAGGCAAAACTTTGGATCGGACAATGTTAGTCAGGGTCAGGCAAAACTTTGGATCGGACAATGTTAGTCAGGGTCAGGCAAAACTTTGGATCGGACAATGTTAGTCAGGGTCAGGCAAAACTTTGGATCGGACAATGTTAGTCAGGTTCAGCCAAAACTTTGTATCGGACAAAGTTAGTCAGGATCAGAGTCAGGCAAAACTTTGGATCGGACAATGTTAGTCGGGGTCAGGCAAAACTTTGGATCGGACAATGTTAGTCAGGGTCAGGCAAAACTTTGGATCGGACAATGTTAGTCAGGGTCAGCCAAAACTTTGGATCGGACAAAGTTAGTCAGGATCAGAGTCAGGCAAAACTTTGGATCGGACAATGTTAGTCAGGGTCAGGCAAAACTTTGGATCGGATAATGTTAGTCAGGGTCAGCCAAAACTTTGGATCGGACAAAGTTAGTCAGGATCAGAGTCAGGCAAAACTTTGGATCGGACAATGTTAGTCAGGGTCAGGCAAAACTTTGGATCGGACAAAGTTAGTCAGGATCAGAGTCAGGCAAAACTTTGGATCGGACAAGGTTAGTCAGGGTCAGCCAAAACTTACGGATCGGACAATGTTAGTCAGGGTCAGGCAAAACTTTGGATCGGACAATGTTAGTCAGGATCAGAGTCAGGCAAAACTTTGGATCGGACAATGTTAGTCAGGGTCAGCCAAAACTTACGGATCGGACAATGTTAGTCAGGGTCAGGCAAACCATACGGACTGAACATTGTTAGTCAGACTCAGGCAAAACTTTGGATCGGACAATGTTAGTCAGGGTCAGGCAAACCATACGGACTGATCATTGTTAGTCAGACTCAGGCAAAACTTTGGATCGGACAATGTTAGTCAGGGTCAGATAAAACCTTACAGACCGAACAATATTAGTCAGACTCAGGCAAAACTTTGGATCGGACAATGTTAGTCAGGGTCAGCCAAAACTTACGGACAGGACAATGTCTACGACTAACAAGGTAAGGACTGACGTGGTGTCTGTAGTCCTGAACGTTATGCAGGCGAAGCCATGCAAAGTACAATCACCTGGAAGATCCAAGACCCCCTTCATCAGCAAGTTCGAGTTGTCAGGAAAGCAAGTGCAACCCACTACTCAACACCCTTTTTTCAGAGCACAAATAAAAAGTAAACTTAGTCATTGTAGGCATTGAACAACAACAATCCCTTCCATGTTTCATCTTTTTAATATTACAACTTCATACCGTCTTTATTCTTGGTGTATCTTGTGACAAAAATATGTTTTCTTTTGTTTGTCTATTTCTTTATACTTTTTATAATTGTAAATTTTCAAAATGTTCCAGCTCGTAGGAGTCTCTTTTTCTTTGTGTAATTTGTGTCACCCTGTCCTTGTGTATACATGTGTTCCACGCTGTCGTTGCCAATGTTAAAATTTGCTAATTTGTGTATATGAGTTTTGACACAAAAGTCAAATGTTAACACTTTCGTGAATCGTGCAATCTTCACTGAAAATGAAAAACAGTGACGGCTATAGAAGAAATTTGACACATAAACAACATTACATCTAGAAAACATGAAATACCGCAATGACTTAGTAGAAAACAACTGAAACCGACACTGGTGGGTACAACAATACATGGAAATCAAGAGAGAATACAACAGAAGAGAAGATAAACGCACATCAAATATCATATATGTTCTGAAGATGCCAGGTGGCTGAGGCAAGAGAATTGACCACTGTGCCAGTCTTACATAACGACTCTGATTAGAGCGACGTTCTGTAAAGGACATTCTATAAAGTAATGAAAACATTACAGAGAGACACGACACAAAACTCTATCTATCAAGCTCCTTCATGAACCAACATTGCAAAGAAGAAACAGACCGATGCGGTTCGACTGTGGGATGGACAAAATGGAGAGGGTATCAGAATGGAGGGGCACATATCTATTTCACCATAACTAAAAGCACCCGGCGAGGGTGTCTGCACTTTCGTGCATACGCATACTGTGTAACCCACAGGAAGCCTAATCATGCCTTCGCTCCATTTGAGTAAGCTTAAGGAAAGTTCAGAGAGTTCCCTATCAGATTCTGTCATCAGGATCAAATGTGAGAGAGTTCATTGTACTCTGGTTACGCTTGTTCTCAGGTAGTATGGGCACAGTATCTTTCCTCGCTGCACTGGCCGTTCTAGATGCAAACCATATTTCCATTTACAGTTGAGAAAACTGGAGCGTGTCGTGACCTGAGATTTGAAATCACCCTTTCTGTGTCTGACAAATTCATTCTTAGTTTGGTAGTTTCAATAAATAATTGGAAATAATGGTGACAAAGATCTGAACCTACTATTGCTGTTACTGCGCTTCACACTTCTCGCTTGCTCGTCATCCTACGCCATTGACTTGTGATCCTTTGGCGTCAAACAATTACCAAAAGGCTATTGTTGTTATTATTATTATTTGTAATATTATTATTATTATTTTATTATTATTATATTATTATTATTAATATTGTATGATAATTATTATTAATATGTTATGATTATTATTATTATTTTTATCGTAAGTTCGCCTTCGTTCGCTCTCAAACTCTCACTATAAAACCATGACAAGAGTTTTGCAAGTAGCAGGATGTTGTCTGGAGTACGGAATACGTTGTATCGAAATTTACAGCGTGATTGCGAAATGTGCATCTATCGGTCCGACACATCAAACTTCAACAGGCGTATTTCAGTACCAGGTTAGTCTTCTCTCTTCGATCCCTTCTGCTTATCCAGTCAGCCTGTTATCCAAGAACACCCCCTGGAGTTGGAGAAATGTCTTGGCAGCTCTGATTTGCTGGACCTGACGATAGCAGTCAGCTATGGGTCGCTGACCGCTACAGCTCATGGACTGCATCTCAGCATCTTGATCCCTTATTATTATTATTATTATTATTATCATTTACATTTCCGTAAAAATAAAATGTTGAATTCCAGCGTAGAAGTGAAGAGCACATCAACATTTTACATGAAAATTGAACTTGTTCATTTAGCACAGGTACAATAAAGTCGCTACATCAGAACTTGGCTTTGCTGAACTTGTCTTTTCTACCTCCCATACAACACATAGGGAGAATCTGCAACTGGTCCCAAAAATGAAAACATGAATTGAATCATTTTTCTACACTTTTGTACTGCTGATTTATGTTGTGTGTGTGGCAGACATAAGGAGTTTACTAGATCTATGCACAACCCTTCTTAGTCAGGCGTATTTTACAATATGTTAGGTATTGATGCAACATTTAAATCCGAGAACAACTCAGGTTTGACGTTGCTCTGTACTGTGTGTACATAAACTAGATCTGTTCGAGAACAGGAGCTACGTGTTGAAGTTCTGCTGTTCGAGGGAGGTGGCATTTTATTATATTGTGCGAATAGAGTAGATATAACTATACAAGATATTCTATCATCTGGCAACAAAAATGAGAATGTATGGGGAATAATAGATAGTAGGGATGAAAAAACAGTGGTTAGAATATGTTACAGATGTCCTTCAAGTCCAAACGAGGAAGATGAGGAGCTAATTAGTAACATAAAAACGGCTGGTGCAATTAAATTATTATTAATGGAGGCTTTCAATTTTTCTGAAATAAAATAGGATATGGCAGAAGCATTTGCAGAGTCAAATCCTTTTGCGAAGTGCATAACTGACAATTTTGTGTTTGTTCATTCAGCACGTAGGGGAAGCTACCAGAAGCAAAAACATTCTCGATCTAATATTTACTACAGAGAAAAATAAGATTGAAAACGTTATCGTTGGGGAACTCTATGGCTCAAGCAACCATCCGTTTGGACCTTATAGGAATGAGATATGTAAACATAAACTCACGAACATACTACTACTGTAAGACAGATGTTCATAAGATGAAAGATACAGCCAGCCACATAATCTGGAAAGATATTGTCAGAGGTACAGAAGTTAAACAATAGTGGGAGAGTTTCAAAACAGTTTTAGAACAACTAAAAGTGGAATGTGTTCCATGTTGGGAGGTAAACACCAAGCACAAAAAGTGGATAACTAGATTGGTAGTTACATGTAGAAAAGCTAAAAATAAAGCATGGACAAAATATATAGAGGCAGGTAAATCGAAAGAAACATATTAAACATATTTGGACAAGCAAAACATAGCTCAGAACGTGAATAAAGCAGCACAAGTGTATTGTCGAAAAAAAACTTGCTAATAGGATCAAGACTGATAGTAAAATCTTCTTTCCTTATGCTAGAAATAAAGAAAGAGCGAACGACATGATAGGCTATCTCATATATAGCACAGGTAAACTAATAAGAAAAAATAGGGAGACAGCTAATATACTACTAAATCAATACTTTGACACAGTCTACACAACAGAAGACTGCTCCAAGATCCCAGAGCCTATAGATATTTTCAGATGTGAAACGAATTTAGTGAGATTAAAATCAATCTATATTACCGAGGAAATAGTTTTACAAGAATTGCCTCTGCCGAAGACGGATGTGTCGGATCGAAAGGGGCAAATATCGCTGTAAACTAGCGACACAACGCATTTCGTTCTCCGTACTACATCCTGCTACTTGCAAAGCCATGTTCAGGGCTTTGTTAGCGCGGAGATTGAGAACGAACGCAGAAGAAGAAGAAGAAAAAGAATTTCAGAAATTAAAAGTAGATAAATGTCCATAAAAAGATGCTATCCATCCAAAATTGATATTTAAAATTAGAGACCAACTAGCAAAACCATTGGCTATATTATGTTCTCAAATCACTTTCAAAAGGGATTGTTTCAGGGGATTGGATAGATGCAGGAGTGATTCCCTTATTCAAAAAGAGAAAAGAAATTAGATCCAGCTAATTATAGACCGGTGAATTTAACGAGCATAGTCTGTAAATTGTTAGAATCAATAATCAAAGAAAACATTGTAATGCATCTAGGCTGGTTTAATCTAATCAGAAATAGTCAGCAATGGTTTACTAGAGGGAGATCGTGCTTAATAAATCTATACGAATTCACGGAGGAAGTTACTAAAATGATAGATTAGGGGGAGCCAGTGGATGTTATTTATCTACATTTTGCAAAGGCTTTTAACAGAGTACCTCATCAATGATCATTTAAAAAGTTAAAATCACATGAAATAGGTGGGGAAGTTGCCGAATGGATTGAAAGTTGGTTATCGGGAAGAAGGCAGAGGGTGGGTGTAAATAAGGAGTACTATGAGTGGTGTGAAGTAAAAAGTGGAGTACCATAGGGCTCGGTTTTGGGATCGATATTGTTCTTTATATATATAAATGATTTGGACATTGATATACGATAGAAAAATTTGCGGACGACACAAAACTATGTAGGAGTGTCTCATCTGTAGCAGAGGTAGATATACTGAGGTCGGATTTAGATAAAACTCGAGACTGGTCTGTGGTTTGGCAAATGGAGTTTAATAATGATCAAATGTAAAGTCTTCCACATGGGTAGATCTAATATGGAACATAATTACAGAATGGGCGAGAACAATATTACAATGATAGCTAAGGAAAGGGACCTAGTTGTTATAATATAGCATACAGGTAAAGTAAGTGAGCAAGTCCAGGTAGCAGTGAATAAGGCAAATGCAATGTTAGGCATGATACAAAGAAATATTAAACTTAGGAGTAAGGAAGTGATTGTCAAACTCTATAAAGCGTTTGTTAGACCTAGATCGGAGTACTGTGGGGAGTCCTAATCCTAAAGGAGATATAAACATTCTGGAAATGACACAAAAAAAGAGCGACAAAACTGATAGTGGGATTCCAGAATTATAGTTATGAGGAAAGACTCAGAAAAGCAGGCCTGCAGTGTTTCGAAAAAGGAAGAATTCAAGGTGACATAATATAGGTTTAAAAGATAATCATAGGAAAGATTAAATTAGACTATAACACGTTTTTTTTCAAAATACAACCACCAACGAGAACAAGAGGACACATATACAAATTAACTAATGAAAGGTCCAGATTGGATATTAGGAAATATTTTTGTAATCAGAGAGTGGTGAATACTTGGAAGGTAGTGGAGGCAGAGACAGTTAATGCATTTAAAAATAGACTGGATGCGCATAGCTTTTAGCGCAGGGTAGTGCAAATATAATTGGTTGTCTACATACTCTGATGAGTCTTCTAAACCAGTATAAAAACGTTAAGTTAAGTTAAGTTAAGAAGAGGACGTACCTATATTCCAGGTTCTGCTGCTCGAGAAGAGGTCGTACCAACATGCCAAGTTGTATTGTTCTGACCCAAGTTCTGCCAGGTGCTCACAGGAAATCTCCATATTTCCTCCTACACTACATTTGATGTCAAGGACAAAAATTCAAAGTAGTCCATCAACAAACACGGCCGTCGGAGATGACGTGTGATATGCTTCATTGTATCTACGTCTTCAATTTTTGTGGGATGTAGTTCTCAGTTGTCTTCCTTATAGAACTGACGTTCTTAACTTTAAGTAATTTTTCCGTGAACAGTTGGGTAGATGTAGTTGGGTAGGCTGAAGCGTGTCATGGTCGGCGATCCAACGTCAATGACAGGGGTTCACTCAGAGTGTCAAGACACTTAAGTCTACCCAGCTGCGAATTTGTACCTTACGTATACTTATAAAAGCTAAGGAAGCTTGTCAGATAACCTTAGAAAACGTTGAGGCAATGTACAATGAAGACAATAATTCATGATCCCCGACGGCAGCGCCTGATACGGTCATGTGTTTACTGCACTAAGGTCAAAGACCTACATGCAGCTCAGGAATCATATAATGGTCCAGAAAGACTGGTTATTAAGCCAGTTCCCCCTGCGTCCCTGCCCTATTAGAAAACCTTTTGATGTCGTATGTAATTGATGTTCTCTGTCTAGACCGTTTTCCATGTACCATGCATTCTAGTATAGTTTTTTTCCCAAACTATTTGTCACTTTCATACGGGTAACGTATTTTAGTTTTCAAGATAAATTATGGTTGCCAGTAGATGCTGATCTACACACAGCTCTTTTAGTACTTCTGTGTTTTTCTTGTTTGATGTAAATCCTATTCTGATAATATTCCCCTTGCATTTTAGCTTGAAAGATTCAATTTCTTATACCGTTTTTATATGATGGACCATGTTTTGCATTGGAACGTTGCCACAGAGAAGATGCATGTCCTCAGAATATTTGTTTTTTTGTTTTGTTCGTGTGCTGCCATACGTTTCTCATTTTATTTAACCTCCCCTCTGCGATGACGATTATTCTCCTAATTTCTTGTTTGCAGTCTCAATTGGTGCTGAATTTGGATATTTGGGCCTTTTTCGATTTCTTCATTTTGTAGATAAACTGTAGGTCGTGTATGTGTTTTGTCGGTACTCGTTTCCTTAGTTTCACTGATGCTCGAATTTAGATTCTGTTCTTCGCTGTGTTGTTTTACAGACATGATCATCATGAATAACTGTGTCCTCTGCATATCTGAGTTCTGGTAATTCGTTCCTATCGATTATAAGAGGGTCGGACGTTTCGTCACATTGGTCGCTTCTGATATTCCTCATGCGTAGCTGGTAAGCAAATATCAACCTCATTGATAATTAGCGAGTCATGCTGGTTGTTGCCGAATGGTATCCTCTCCTAATTAATGAGGAGCAGTTCTGTCGTCATTACTGCTAGTATTGCCAGCTACAACTTGTCTTTTTGCTTCTCCACTGACTGGCGTAGGCGATCGTATCTCTCCACAACTTTGTATATCCTATGCCTTTAATGGTTCTGTTATTGATACTTTCTATACCAAATACATATTTGTAATTTTAAAATCATGTTTACGTCTGTTTTATGCTATCAGAAATGGGGAGAGAAAAAAAAATGTAATTAACTTCTTGAATTTATTTAAACAGTATTTCCTGCTGGCTGTAACAGCAGAATTGCCACATACTCAGAAACATGTAGAGACCTTCGTTGTGATGGCACTTCTGTTGGCATTATTCTTTTGTTTTGTTATTGTACTGCTGTTGTGATTGCCATTTTTTATTATTGTCATTCTGTTGTGATTGCAAGTGATTGTGATTATTCAAATGTTGCGATTATCAATTTAAAATGTTTATCCTTTTGCTGTGATTGTCATTTTCTATGAATTATAATTGTTGTTGTTGTAATTGTCATTTTGGTGTTCTAGTATTTAATCTTTTAGTTTGTATCACGTATACACTTGTTTAAGTAAATCACCGTCTGAGTCTATTATTTTCTCTCTGCGACTAATTCGGAATTGATGTTCCACGGAGTTTCAAGTCGAAGTTCTATCAATAGATTGATCAGTAAGCTGGGTTAGAATGAACATTTAGAACATTAGACGTTATGAAGGCACTAGTTCATGGGTTGAATAAATGGGAAGACATGATGTACATCAAATAGTTCTCTTATCTCACGAGACATTACCACGACACACTGCCGATGCTTGTCATCAACAAAAGAAGGACTGGTTTTAAATGACACAAGGAAGATAATATGTAAGATTGATAGATGGTATTACAAAAATTCTACAACGCGAACTTAACCAACTACCACCGAAACACACTTGCGCTAAAGAGGAAATTGAGTTAACAAACCCTTCGCTGTAAAAAGAATTTGAAAAAAGTTCGTAATAAAAATATTTCAGTCCCTTGTAGCGAACATATACACGCCACGATCTGATGTTTGGGCCATCCGTTACAGTATTCCCTGTTTCATTTATTGCAGACTACTTATTTGATTTTGTTCCTGGTTACGGTTATAAAACAGAAGACCCAAGTCATCTGCAAAGACCAGCTTATTAAACGTTTTCGTCATATTCTATTGGATTCCATTTGTTTTTGTCAAAGTGTATGTCGTCGAAATGCAGTAAATAGGCCAGCACAAACATAAATTGTGACGAGACATGCCTGTCACACTCCAGATTTAACATTAAAGGTTTCAGAAAGCTGACTTGCATGTAGAACTCGACATGTCATGTGTTCAAATGTATTCTTAATGAACTTCAAGAAAAGTTCACAGTGCCTTAGTAGCTTCCAGTGTGATTCTCTCTCTAAACTGTCAAATACATTTTCATAGTCCACGAATCCGATATAAATGTGGTGAGCCCTATTCCACACTTTATTCAATTATCCTTAACTTTCTAGCCTGCCCGTGACCCATTATGCCTAAAGCCTGCCCGTGACCCATTATGCCTAAAGCCTGCCTGTTCTGCACTCATCCGTGTGTTTGTGACGTCTTTTAGTATGGTCCTATTCAATATGATTAAGTCATGTTCTCCTGTCTCCCCTCGTGCTCTGTTTTTTTAAATTCCCCAATGGATTCAGTGTATATTTTCTGAGTCTTGGTTCTATATAGAATTTATGGAGTTTGTTTCTGTTCAATTATGTCTTCTTAATTTGTCTTAACTTTATCTTTGTCATAATTCGGTTATTATTCATGCATATTGTAGGAGTTCTCTTTCACCAGAACTACTGACAAGGTCTCATTCTATATATTGTTCATATATTACCAATGCTCTTCTGTATTCTATATCTCTTCAAGTTGTTGTAAATTTGGTAATTATTTGATATCGTGACATAAAATATTTCTTGTATTTCCTTGTTTCTCAGGAAGCCTACATTGAACCATTGGCTGAGGTTTTACGTTGATGCTGGGTTTTTCAAGTTTCATCTTTGTTTTGTGTATTAGAAGAAGGTTGTCTTTGCCACATCGGCTCCTCTACATACCTTTATGTCGTGCAATAATGAAAATCGCTATGTTTTTCCTTCTCCTTGTATCCATGATATTTTGAAGTCTGGTGTTAAATTATACTTTAGGTAGATTTTCTCTGTCATTGGTTGTGGAGCCCAATGGATATTGTTTGTCCTTATCTTATTTTTGACAGATTTGTAGCTAGTAACATTCTGGGTCCTACTACCTCCATTTCTATTAGGTCATACTGTCTCCAATTCTATTAGGTCATACTGTCTCCAATTCTATAATTGCCTTTTGCACCTCTTTTGAAAGCATTAATGAGCACAATACAATGTCCTCTAGTGTGCCCTAAGGACATCAGCATTTCCCCTGAGCTCAGTTTCATCCGCTCAATTCATCTTGATTTAGCATCTCCCGCAATGTCAGTATTATAGTTTCTCATCATACCTACAACATGCGCATCCCTACAACATGCGCATCCCTACAACATGCGCAGCCTTCCCTTGTTCGCACTGTGTGTAAACGTTCAAGCTACCAGCATGTGAACGAGGGCAGTCCCAAAAGAAATTGAACTTTGTAAAATATAACGTTTTTATTTGCAATTTATTCAAACTTCGAAATAATTCCTTCCACTGTTGATACACCGCTCCCAACGTATTATGCCATTTTTGAACGGGCCCTGCTACTCGCTTACTGAGATTACGTGCATGTCTTCTAGCGAATGTTCTTAATTAATTCTCTTTGTAAACGTTTTCAATTCTGTTCACGATTTACGCGTTCTTTTAGCAATGTGACGATCACATATTTAATTGGACTCACTACCTTTTCTTCTTCTTCTTCTTCGTTCGTTCTCAATTTCCCACTACCAAACCCTGAAAGGGCTTAAGTAGCAGAATGTCGTCCAGAGAATGGAATGCGTTGTGTCGTAGTGTACAGCTTGGCTGCGATAATTGCACCTTTCGGTCCAACACATCCGACTTCAGCAAGCATTTTTTGAGTACCGGGTTAGCATTCCCTCTTCGATCCCTTCTCCTTAGCCAGTCTGCCCTGCTGCAGCTTGTTATCCAGGATCACCACGTGGAGGTGTAGAAGGGTCTTGACAGCTACGGTTCGCTGGCCCTGACGCTAGCAGTCAGCTATGGGTCGCTGACCGCTGCAGCATCTTGATCCCGGACTCACTACCCAACATTGGTATCTATCGCCAGGTACAACATACCTCTAGACTATATGGCCCCATGTGTTTAGTGTGGTCTTCGGCTTCCCAAGTTCTCTCTAAAACACATTGTTGATGTCAGGATTTCCAGTTGTGTCAAGGCTCGCGACTTCCAAATAAATACCGAGGACATGTCAGAACAGGTTTAACATCTTAAGCTGCTGGTAGCCCGCTGGAGATTAACCAAGACAAACAATTGAATTATTGTTTGTTTTACCAGCGGAAGTAAAAAAGTCGCCTTAATATTTGATAAGAACAGAATATTACATATTAAGATTATTTATTGGCGAGACTAGCTAGTTCCCGTCAGAACAGTCGTTTTTAAGATCACAAATTGAAGTATCTCGAAACAAGGCTGGCATTGTAAACCTAGATATAAGAATACTTTCATAGACAATGTGGGGGGAAGAAAGAATATCCTCATACCAGTTCTGCAGCTCATGAGCCACAGTAGTCAGCGACCCATAGCTGACTACTAGCGTCAGGGCCAGCGAACCAGAGCTGCTACAACCCCACGCGGTGATCCTGGATAACAGGCTGCAGCAGGACAGACTGTGCTAAGGAGAAGGGATCGAAGAGGGAATGCTAACCCGGTACTCAAAAATGCTTGCTGAAGTCGGATGTGTTGGACCGAAAGGTGCAAATATCGCAGTCAAGCTGTAAACTACGACACAACGCATTCCATTCTCTGGACTACTTTCTGCTACTTAAGCCCTTTCGGGGTTTGGTAGCGGGAGATTGAGAACGAACGAAGCCAAGCCATACCAGTTCTGCACCAACAACTTAAACGATAATTATGTACCAAACACTGTTGTCAGGGAAGAAGAGATTAGTTGCAGTTGCCAGGTCCCTTCCTCGATGCCTTTACTTCCCTAATAGTAAGCCACGTGCAACACACACAGCTGAATCAACTTAAGCATGACGATAATGAGGATTAAACCCTAGACCTCTGTCGTGGGAATGGAACTAACTGCTACACAGACGCTTATCCAAAACACACCCTTTACGAGATTTTTTTGTTATACATTAAGAAAAAACCACCGGTGTCCCAAAGTAGGTTTACCTGTGATGGCATAGAAACCATTCAGTGTTAGAAAAGGTTCCATTAAGGGAACAACATTCTTTGTGCACTCACTCGTATGTATTCTAGAGACACCCTTTTGTTAGGAACCGTTTGAGACGGAAATAATGGAAGCCAGGAAAAGACACTCTACTCAATTACACATCCGTCCAACAATCTTGAAACATTATTAGAGTAAAATGACACCCATCCAGCCTCAATCCAGGTCTCAAAAAAGGCCAGTCTATCAGAGTACGGTTAAGAGACCGGGTTTCATTCTCTTGCTCAGGCACTACTTAAATATGAAATATGTGGAAGCTAAATCCCATTTTGCTGGTCATATTAATTCCTCCTTCGTTGTTTATTTACGCTCCACGGATGTTGTATGCACGACTCGCATGCCGGGCTGTTCCGCTACGTTGAATTCCTATTTATGAACATTATGAAAACGTTCATATTTTAATATTTCAGAGATATAATTATTAAGTTTCACATCTTTATTTTGTATGCTCCACTTTGAAAACGCCTGAAGAAACGCTTGCACATTTAATAGCTAGGTGTCGAACTAATTTCTATCCATTTTGGAACCTGGCCTTCGTCTGCGCTTCAGTCGCTCTGAAAATTGTAAATAGCTTCGTTTGGACTAATATACAGATATGAATTAAGTTAGGATAATGATTCTTAACTTGGAGTACACTAGCAGGAGTCTAGCAGGGTTCTAAAATGAGTCATAAAGGGGTCCACGAAGGGTGCATCTGGGGTACTTGAATAGACCTTCATATGTCCGCGAAGTCTTTTTGGTATTCGTGAACAGTTCTATAGGAATCAGCGAGGTCCTGTAGGGATCCGCGAAGTCATGTTTGTATCTGTAAAAAGTTCTGAAAGGGTCCGCGAAGTGTTCTATAGGGGACCGCGAAGTGTTCTATAGGGGACCGCGAAGTGTTCTATAGGGGACCGCGAAGTATCCTAAAGGGGACCACGAAGTGTCATATAAGGAGACCGCGAAGTGTCCTATAGGGGATCGCGAAGTCATGTATGAATTTGTGAAAAGTTCTGTAAGGGTCCGCGAAGTTTTGTTTGTATCTGTGAAAGGTTCTGAAGGGGTCCGCGAAGTGTCCTATAAGGGACCGCAAAGTGTCGTGTAGGTATCCACCGCGAAGAGTAATTTAGATGTCCACGAAGAGTACTTCATGGGACCGCGAAGTGTCATGTAGGTAGGTATCTGCGAAGTCCTGCATGTATCCGCGATGAGTTCCGTAGGTTTCCGCCTATTGACCTGTAGGTAGCCGCGAATAGTCCTGTAGAGATCCGAGAAGAGTTATGTAGGTGCCAGTGACTGCCCATAGAACTGTCCGTAACTTTACCTAATAGTGTTCGCGCAAGTCTACAAATCTGTATTTGAACTCCACATTGAGTGATGTAATGAAACGCCCCAAAGAAGGCTGCTGATCACATATCTTCACAACTGAGACCTTGATTGGTGGTCTCGCTTCATCCCCAACAAAAGTATCACAACATAACTTTTTTTTATTTTTGATTGGTGGAGTGACGTACTCCAATGTACACAAGTGTATCTGCGTATACGAATTGGCGAAGTGGCAGAGCACTAGCCTTTCATGGCAAAGGTATGGGGTACAAATCCCGCTAAAAGTGCGCTCTAGTCGACCCAGCTGTAATTGGATACCTGGATAGTAAAGCAAAAGGCAGCAGGGAAAAGAACTAGCCACCCTACCTGATACACGCACTTGTTTAGTATACTACGTCTCTAATAACTTCATACCCGGCAGTAGTGTAACTACTATTGGAGAAACCTTGACTTAGTATACTACGTCTCTAATAACTTCATACCCGGCAGTAGTGTAACTACTATTGGATAAACCGTGACTTAGTATACTGATGTCTCTAACAACTTCATTCCTTAATGGTAATGTAACTATTGTGGACAAACTTTTTCAATTCTGAAATACAAAGGTTTCTTAACATCTTCGTTACCGCGTGCCACTTTTAAATTTAAATAACTTTTGTTGTGGTAAACCCTCAAAACTTCCATATTTTAAAACGTTTAGAAATAAATTATCTGTGTGTTTACAATAGCAAACAATGTCTGCAATTAAAAATGTTGATGGAAATGCGTTGTTAATAAACAAGAAAACATAAACGACAATAAAATGTGCTCCCATTGTACGATTTGAACGAATCCTCCACATCTACAACTCACACTACCATTTTTTTTATTTCCATGATTTAAACATATTTATACAATCTAAGAAACTGTCATCAGTTATTAGGCAGAAGTAATATTTTAATGAAAGTTTATGGTTTTCACAGTGTGAGGGAGAGGCGTGGCTCACAAAAGCTCACTTTACATTAAATTGAACAAATGTCCTTCTGAATCAATGATACTTGTACTCGAGAACCTGTACTCTCTTACGTTTATTTTAAGCCTATCAGTCTTAGAAGACGGACCTGCTCCAGTGTCCAAATTAGTTGGAAATTCAATTGAACTGTTGACTTTCTTTAATGAGAAAGCTGAGACTTTATTTCACTTACAAGCGCTGTTACTTCGGAGTTATTGACTGAAACTTGTTTTCTGATTCTTGATGGATTCTTGATTGATTCTTGATTGATTCTTGATTGATTCTTGATTGATTCTAGATTCAAGGAACCAACATCATCACACAGCAGACATTCCCATAAGTGCTCCGTTCTCCATCTAAGCATCCAGCTAGGCGTATATATACTGAGTCCCAGTCAGGTGTTGATTTCGTGTTCATCGAATCTTTCCAGACAGAACACACTCTCTCCCCTAGTCACTCCCAAATCTATCATTCTCTGAACATATGCATTTTTGCGACCCTCTGTCTTTTCATCATTCTGTAGACTGTCCATGACTGCCCTTATCAACTCATCCCTGTCTCTTCATCATTCTGTAGACTGTCCATGACTGCCCTTATCAACTCATCCCTGTCTCTTCATCATTCTGTAGACTGTCCATGACTGCCCTTATCAACTCAACCATGTCTCTTCATCATTCTGTAGACTGTCCATGACTGCCCTTATCAACTCATCCCTGTCTCTTCATCATTCTGTAGACTGTCCATGACTGCCCTTATCAACTCATCCCTGTCTCTTCATCATTCTGTAGACTGTCCATGACTGCCCTTATCAACTCATCCCTGTCTCTTCATCATTCTGTAGACTGTCCATGACTGCCCTTATCAACTCATCCCTGTCTCTCGTCATCACCACGTCGTTCACCACAGCTTGTCCCACTACTGCATCAGGTCTTTCGTTGCCCCAGACGCCTGCATGTCCCGGGCAATAGACCCATGTGCCCTCATGTACACCAGAGTTGTTCAGAAGAGAGACCCACTCCCTTCTTAGCATGCATGTTTCTCCGAGTATGACAGTATCAGTGCGTGTGTCACCGGTTGCGTTACCAACCAAGTCAGTGCCGTCTCAATCTCCATCCTCATACTCGATGTGACAGTTGAGTAAGCAGCTGATTTCTTCACCACCTTCTTGCCATTTTGGTAGCCATGAAACCCCAACCGCACTTGTTTGCATCTCTACCGGCGGAGCAATCTGTGCACATAATTGGGTCTTGTGGTTCTGAGTGTTGCTGGATCAGCTCCTAACTTAACTTAACGTCTTTATACTGGTTTAGAAGACCCTGCAGAGTCTGTATACAACCAGTTACATTTACATCACCTTGCTCTAAAAGCTAAGCGCATCCTGTATTGAAGCGTCTGTCTAATGCCGCCCCACTCGCCCCACTCTCTGCTCAGTTGTATCACTAGCCTTTGTCATGGAGCTTTCGTTGCCCACTTCTACCCATTCACTACCTCTTCCCACTTCTTCCAATGCACATACCTTCAATATGGAGTCTTCTGCCTCTGCCATGATCTTCTTCGCTTAATGCGTCTGCCCTTGAATGCATCCAAGTCTTTGTGCAAAGGGGTGGTGTTCGTTGTTGGCAACGTTTTCGTATGCCTTTACCTGCGCTACTTGATGTCGTACCTTGATACTTCGTAAATAAGCAAGAATCTCGTGGCAGCAATGGGAGTATCTCTAGTGCATCTCAGAACTGTCCTTATTGTCTCGTTCTGGATAAAATCTATTTACCTGTGTCCGTAATAACATGATCAACCTAAGACCGTAGTGTGCAGGATATTCAAAACCAGCGCTTGCATCAAGAGGGTGAGATTTCATTGTTGCATGTCTGTGGCCGCCATGACTTTGATTGCATTGATACCCTTCGTTGTTTTCAGAATCACATTGTCAACATGTTTATTGAAAGAGAGGCTTCTGTCGAATGTCACTTTGTTTTCTGAATTCTTACTCAACATTTTCAAACGGCTTATATTCTTATTTTTAGGTAAACAAAAAGCAAAGACGTTTTTAACACTAGTAGTTTGATACGATATACATCATGGAAAGTTCCGAAAAATGTGTTTGCAAGTGAGCCCAGAAATTTGTGTATGACTGTTTCTTGAGCTGTAATTTCAGAGAACCATTCGTGTACATTTCTATGGGCTAATCTTTCTCTGCTGCTGTAGCACAATAGGGTCGCGATGTTTGTTATGCATGTGCTTTCGTTCATTTGCAGAGTAAAGTATGGAGACATGCAAATCTTTTAGAATAACTGCACCTTGATATTGACTGACAAACCGCCGATTCACTTTGTCCTTTGACAATGGTCTTAATACGGACCTTGCAGCTTTATCCTTGACCATCGCAGAGACTATAATTTGTGCAACTGGTTATATAAGTAACTAGAGAGAGATAGGCTCCGTCAGGTGTGTAACGGCCTAAGACATACCGTTATTGTATGGCGGGAGCTTATACGACAAACTGCAATAACGGTGCCTCGACGACCTTCTAGGTTACAGGATTGATGATGATGAATATAAGTTATTGAGAAATTATGTATGCAATTTTCTGGCTCCTGCTATTATTTGAGTATCTTTAAATGGGGCTCTTATTGCATTTCTATTGTTTTAACCAAGTGCAATTTTTTAAAAATCCTTTTCCAATTTTCCCAAAGCTTCCGCTTCTTATCTTTTAAAAAATCGATGATATTTGGATCCTGTTCTTTATGTTTTCTATCGAGATGTTTTTACATTTTTGATGGTTTCGTGGCCTCGTTGGACAACACGTCTTTCACATAACACATACTCAGGTCATTGGTTATCTTCTGGACATGTACACATGAAGTCAATGAATATAAATTTCTTGCTATTACGGCGGCGCTTTTTCTTTAAATGACTAGCAGAAACTTCATTTCGCTTTAAATCGGAAGCACTCTCATCACCATTATCAGTACGTTTATCTTTTAATTTCATCCATTATTTAACCATGATGCCCAGCCAAAATGTATATTAAGGAAATTCAACGCGGTTCTATTTACGTCATCTTAACCAAGATAGTCTCAGTCAATCGTCTTACCGAATTTCATTCTCCTAGCGATCTTAGACACGACCTGGTTTCACTTTCTCCTACCACAGGAAACGTTTATTTGTCCTTTACTCGTTCATTTTGACTCTGTCTGGTCCGCATTGTTTGATTTTTGGCTCAGTGGCTGTGTTTTCCAGATGTCTGCGATCACGGACGACAGTCCTGTTGGAATGTCCGGTCACCTTTCTAACCAGCTCAAATTCTCGACAGTGCGTCTGTTTAATCAGCATTGATCTAATTGTGTGTAATTAACTTCTGCTGTAATTGTTCTTGTTTCTGTCTTTCTATTTTTTTATTTCTGACTATTTATCTTTTGATTTTCTATGTGAAAGTTCATAACATTTTTTCAGAGGAACTCGTAGATCCCCAGACAATGAGTACAGAACGACTGCGTTAATCCTGTTCTGTCATACGACATTTGCCCCATTACTGGGGCAGTCGAGGGGTTTTGAACGTTGAGGACTATAGACCGCTTCGCCACTGTTGTCACGTCATGTGCTGGCTATGTTTATTTATTTCACCCCAACAGAAAAACAACATATGCCATACCGGGGATTCGAACCGCTACCCTCCTTGTCGGCAGGCAGGCCTCGAAACCATTCGGCCACGCGCTCCTCAACGACTGCGTTAATACAAAATAATAATTTATAAGATTGTCTGAAAAGGGCATTTACAAAAAATATACGTATAATATGGATGTTCAATATTGTTTACAATGTTAAAACATGTATAGTACAGTAGGATTATTTCTATAGCGTTACCGGGATCAGAACTCAGATTGTCACTTTTTTTGTGTGAGTGATTTGTTAATTGTTTTCGTTTTTTTAAATCTCTGATGAAGACTCTGCGGTGGTAACGTGTGTTTGTTTTGTTTTTGTGCACGTGCGGTTGCAGATCCATTATCTATACATCTTTGTATTGACAGGCTCCAAAGGTAGGACAACGAATAGTAATAATGTTACGCACTAGGCATGTAAAGGGTGACTAATGAGGGTTGAGCATGGGGCTGGCTATCCGATCCTGTACATTTTAAATCACACAAACATCAATAGATTTGTACATGTCAACATTTGATGACTTCGCGAGTAGTTGTAGAAAAACTGTGCTTCTCAGGAAGCTAACAAGTTTTAGATCGAGTGATGGATTGATTGTAAATTAAATAGCAATAAAAAATGCTGATTGATTTAAAAACTTGAATCAACCTATTTGTTTTCACAAATTTGCATTGCTAATTTCCTGACAAACTAAACTGAAGCAAAGTTTCTCCAATGTATTCCTAAGCTATTTCCCAAGGTCCCCAACCCCTTCCGTGGGGGAGAGGTTGGCATTTCCTGTTGAGGATCCTTCCTTTAAATAGATCAAGTCTAGCATCTGCATGTTCAACATGGAATAAACGTGACGTCATGTAAAATAGGTCGCTCTTATACACGCGTTTGATACAACCAGGTTGATTCATCACCCACTTTAGAGGGGGGGGGGGGGGGTGTTGTATTGGGGTGTAAAGTGAGCGCAAGCTGAGTTTGCAATCGTAACATACCTGGTTTGAAATTACTGTGTGGCCAGTTTGACTGGACGTGTCTGGGAGTTTTCTCGGCATGACCACACTTCTCCAGGTACAGAAAGGGTTTATAAAACTACTGTTCATTAAAACTGTCATAGTGGGCACATTACAAAAAGATACATCATACACACCTATTCAGTGACCATTACGCTCAACCTACAAACAGATACACAAAAACGTATTTACTGGTCATTTTGTCCACAATACAAACAGATACACATACACACGTGTGCATACACTTACGATCACGTCATGATATAAACCCAAAAGACTACGGTCTGGGGTTGAAAGTGGCGTGCCTTCGACTGTAAAATCCAGAATGGTAAGAATTTGAACAAACAAAACACATTGTAGAAGGTTTCCCTCTTCAGTCTCAGATGTAATCCTGTCGTTATGTTGCACTTCATTATAATATACAATTATTATTTATATTGCATTCGTCATTATCCTTGAATGCTATATAATTGCATTTTGGTTTGGATCATTCCAGGCTTACACTAAGCGTTTTAGCGGTCATGCTTCAAGCCATTGAAGCGTATTGTGTATAAGTAAAGAGAACTTGTCACTCATAGTTACATTGTGGCTAGTGCTCAACGCTCTAGTGTATACTGGTGGAAATTGTACATAATGAATACGAAAACCAACTGGTAATCCCACCTCACACATACTGAGGCCGTGTAATAAAGTGTATCTACTATTCGCTCATGTATCTTGATCTGCTCCTAACTTTGGTTGTATATTCTTCTACTCCATCTTTGTTTGATTTGAATAACACGTGTTGTTTTGTTGTGTGGTAGCTTGCAGCGAGGTTGTGTTATACTAGTTCTTTGGCCCGAAACATCCGTTTTGAGATAAGCACATTTTGGGATATAGTTTACTTCCCTCTTCGATTCCTATTCTCACAGCTAGACTGCGCGAATGCAGCCATGTTCAAGGGCCCGCACTTGGAGACAGAATGTGGTCTTGGACAGTTCGTGTCCGCTGACTCTGACGCAAGCAAACCGCTATGGGTCACTGATTGTTGTCAACTTGATCACTGCATTTTCGGCTAGTCTGTAGTATGTGAAAAATAACATAACACAGATATTATTTTAATATTAGTCTCAGATAGGGAGACCGCTATGATGTTCGTCCATCACGTGTGATGAAGACCATTCTCTTTGTTCAACCGTGTGGACAATCCCTTCCCGTATGCTCTGTCCGCTGAAGTGGGTGATTTTCGCGGTGATTTAGATTAAAGTGAGGGGGTTTGCATAATATGTCAACCTCACCCTCTCGTACAGAGCTACCTTTGGCCAGTGACAAGACATTTTTGAAATGACTGGAGATAGCCCAGGATGCAGGTTTTTTTTTCTCAGGGCTCACTTCGGAAGCCTTTCCCTTAAACAGGTATCCCGCAAGAGAGCAGATGTGGACATCCAATAGGTTAGGAATGTAGGATGACCAAGACCAAATCTCTATGTTCATAAAAAATAGCACAGGAAGCTACAGGAACCAAATAATGGGTATCTAGAAAGGAGCCGCAATAGATCGGTGATGAGACGCTCGTGTCTCAAGAAACAAACAAAAGCGGAAGACGGTGGACGGTTCGGATCCTGCACAAGCGTATCCTGATCTAAAGGGGGGCGGGGGGGGGGGTGAGATCGACACATATTCCTTCGGAGATGGATGATAAACTGGGAGAGCCCGTGTACATGTTGTCCGTATAAAAGAACTCTGGGCGGTTGAAAATATAAAATAACAGGTTGTTAGTTGCTGTCTGTCAAACATTTCTTAAAGTAAAGACGTTCCCTTCCATTAGCTGCCGCCTGCAAGTAGGCCTAACGTTAACAGGCCCTCAATCATCCAAACTCAGGACAGGCCAATCACTTTTTGTTTGCATATCCGACTGAGCGTATAAAATACCTCTACGTCCCTAAAAAGGTAGAAGAGGAGTGTCTACGGGAAGTGAGTCGCAGAAACTTGAATTAAAATTGTAATTGGTTTTTGTAATTTGTTCCGAAAGATCATAATCTCTGTTACCAGTTTCCGTTGAATCCTTCTTTGTCTTCCCCAGTCGTCAGGTTTCAACTTTTATAACTAGATAAACTAGAAGGTACCATCATCAGCAAACAGATAACGAAGTAAAAGAAATACAATTGTTTTGCTTAAATAGAATAATAAATTACAGCGGAATTAAAAATACAAATGAAGGTGTTTTGGTTTACTTTGACTTTTTCTCTCATTTGGCCAAGTGTGGGCTCTGTCAACATCTGCTGCCCTGTTGTCATATATTGTTATATTTTTAGCAAAAGTATCATTTACGGGCTGCCCAAATCAAACCGTGGACTGATGACCTGGCATTAAGACAGATCCATGAAGATTGTAAGAGCGAGGCACGAAGGTTAATCTGAAACATGCTTGATTACTACCAACCTTGGACGTGAAGTTGATTTCTGTTTCTGTTTTGAAAAATCGACGTCACTGCACTTCGGGCATAACCATAGGTGCTCAGTATCTCTCATTAAATGGCGTAAGGCTGCTGATGGTCCCTGTAGTTCGCTGGTTGTACACTCTCCTGCGCCGTCCTCTCATGCGCCCCACTGCGCTCGAACCTCGTTTAATGTCGAAACTTTGCAGTCTGTGCATTGCTGCTTCATCTATTGCGGTGTCCTCATCCAGCAGGCGGTCATTGATTGATTTCAAAATGTCTCTTCTATCCATCACTAATGTGCCCATGACGGGAGCTTGTGAAACCAAGTTGATTATGTTTGACCAAGTCAGTTATTCTCACTTGACGCGGATTCCATGATCCTCTGAAGCTTGAATGAGGCGGGGGAAGGGGGAAATGTGGGGGTGGCTAGTTGACAAATAGAATTACTATGTCATGCCATCTGCTGCTAGACAGAACCACATATGCCCATCGTCCTCATGCATGTCGTATACGGCGACTAATGAATATTGTGCATGGGACTAGGAACCTCCTCGAGGAAGAGAAATGGCTACACATCTCATCACATTAAGATTACACAAAGGCTTTGGTGCAGGCTTTCTATTAGGAACACTCTGCAGTTATGGACCTGTGCACTGCCGAAGAGGGCTGTGTCGGACCGAAAGGTGCAAATATCGAACATGTAGAAATCATAACATCGTGATACAAATATCAACTACATAAGGCTGTATACAAAGCTGGCAACTTCCTCAAGCGAAATCACAGCCCCAAACAATATCACTACAAGAACTGCTAAATGCTTTTCTCAGATTTTATCCCAGGAGGCGAACAACTGTGTGAGTAAAATACTTCTACCGGAGCTAGAAAATATGGTTAAAGATATCTTGTATTTTTATCGTTAACAATACTACCAGTGACGCAATTGTTAACATCACAAACAGTGACGCGATCGTTAACATCACTAACAGTGACGCCATCGTTAACATCACTACCAGTGACGCCATCGTTAACATCACTAACAGTGACGTCATCGTTAACATCACTACCAGTGACGCCATCGTTAACATCACTAACAGTGACGCCATCTTTAACATCACTAACAGTGACGCCGTCGTGAACATCACTACCAGTGACGCCATCACGAACATCTCTACCAGTGACGCAATCACGAACATCACTACCAGTGACGCCATCATTAACATCACTAACAGTGACGCCATCGTTAAATCCGCCATTAAATCACCCTGCATCATTTACCTGTCACTCCATGCGACGGAAATTAGGTCAAACAGTGCATTTAATCATAAACAAGGAGACTGGCACTACAATTGGCAGAGCATTATCCCAACACTGGATGCAGATGGATGTAACCTATCCAGCTTAGAAGGAATCTTAGATCCACTTGTATGTGGTGGACTGCTGTTGGCTTTGGGCCACGTGTTTGTGGTGTGGTTTTATACGCCGGGATCCATGTGTTTGTGGTATGGTTTTATACGCCGTGATCCATGTGTTTGTGGTGTGGTTTTATAGGCCAGGATCCATGTGTTTGTGGTGTGGTTTTAACTCCAGGATCCATGTGTTTGTGGTGTGGTTTTATTGGTCTAGATCAATGGGGTTTTATTGACCTGGATCCATGTGTTTGTGGTGTGGTTTTATAGGCCAGGATCCATGTGTTTGTCGTGTGGTTTTATACGCCGGGATCAATGTGTTTGTGGTGTGGTTTTATACGCCGGGATCCATGTGTTTGTGGTGTGGTGTTATAGCCCGGGATACATGTGTTTGTGGTGTGGTTTGATACGTCAGGATCCATGTGTTTGTGGTGTGGTGTTATAGCCCGGGATACATGTGTTTGGGGTGTGGTGTTATAGTTCGGGATACATGTGTTTGTGGTGTGGTTTGATACGTCAGGATCCATGTGTTTGTGGTGTGGTTTTATAGTCCTGGATAGATGTGTTTGTGGTGTATTTTGATATGGCGGGATCCATATGTTTGTGGTGTGGATTTATAGTTCAGGATATATGTGTTTCTGGTGTGGTTTGATATGGCAGGATCCATATGTTTGTGGTATGGTTGTATAGTCCGGGATCCATGTGTTTGTGGTGTGGTTTTATAGTCCGGGATCCATGTGTTTGTGGTGTGGTCTTATAGCCCGGGATGCATGTGTTTGTAGTGTGGTTTTATAGTCCGGGATACATGTGTTTGTAGTGTGGTTTTATAGTCCGGGATACATGTGATTATGGCGTGATTTTGTTGGGAATGGTTTTTTTTTATTGAAGTGACGTTGTCAGTACTGTATGGATCTTCCCTCGTCGCGTGTTTCGACCATCTAGGAAGGGACCATGGGGAGCCTCTATGGGAGACTGTTAAGAATCGATCAGCAGTGCTAGCCGATACGTCTTCTTCTTATGCCAACAAATCTCAGATTCTCTGCTGACTCTCAACACGTTGCGACGTTTTGACAATACAACTTTAATTTCTGACGCCAAATTTTCGCTCGCTAGCATTGCCATTTAGACCCTCTTGCTTTCCTAAACTCGGTCTTGCCACTTTTCACCTCTAAGACTTGTCAACGGGTTGCGTGTTTACCTTCATTAGCTTTCAGGGAATCCAAGAATCAGTTTGTTTGCAGTACGGTTTCATTGGCAGGGGTTTTTAGACCTAATCACTTTCTTCCCCTGTTGTCTTTTACGACATGCCCACAAGCAATCAACAACTGTACTATATTTAATCCAGAAACCTTTCGGCGCTCGAAATGAGTCAGCGGAATGTTGACCAGCAGCGCTAGCTGACGGTGGAATAGTTGATCGTCTTTTGTGCAAATGTATCTCACAATCTAGGCTCAGTCTCAACAGCTTTCAACAACTGTTCGATGAAAAGACATCTGAGCTAACATCGCTGTGAAACTTTATTCCTATTGCTGGAGCTGTCTAGGGTTTCTTTAGGCAGAGGACGACAGGCCGCTTCGTCACTGCTATCCCCACGTCATGTGCTGGGAATGTTTGTTTATTTTACACCAAACAGAAAAACAATGCCTTACCTGAGGTTTCTATCCGCTGCCCTTCTTGCCAGCAAGCAGGTTCCAAAACCATTCGACCACAATCAGTACACGTGTTTGGTTTGAACGATTTCAACAATTTCCCAACGCTTTGTTTGAATGAGACTGCCGGAATTCCCCTTGTTCGTACACGTTCTGTGTTGGCCGTTGAATGCCCATCACTTATTAGACAACGAGGCATATGGCTACCTTCAGAGAGTCATAATTGTTCCCTCCGTTTACCCGCTCTTGGTTGAATTTCTTCACTTTGACTTTCAGAGCAATGGGCAGACATTGCTTTGCTGTCAACTTTGTGTGACAGCCTTTGTGATGGGTTCTTTTCATCAGATAGTTGCATTCCGCTGCTCTATACCAGTTATGAGTTGGCTGTTCCCTGGCCTAATGTTATCAGTTATGAGTTGGCTGTTCCCTGGCCTAATGTTATCAGTTATGAGTTGGCTGTTCCCTGGCCTAATGTTATCAGTTATGAGTTGGCTGTTCCCTGGCCTAATGTTATCAGTTATGAGTTGGCTGTTCCCTGGCCTAATGTTATCAGTTATGAGTTGGCTGTTCCCTGGCCTAATGTTATCAGTTATGAGTTGGCTGTTCCCTGGCCTAATGTTATCAGTTATGAGTTGGCTGTTCCCTGGCCTAATGTTATCAGTTATGAGTTGGCTGTTCCCTGGCCTAATGTTATCAGTTATGAGTTGGCTGTTCCCTGGCCTAATGTTATTCATTAACTTATTATATCGATAAAAAAATACTTTATTGACACCTCTTTTCATTGCTATGTAGTAAAAGTCTTAGATCATTGATCTTGTCTTTCCCTTCATCGAAAACCATCCGATAAATTGTGTTCTGTCCTAATCAGTCTTAGCTAATGTCATTCTGAAGTGTTATGCTTGTGTGATATGAACTAGAATGTGATCACTACCACACACAATGCATCTCTTAAAAGGCATCATCAGTAAGTGTACATCTACTATTCTGTTGTTAAATGCTCCACAACACACGAGTTGTGCACAACAGGCAGTTCATACAGTCCAGCAGTCTGCAGAAGGGGCAGTACCTTCTGTGTTTGAATGAAAGTCTTAGAAACAATACAAACTAATGTGACAGGCCAAGAAAGGGGAATTAACTCGCTTTCTAGTGGATCCTGAACGAAATATAAACGCTCAACAGTAATAGCCAGCCTTTATTCTCCGAACATTTGGCTTGCAAAAGTTCTTCTTATTCTTCTTTATTCATTTTCTTTTTTCGTGGTCTTCTTTTTTCTTTCTTTTTTTCTAAAATAACAGCTGCTATTTACGTCGTAAGCTTGACGGTCAGTCTATGGCGTCTCTCATTTCCATAGGGTGTACGTGTTTATTGGGTTGAGGAGGGCCATGTTGTCCCTTTGATTCCGTCGTGGAGCCAGCAGACCCGAAGAACTTATGTTTGTTCAATCCACATGGGCATATAACTTGTGAAATAGATTGTTCTTTTTATGTTTTTTGAGTATGCTGTGACGTGTTCGAAGTCTGATTAATTACTGTAGCTTGGTCTCTTCATCGCTCCGAGTAGAATGTAGGTAGCATGTCCTGTGTGAGAAGAATGTGTTGGTAGCATGTCCTGTGTGAGTAGAATATGTAGGTAGCATGTCATGTGTGAGTAGAATGTGTAGGTAGCATATCCTGTGGGAGTAGAATGCGTAGGTAGCCTGTCCTGTGTGAGTAGAATGTGTAGGTAGCATGTCCTGTGTGAGTAGAATGTGTAGGTAGCATGTCCTGTGTGAGTAGAATGTGTAGGTAGCATGTCCTGTGTGAGTAGAATGTGTAGGTAGCATGTCCTGTGTGAGTTGAATGGGTAGGTAGCATGTCCTGTGGGAGTAGAATGTGTAGGTAGCATGTCCTGTGTGAGAAGAATGTGTTGGTAGCATGTCCTGTGTGAGTAGAATGTGTAGGTAGCATGTCCTGTGTGAGTAGAATATGAAGGTAGCATGTCCTGTGTGAGTAGGATGTGTAGGTAGCATGTCATGTGTGAGTAGAATGTGTAGGTAGCATGTCCTATGTGAGTAGAATGTGTAGGTAGCATGACCTGTATGAGTAGAATGTAGGTAGCATGTCCTGTGTGAGTAGAATGTGTAGGTAGCATGTCCTGTGTGAGTAGAATGTGTTGGTAGCATGTCATGTGTGAGTAGAATGTGTAGGTAGCATGTCCTGTATGAGTAGAATGTGTAGGTAGCATGTCATGTGTGAGTAGAATGTGTAGGTAGCATGTCATGTGTGAGTAGAATGTATGTAGCATGTCATGTGAGAGTAGAATGTGTAGGTAGCATGGCATGTGTGAGTAGAATGCATGTAGCATGTCCTGTGTGAGTAGAATGTGTAGGTAGCATGTCATGTGTGAGTAGAATGTATAGGTAGCATGTCATGTGTGAGTAGAATGTAGGCAGCATGTCCTGTGTGAGTAGAATGTTGGTAGCATGTCCTGTGTGAGTAGAATGTGTAGGTAGCATGTCATGTGTGAGTAGAATGTGTAGGTAGCATGTCCTGTGTGAGTAGAATGTGTAGGTAGCATGTCATGTGTGAGTAGAATTTGTAGGTAGCATGTCATGTGTGAGTAGAATGTAGGCAGCATGTCCTGTGTGAGTAGAATGTTGGTAGCATGCCCTGTGCAGAACGTCGCCTCCTTACAACCACCAACCTTTTTGGCTGTTATAAGTTTCTTGCCAGGTGTGCAGTACGGCAGCTTGCCCTCTGTCCGTACGGGCAGATACGATCGCACAGAGGACAATAACCGTATCTGGCAAACTGAACACGGGTGCTGTTCAAACTAGGTGTGTTGGGATTGGGAAACGGACGTATCACCCCTAGGCCACGGAGTATTAGAGTGCTTCTGCTATATTCTTGGTGTTCTCTGTATCATTCGTATTTGACGTTTATTTTAGTATTGACTTCATTTCTTCATATGTAGTCTTGTCTTCTATTCGGACTTTACTTCGCCCCACCTCGCCTAGTCTATCTGTTTTCCTCTAGTCCATGTATGTTTCGTCCTGAAGGGATATCATAGTATTTTCACTCTCGTGGTAATATTGCTTCTGACAGGCTTTCCAGTTAACGTGTAATGGTTTCTGAGGGCCATTATGGATGGCACGGAAATATGCAGGGAATGTTATATTGACACGGGAATGGTCCTTGCTTGTTAATTTCACTTATTGCAGCTGTTCTTAGTGGCTCTGTCTCAGCTCTGAAGATGTTTGGCCATTCTCGTCTGGCCCCTGAGATATGGATTTCATGTCCATCTATCTGTCATATCTCTTGCCGCTGACCCATTTGTGCAGGTTGTGCCTGGATGTGTCTTGAATATATTCCGAGTCTTCATAAGTTCTCAATGTATTTGTTTGGATGCTTTTTTTCAAAATTGCTGGAATGTTGTTAATGAGGTCTGTGAATTATGTTTATGGTGTCATTTCATGCTCTGTCTTTAATTCAGCGATGTCTGGCATGGTGTGGGCTTGTTCTTTTGCCTTGGGCAAAGATGTTGTTCCTGAAGTCTGTCTAAACTCTATCATCCAGTCTTGTATTGATGATTATAGAGCCGTCTAATGTTTCTGGAGTCTGTCTTAACCCTATCCTTCCAGAATTCTAATATTTATGCCTGATGAAGTACTCTTTAATCGTATCTGCCAGTCACGGGTTGCAAATTTAACCTTTTTCTAATATATTGTATTACTGTAGTTTTCATAGAACATGATGTAATTCTGTCTTCTTGGTTTCTAATTTTGGCTACTGATTCAGTTAGAATTTTGAAGCTCTTACCCCCGCTATCATTTCATGTTGTAGGTCCTGTCTAGCATTTACTATGTACGTCCTGTCTAGCATTTACTATGAAGGTCCTGTCTAGCATTAACTATGTAGGTCCTGTCTAGCATTTACTATGTAGATCCTGTCTAGCATTAACTATGTAGGTCCTGTCTAGCATTTACTATGTAGATCCTGTCTAGCATTTAATATGTAGATCCTGTCTAGCATTTACTATGTAGATCCTGTCTAGAATTTACTATGTAGGTCAACCACCATTTTTGACGGTCTGCCCTCTATGTAGTTTCCACAATTTGTTTTTGTTAAAGTCGTGTCCTCGTTAATGCGTGTTGACATTTTCTATTTGATTTCTCCATGTTAGTCTGCCGTCTAGTGGGATGTTTCTAGACTTAACGGAGTGACTATTTTCTATGCGCTGTTGTTAGAAGCGTTCAAAACAGAAGACTCCAGGCATAGCTTTCTAAAAACAACAAATCCCATACAGACAAACCCTGAAAGTTGCCGTATCGAGAAGTGGCACAAATTGGTGCAGGCCCCAGAGATGGAACTTCGAGAGGAGCCTGCTCCTGGACATCATCTACCATACACAACATGGAAGTCGCTGAAAAGACTACAAACTGGTGTATCACAGTGCAAGAGGAATATGAAGCGATGGGGATACACAAATGATGACTCGTGTGATTGTGGCGCAATACCGGACCCAGACCACTGATAACCTGCCCCAACCCTCAGGAAACATGCAATAGATGTCACAGCACACGCTGGAGGCAAATGACAAGGTAATCCATGTCGATGAATACTGGACGCAAGATATAAAACGTAGTGCTTGGACAGGGGAAGTAAGTTAGAAGCGTCACGTGCTGAGCAGAGATAACTCTTCACGACTTTTATTTGGTAGCGGGTTACATCATGAAACCTACTTCAGAAGGTGGGCCAAGGCTTTTAGCCTACAGCCACTTTCTTCTGGTAGTTGGCATCCATTAAGTTTCAGTGGGATAATGTGTGTCATGTTTAAATGTGTCAAGAATGGGTGCGTTGTTCACTTCTCATGTACGTTCAGGAATTATTTCGGAATCCATTGATCTAATCTTTGTAGATCTTCCTACATCCTACAAATTGCCGTTTTGAAGTTTTCTTCAGCTACCACTACAGAACTATAGAAATGCAAACTGATAAAAAAAATGTAGATAGCTGACATTGCAAGGATATTAACACACGACACAATAAAGTGGAAGCAATGCTATAGCAACTGTATAGAGCAATCATGGGAACAGCAAAGGGATCAATCCTCGGAGGCTCTATCAAGAATTAAGGACCATACTGAGACGGAGATCTACAGAGATTCTTGGAAGAATTATCGGCTATAAGAGAATTAACAGAAATAGACGAAACCTTCGGAAAGTAATATTCAACTATCGAAAGTCACAGCTGGGACGTCGTGGCCTAGTGGTTAAGTGACACGGCTCACAAGCAGAAGGTGCTGGGTTCGATCCCCATCACAGCATCGGCCGTTACCCCGGGGAAGCAAACCCTTAGAAAATGCAGGAGGAAGCAGACCCTTACATAAAATGCATGCTGAAGTCGGATGCACTGGGCGGACAGGTGCAAAATAAAAACGCCGTGCAACGCACACCGCCTTGGAGTTTAGAGAAATAAGGCGAACGCAAAAAAAAAAAGAAAAGAAAAGAAAGTCACAGCTAAGTACAGAATGACTTTGAATAAGACAACACGAATCACTTCGAAAGAAACAACTGAAGGTCCAAACCTAGATAACAATCGTCGAAAACTATGAAAACTGGAAAAGTCAGTAACAACAAAACAATGGAACATATGGAAACCGGAAGACCGTGAAGCAAAAATAATCTTTGATAAATGCAGAATGGTTAACATAACGAACATAACAGAAAAAGAGAAGCTTTGCTCGTGCAGAGCCCATTTACACAGTGAGCGGCGGGCATAGAAGTCACATGTCGTGACATGCTGTGGGGTCTGGCCTGGCCCGCCAGCTGACGGATTAGATAAGCCCCCCAGCTGATGGGCTAGGGGTCCCGAATGACAAACTCACCTGACGTGCTATGTATCTGTGAGCAATCGAACGTGTAATGCATACTTCAACACTTGCTAGCTCGTGAAGTAGGGTTAAAATAACAGTCTCTTCTGCTGTTAGCTACAACTAATCAATACGCCGATGGTTTCTTTCTTTTCCGGGATCTTTTTGCTAGAATTTATCCTCTTTTATATTATATGTTCGCACTTTGGCGCAGACTTCCTAAAATAGGTTCCTTCATGATCCGACTGGAATGAAGAGGGGCAGGAAATGAATAGTATGTCTGCTATAGACTGTCCATGTTTCACAGAAATGCAGCAGAATGGATAACAACACAACATGATACATTTTTATCTTGGTGGCGAAACTGACGCTTTATCGGTTCCAGAAGTTTGTTTGGAACCTCCCAAACGCAGAGCTCACCTTAGTGATACTCTTATTGACCTCACAGTCGATATTCGTGTCTCTAGTGAAAGAACTGTCTAGGTAGATGAAGTAGTTAATTCATTGTAGCACACCTCACCTTATGCATCTTCGGTTACACACGGTACGTCATAATTAGTCGAAAGAAAGTGAGTTTAGTCACAATTTTTGTATAATGACAACAATAACAATAGTGGAGACAATGTGCATTATAAGCATCATATATACGCCTACACCAGACAACAGAAAACATATACAACAGAAAACATATACACCAGACAACAGAAAACATACACCAGACAACAGAAAACATATACACCAGACTACAAAAGACATACACCAGACAACAGAAAACATATACACTACACAACAGAAAACATACACCAGACAACAGAAAACATACACCAGACAACAGAAAACATACGCCAGAAAAAGAAAACATACACCAGACAACAGAAAACATACACACCAGACAACAGAAAACACATCAGACAACAGAAAACAAGACACCAGACAACAGATAACATACACCAGACAATAGAACACATATACACCAGACTACAGAAGATATACCAGACAACAGAAGAAAAAAAATCAAACAACAGAAAACATATACATCTCGCTACAGAAGATATATGCACCAAACAAAAAAAAACAAATGCACCAGACAACAGAAAACAAATGCACCAGACAACAGAAAACATACAAACCGTACGGCAGAAAATATATACGCATGCCAAACAGTAGAAAACATGTACACCAGACACAAGAAAACATGTTCTTTAGAAAACATGTACACCAGAAAACATGTACACCAGAAAACAGAAAACATGTTCGCCAAAAAACATGTACACCAGACAACATAAAACATGTTCGCCAGAAAACATGTACACCAGACAACAGAAAACATGTTCTCCGGGTGTCAAAGATTGTTGTAGCTGTCGCTAAACTATAAATTGTTTACTAGCTGGCCACTGATGTTTCCTTTCTTTGGAATTGATTGAAACTAGTTTGCGTCGTTTCTCTATTTCACACACTGCAAAGCTAACCGAAGAATCGACAATCACCAATTGATTTTCTCTCGCTAATTTTGTGGCACATTTCATCAATATTGAGGAGCTGGTAACAGGCTTTCTGACATCAAATCGTCAGATACTGCTTACATTATTCATTGGTAGCTTGTGTTGCCTCGACGCCATTGTTAGATTCCGTCACTTTTCAAGCGTAGCCTTCTCGCTGAAACCATTTTTCATGTTATTGTGTAGGAAGGTTTCAGTTTGTTATTTGATGTCTTCTAACCGCTATCTGTGTTTTTATCTTGATTTTTGTTGGGGCTTATTCTAATTTTTCTTTCGCAATGCTCATTTCTTATTGTTTCTTCTTCTGATCCCGAGGTAAACGTGTAATTTACTCTTAATTCTCATTACATAGTGTTTGGAAGCTAATCCAGCTGAATTAATTTTCTTCTTGATAATGTTTCTGGTTAGTAGACTACATTGGCTCTTTCTTTATCTCCAACGTACTGAATAGGGCTCTTGCGAGATCTACTGTTCCAAGAGCTCTGTTTCAATCTCAGAAGACTGTTCCAATAGTTAGCAGATCTTTGATTCTCTGTGAATGATCTAGTGTAAAATAAAAATGATTATGTCATAGAGGTGGTACAACGCATTATTAGTCTGCTTATTGATAATTATTTCAGTATGGCAGTGGTCTTATTGTGGTCTCTGTCACACACACAGTCTTCAATGAAACCATTCGGTTTCAAAATGTCAACATTTTTGTCTAATTCATTGAATTTGGTTTTATTTTGCTTTCTGGCACGATGAAAAAAAAACACATTCTGTTTATTTCTTTCTTTGCTTTTGTTATTTCTTGCCGTTTGTTTTTTCTTCCCGTTTGTTATTTCTTACCGTTTGTTATTACTTTCCTACTATTAATTTTTTTCTTTTGTTATTAAGTATTTGCTGTTCTTTGTTTGTTTCTCCCATTTCTTTCTTTATTGTCTTTCCTTTTGTTATTTCATTCCTTCTGTCATTTCTTGCCTTTTACTATTTCTTTCCTTTTGTTATTTCTGAGGTTCTGATAATTCTTCCTGTTTGTCATTTCTTTCTTTCTGTTACGTCTTCATTTCTGCTATTTTTTCTGTTATTATTTCTTTTCCGCTGATATTTCTTTCCTCTTGTTATTTCTCACTTACTGTTGTTTTTTTTTTCTTATATTTTATTTCTTTCATTTAATTTCTTTTTATTTTGTTATTTCTTTTCTCTTGCTATTTCTTTCATTTTGTTATTTCTCATATTCTGTGATTGCTCATCGTTTGTTATTTCTTTCTTCCTGTTACGTCTTTCTTTGTGCTATTTCTTTTCTAATATTATTTATTTTCTTCTGTTATATCTTTTCTTTTGTTATTTCTTTTCCTTTATTTATTTCTTTATTTTTATTATCTTTTACCTACAGTTTTTTCTTTTTCTCTGTTATTTCTATCCGTTTGGTATTTCTTGCTTATGTTATTTCTTTCATTCTGGTGGTTAGATTATATTTTGTCGCATATTTAAATTGAGCTTTTTTCAGACTAATACAACTTATCTGCTCATTATCATATATAAATTACTTTTAATGTTTGAATATGATTTTTTTATTTGTGTATATGGTTTTGTATACGTTTATATTTTTGCAAAATTGATATCATTTTCGGCTACCTAGTCTCTGACGAAGACCTTTTGACTGTGACTAGTGTTTTATTATTTTAATATATCTATAGAACAGCCACATGTTCTTACAGGGTCTTATTTACACATACTGGAAAGGTAGTTCGATATGCAGACCCTACTGTCGGGGAGGAAGTGTTAGAGTCTTCTTTGAATGAGGTCACTATTTGTTGTATGAGGTAGGGTGGCCAGTTCTCTTCCCCACTAGATTTCCTTCTATAACAGTAGCCCAGGTACGATATGCAGATTGTACTTGGAGAGAGTAGCAAAGCCACCACCTAACAGTCCACGTGTCTAACTTTGCTCTGGTATTTTAGTCCATTATGGATGCGATCAGGCCACGGATTGTACTAGAATTGACACTAGTCGACGACTTACACTTGTGTCCACGGAAACGTGTTGCATTACGTTCATTGTGTTGTGTTTTTCCTTCCGATTTTTCTCGCCTTAGTTATCGCCTATTTGAAATATTATTTCAGCTACTCTGTGAAGAATTGTTCCGGTCCAGTGCACACGGCTGAATATCACGAGATTGTCCCTCTTCGTCCTGTTTACCGACAGTGCCGGTTTTGGTATGGCTAGGAAATTGCACATGGGCCAACAATGGACTAACACAGCGCCTGGTAGAAATCGGGCCCTACCTAGTTGGCAACATGCCCAAGATACATCTATCCCACGTTGAGTGATGCCTTAAATCCTCAAGGTCCCCGTACCAAGGCAGCGGAGTGGTCGGCTCCCCTCCAGTAGTCCACAAGAAACCACGAGGTGCCAGGACTGCATCCACCATATTGGAAACTCACTGAGAATTGCATCTGGAATCTTCTGTTTTTATCCTGCAACAGGTGACCATGGCAGTGTTCGATTGACGCAACTGGCCACTGATGTCTAAGAGAAGATTTTTATTATTATTATTATTATTATTATTATTATTATACTTGTAATACATTTAATACTGGTACTCCGAAAACCTACCTGCAGGCAGGATATATTTCCAGAGGTGGTAGAAAATATACCAGGTATTGGAAACAAAAACTGCCAGACTGAAAAAGAAAGAAGAGATACTACCCTAAGCTTTATATCGGAAAGCTACCCAAGCATGGACTGGACCCATGCATACACCGACGGTTCTGTAACAAACACTACACAGAACGGAGGGGCAGGAGCATTCCTGAACCTACCAAATGGCAGACAAATAACACTGTCATTCGCTACTGGTAAGTACACAAGCAATTTCAGAGCGGAGGCAGAGGCACTGAGGTCGGCAGTGGAAGAAATGGTGACACACAAAGTAAATGAAAGCCATATAGTCCTGCTTACAGATGCTCTCGCCGTAGTCACAGCGCTAAAAAGCCAGAAAAACACTGAGCTTAATGACTTAAGAGCAGCACTCTGCAAACTGTGCCAGCAGTTCGCACCAAAAAGGGTAGTGGTACAGTGGGTCCAATCACACTGCAACATCCAAGGCAACGAGGAGGCAGACAGACTGGCAAAAGAAGGTGCAAGACTTCCACAAACAGATACTAGTATGGCGTACGAAGAGTCAAAACGGCTTATCAAAGCCAGATACATGACCAAATGGGAAACCGAACATACTGGTTACACCAAAAACGATGCTTATTACCAGTTGAACCGAAGAAAGCAGGTCGTTGTCTTCAGACTTCGCACTCGCCACAATAGACTGAGGTACCACCTATTCAACAAATTGAAGATAGGTGGTACCGACGAATGCCCGTGCGGTACCGGTAAAATGACACTGAACATCTGCTGCAGAACTGCCCGACATACGAGGATCAGAGAGAGCAGATGTGGCCAACACCAGTGGAACTGCAAGACAAGCTCTATGGCCGCGGCGACAGCCTCAGGATGACCGCCGCTTTTTTCGAAAAAATAATGGTTACTTTCTGACTGCGTACGAAGAAGAAGAAGAATACTGGTACTCGCACAAGCATGTTGATAATGTCTGTTGCCAAGTAGCCGAAGGTTTTTATTATTTTTATTATTTTTATCATTATTATTATTAATATCACACCTGGAGTGTGCGTATAAGTGGAGCTGAACCCGGTACTTTTGCCGTGAAATGCAAGGGTTTCGCCACTAAGCTAACCAAACGCATACTACCATGACTCTGTCTTATCTTTTGTAGGTCCTATATTGATATCTTTTAATTATATTTTATATTCTATAAAGCTGTCTTATGTGTCCAGATTTTTATGAATTTGTGTTTTTTTCATATTGGTAGTCCGGTGTACTCTGTTTAAAGAAACATAGTCCATACATTGACAAGAGCGTGAATAAGTCCTGATCCAATAGTTGAGAAGTAAAAGAAAAAGAAGAAGAACGAAGAAGACAGGAGCATAAAGTAGAAGGAAAAAGAAAAAAGGTAGCCGTCATGACAAGAGAATAACCTTGAGCTGTGAATTAGCCTACACGAACATTTTGACCTGTGAGGCGCATGACTTTCCTTATTTCTCACATGTAGATGAAAACAGATAGGCAAAGACCACGCTAGCACAAAACAGATAGGCAGGCAGCGATAACACCAGCACAAAACAGATAGGCAGAGACCACACTAGCACAAAACAGATAGACAGAAACAACGCTAGCACAAAACAGACAGGCATGCAGAGACCACGCTAGCACAAAACAGATAGACAGAGACCACGCTAGCACAAAACACATAGACAGAGACAACGCTAGCACAAAACAGACAGGCAGGCAGAGACCACGCTACCACAAAACAGATAAACAGGCAGAGACCACACCAGCACAAAACAGATATACAGAAATCACGCTAGCACAAAACAGAAAGACAGTAAGAAACCACACCAGCACAAAACAGATAGACAGAGACCACACCAGCACAAAACAGATAGACAGGCAGAGACCACACCAGCACAAAACAGATATACAGAGACCACGCTAACACAAAACAGATAGACAGTAAGAAACCACACCAGCACAAAACAGATAGACAGAGACCACTCCAGCAGAAAACAGATAGGCAGAGACCACACAAGCACAAAACAGATAGGCAGAGACCACACCAGCGCAAAACAGATAGGCAGGCAGAGACCACACCAGCACAACACAGATAGGCAGAACAACACCAGCACAAAACAGATAGGCAGAGACCACACCAGCACAAAACAGATAGGCAGAGACAACACCAGCACAAAACAAATAGGCAGAGACCACACCAGCACAAAACAGATGGGCAGAGACCATACCAGCACAAAACAAATAGGCAGAGACCAGACCAGCAAAAAACAGATGGGCAGAGACCACACCAGCACAAAACAGATAGGCAGGCAGAGACCACACCTGCCAAAACAGATAGGCAGAGACCCCACCAGCACAAAACAGATGGGCAGAGACCACACCAGCACAAAACAGAAAGGCAGGCAGAGACCACACAAGCACAAAACAGAAAGGCAGAGACCACACCAGCACAAAACAGATAGGCAGGCAGAGACCACACCAGCACAAAACAGATAGGCAGAGACCACACCAGCACAAAACCGATAGGCAGGCATAGACCACACCAGCACAAAACAGATAGGCAGAGACCACGCTAGCACAAAACAGATAGACAGTAAGAAACCACACCAGCACAAAATAGATAGACAGAAACCACACCAGCACAAAACAGATAGGCAGGCAGAGACCACACTAGCACAAAACAGATAGGCAGAGACCACACCAGCACAAAACAGATAGGCAGAGACCACACCAGCGCAAAACAGATAGACAGGCGTAGACCACACCAGCACAACACAGATAGGCAGAACAACACCAGCACAAAACAGATAGGCAGAGACCACACCAGCACAAAACAGATAGGCAGAGACCACACCAGCACAAAACAAATAGGCAGAGACCACACCAGCACAAAACAGATGGGCAGAGACCATACCAGCACAAAACAAATAGGCAGAGACCAGACCAGCAAAAAACAGATGGGCAGAGACCACACCAGCACAAAACAGATAGGCAGGCAGAGACCACACCTGCCAAAACAGATAGGCAGAGACCCCACCAGCACAAAACAGATGGGCAGAGACCACACCAGCACAAAACAGAAAGGCAGGCAGAGACCACACAAGCACAAAACAGAAAGGCAGAGACCACACCAGCACAAAACAGATAGGCAGGCAGAGACCACACCAGCACAAAACAGATAGGCAGAGACCACACCAGCACAAAACCGATAGGCAGGCATAGACCACACCAGCACAAAACAGATAGGCAGAGACCACGCTAGCACAAAACAGATAGACAGTAAGAAACCACACCAGCACAAAATAGATAGACAGAAACCACACCAGCACAAAACAGATAGGCAGGCAGAGACCACACTAGCACAAAACAGATAGGCAGAGACCACACCAGCACAAAACAGATAGGCAGAGACCACACCAGCGCAAAACAGATAGACAGGCGTAGACCACACCAGCACAACACAGATAGGCAGAACCACACCAGCACAAAACAGATAGGCAGAGACCACACCAGCGCAAAACAGATAGGCAGAAACCACACCAGCACAAAACAATTAGGCAGAGACCACACCAGCACAAAACAGAAAGGCAGAGATCACACCAGCACAAAACAGATGGGCAGAGACCACACAAGCACAAAACAAATCGGCAAAGACCACACCAGCACAAAACAGATAGGCAGGCAGAGACCACACCTGCACCAAACAGATAGGCAGACAGAGACCACACCAGCACAAACAGAGGGGCAGAGACCACTAAGCACAAAACAGATAGGCAGGCAGAGACCACACCAGCACAAAACAGATGGGCAGACAGAGACCACACCAGCACAAAACAGATGGGCAGAGACCAGACCAGCACAAAACAGATAGGCAGAGACCACACCAGCACAAAACAGAAAGGCAGGCAGAGACCACACCAGCACAAAATAGAGGGGCATAGACCACTACGCACAAAACAGAAAGGCAGGCAGAGACCACACCAGCACAAAACAGATAGGCAGAGACCACACCAGCACAAAACAGATAGGTAGGCAGAGACCACACCAGCACAAAACAGATAGGCAGGCAGAGACCACACCAGCACAAAACAGATAGGCAGGCAGAGACCACACCAGCACAAAACAGATAGGCAGGCAGAGACCACACCAGCAAAAAATAGATAGACAGAAACCACACCAGCACAAAACAGATAGGCAGGCAGAGACCACACTAGCACAAAACAGATAGGTAGAGACCACACCAGCACAAAACAGATAGGGAGAGACCACACCAGTACAAAACAGATAGGCAGGCAGAGACCAAACCAGCACAACATAGATAGGCAGAACCACATCAGCACAAAACAGATAAGCAGAGACCACACCAGCACAAAACAGATAGGCAGAAACCACACCAGCACAAAACAAATAGGCAAAGACCACACCAGCGCAAAACAGATAGGCAGAGACCACACCAGCACAAAATAAATAGGCGTAGACCACACCAGCACAAAACAGATGGGCAGAGACCAGACCAGCACAAAACGGATAGGCAGAGACCACACCAGCACAAAACAGATGGGCAGAGACCACACCAGCACAAAACAGATAGGCAGGCAGAGACCACACCTGCACAAAACAGATAGGTAGAGACCACACCCGCACAAAACAGATGGGCAGAGACCACACCAGCACAAAACAGAAAGGCAGGCAGAGACCACACCAGCACAAAACAGATAGGCAGAGACCACACCAGCACAAAACAGATAGGTAGGCAGAGACCACACCAGCACAAAACAGATAGGCAGGCAGAGACCACACCAGCACAACACAGATAGGCAGGTAGAGACCACACCAGCACAAAACAGATAGGCAGGCAGAGACCACACCAGCACAAAACAGATAGTCAGAGACCACGCTAGCACAAAACAGATAGACAGTAAGAAACCACACCAGCACAAAATAGATAGACAGAAACCACACCAGCACAAAACTGATAGGCAGGCAGAGACCACACTAGCACAAAACAGATAGGCAGAGACCACACCAGCACAAAACAGATAGGCAGAGACCACACCTGCGCAAAACAGATAGGCAGACTGAGACCACACCATCACAATACAGATAGGCAGAACCACACCAGCACAAAACAGATAAGCAGAGACCACACCAGCACAAAACAGAAAGGCAGAAACCATACCAGCACAAAACAAATAGGCAGAGATCACACCAGCACAAAACAAATAGGCAGAGACCACACCAGCACAAAACAGATGGGCAGAGACCACACCAGCACAAAACAGATAGGCAGGCAGAGACCACACCTGCACAAAACAGATAGGCAGACAGAGACCACACCAGCACAAAACAGATGGGCAGAGACCACTCAGCACAAAACAGACAGATAGGCAGAGACCACACCAGCACAAAACAGATGGGCAGACAGAGACCACACCAGAACAAAACAGATGTGCAGAGACCACACCAGCACAAAACAGATATTCAGGCAGAGACCACACCAGCGCAAAATAGATAGGCAGGCAGAGAACACACCAGCACAAAACAGATAGACAGAGATCCCACCAGTAAAAAACAGATGGACAGAGACCACACCAGCACAAAACAGATAGGCATAGGCCACACCAGCACAAAACAGATAGGCATAGGCCACACCAGCTCAAAACAGATAGACACAGACCACACCAGCACAATACGAAACAACACCATCCTTCCGGCGGAAAGGTTGAGATGTGCACTACCATCAAACAGCAGTGAACTTACTGACGTACTACAACCAGTCGACAGTCCCAGTTTACCTTTTCTAGTACTTCTTCTTCTTCTTCATACGCTTTCAGACGTTAACTTAAATTTGTTCGAAGAAAGCAGCTGTCATCCTGAAGCTGTCGACACTGCCAAAGAGCTTGTTTAGTGTTGCCACTGATGATGGCCACATGTGCTTTCTCTGGTCCTCGTATCTCGGACAATTTTGCAGCAGATGTTTAGCGGTCATTTTGTCAGTGCCACCTATCTTCAGTTTATTGAATAGATGGTACCTCAGTCTGTTGTGGCCTGTGTGGAGTCTGAAGACCACAACCTGCTCTCTTCTGTTCAACTGGTAGTAGGCATCATTTGTGTAGCCAGTATGTTCTGTTTCCCATTTTGCCATGCATATGGCTCTAATAAACATTTTGGACTCCTCGTAGGTCACACTAGAATCTGGTTGTGGTAGTCTTGCACCTTCTTTTGCCAGTCTGTCTGCCTCCTCGTTGCCTTGGATGGTACAGTGAGATGGAACCCACTGTACCACTACTCTTTTTGTCTCGGACTGCTGGCTAAGTTGACAGAGTACTGCTCTTAAATAATTAAGTTCAGTATTTTTCTAGCTTTTTAGTGCTGTAAACACGGCCAGGGCATCTATAAACAGAACTATCTGGCTTTCATTGCTTTCGCCTGTCAGCATTGCTTTTACTGCAGCCTTCAGTGCCTCTGCTTCCGCTCTGAAATTGCTTGAGAATTTTCCAGTTGCCACTGACTGTTATTTTTCTATCATTAGTTAGGCTCAGGAATACCCCTCCCCCTCCGTTCTGTGTTGTGTTTGTTACAGAACAGTCGGTGTATGCATGGGTCCAGTCCATGATTGGGTATTTTTCCGCTATGTACCTCAGGGTTATGTATCTTCTTTCTTTTTCAGTCTGGCTGTTATTGTTTCCAATACCTGGTATATTTTCTACCACCTCCGGAATGATATGCTGCTTCCATATGGGTTTGCGTACAGTAGGGATGGGCTTTGTTGTTGTTATCGTGTTCATAGCGTCTTCGCTAATCTTTTCTTTTCTATTTCTGCAAAGTTTCTCCGCTTTAGTTTCCCTTTTTCAAATCTATTTAGTCTCTGATGCATTGGATGGTCTGTCAGTCCTCCGAGTTTCTCTGCTTGCTGCTGGGCTCTTCAGTCTCTTCTGTCGGTCATGGATTGCAGACTTGTAATCTTTTCAAGTTCTACAATTGGCGTTGAATTCATGCCTCCTGTTATAACTCTCATGGCTTGGTTTTAAAGTTTGCTAATTTTATCAAAGTTCGCCTTTGCTGCTGTTGCCCATGCCGCAATGCCATACTCGAGAACTGGTCTCACTCTATCAGTGTACAGTTTCTTAAGTATTCTTTCGTCTGCTCCCCAGCTTGTGCCAGCAAGTTTCCTCATGATTGCCATTCTTTGTCTGGCTCTAATTCGGTTTCTCTCGATCTGACTTTTCCATGTCATGCGCCGATCAAATGTGACGCCCAAGTAGTTTGGGTTGTCGGTTGGTCGCAGATATTTGCCGTTAAGACTTGTTTTGGTGTTCTGTGGTTTATTTGAAAGTGAAGATATCGTACATTATGTTTTTTCTTCATTTATTTTCACCAGCCATGATTTCGCCCACTCCTCCAGCGATGTTAGGGCCTGCTGCATACGATTGTTTGCTACGGTGAGATTTTTTCAGAGGTCGACATAGCGAGATCGTCTGCAAACATGGACATGTGGACTTTTCTTGTTATATTCTCTATGATGTTGTTTATATACACAAGAAAAAGTGTGGGTGACAGTGCTCCCCCTTGGGGTACTCCTTGATCCAGTGTCACCTTTTTTTGCTCATCTGTCTTTGTACTTGAACTCTGGCTGTTCTGTTTTCGAGGTAGTGGCTGATCCATCTGTACATTTTTCCAGATACTTCACTTCTTCGTAGCTTGACTTTAAATCCTTCCTTCCAGACCTTGTCAAATGCCTTCTCTAGATCCACCCAAACCGCTACTGTATGTTTTTTCTCTTGGTAAGCATCCTCAATTGTCTGTGCTATGAGAGTGATCTGGTCCTCAGTGGATCTGTGTTGTCTAAATCCTGCTTGCTGTTGAATTAATATGTGTTTTGCTTCCAGGTGCCACATCAGTCTGGTGTTTATCATACGCTCCATCAGTTTTCCTACACAGCTAAGTAGACTGATGGACCTGTATCCATTTGGATGTTCTATCTTTTTCTTTCTTTGGTACTGGTATAAGTACATCATCTTTCCGTGCCTGCGGTACAATTTCCCTTTTCAGCTTTGAGCCTACCGTTGGAGATGCGTAGATAAGTGGCTGCTAAGGAAGCTTATGAGAGGTGCAAAAGACATGACCAAAGAACACCCCAATATCTACAAACATATGACAATCCCAAATGCTAAAGACAACATCAACCTCCTAAAAAGGAGAGATCAAAGCACCATTTTCCGTCTTTGCACTCCATACAACTTAACAGCCACTTGAACAGAATCCAACCAGAACATGCTCCAGACAGCCGGCTGTGCACACAGCCCTATGAAACTGTTGAGCACCATCTGTTTTAGTGTCTGGCGCTTGCTGGTTTTAGGAAAAAGCTTCTTCCTCCGAGAAACACAAATGGAACACTGTGTACGGAACTAAACAACAGCTCCCTAACACTTGCAGATACCACTACATGGCACTGAGACAAAGGCAGGAGCCCTCAGACCGCTGAATCAATTAGCAACCAACCAACCATCCGTCGGAATCCGTATGGAACAACAGGCTGCAGTGGTGTCTCTCCACCTGTATGTATTGTGTGTCGTCCTCTTGGGTTCCTCTTAGATGATTCCATCTGCTCTGACATTCTCTTCCAGAATTCTCAGCAGGGTATTTTTGTCTTGCAATCGCTTCTTAAGTTGTGGGTACTAATCCAGTGCAGATCTGGTTATATTACCGTGCATCTTTTGGAGGGCGTGTCTTATCTATTATCACTTTCCAGAAGTCTGGGCCAGGGCCTGTGTCACATATCTATATTTGTTACCGCCCCTGGTCAGCTAATACGGATTATGCGACAGAGATTATGTTGGTGTACGTATGTTGGTGTACTATGTTGGTGTACGCATGTTGGTATACGCATGTGCTCATCAGGTTCATGTACCTGCCAGTCCATGTGACCGAGATTAGACACAACACTGCATATGATTTACCCTAACCCTATCTTAGAGAATCCTGAATTCATTTGGATGTATCGCAGTTTCTTTCTCTTCTTCTTCTTCTTCATCTTCTTCTACACCTGCTTCTTCATCTTTTCTTCCTTCTTCTTCTTCTTCTTCTTCTTCTTCTTCATTTCCTTCTTCTTCTACCTACTCTTCCTCCGCTTCTTCTCTTTTCTTTCTTCTTCTACTCTACTTGTTTTTTTTCATCCTATAGTCTTCTTCTTCTTCTTCTTCTCCTTCTTACCGTATTCCCCTTCTTCTTCCTTTATTCTTCCCCTTCCTTTTCCTCGTCCTCTTCTTCGTCCTGCGCTTCTTCTTCATCTTCCTTTTCTTCTTCTTTTGTCGTTGTATGTCATGAAAATAACTTTTTGTGAAGTTATGTGGTAGTCTGCAGTCGGGCTGTGATAGATGTGCCTTTAGACCCGACACATGTTTTTGTCACTGAACATTTTATGGACTGGGTTTGCCTTCCCTCTGCAAAAAAATATTCTCTCTTTTAGTCTGAATATGTGCGGCGAGTTTCCAGTCCACCACATAGTGAGGAAATACGTCTTTAAACATCTCTGGTTTGCGGACTGTGATAAAAGCATTCATCTATAAGTCATCTGCTTTTGCGTTTTGTTTCCACAGCGGGATATCATTAGCGATGTTCTGCAAATGATGCGCTTGGTAGTCTCATGCAAAACGTTTCATAGTCAAAATTAAATGTTGTATTTCCTAGTCTAACTGTAGGACCGACTAAACACGGCTGCTGTTGCTACACTCAGTCGCCTCATTACATCGTATCCCTAACATTAATGGGTGCATCAAAGACTCTACTTCGTCATACCGCCATTCATTTTGGAGAAACTTTCTCGATTTCTATACAATCATTAAATGGTCTAGTTGTGTATGACCTGGCTGAATGCCATCTATAAATCACTGTCAAAATATAAATCACTGTCAAAAATAATTGAGATACAAAGAAGGCTAAGCAAGCAGTTATATAAGATAATCAGTCAGAAACGTTTCCTGGTGGTTTCCACCCAAATAGGTTTTCATCAGAGATTAGATAGGGTAGAACACAAACATAAAATAATGAACTAAAGTTGAACAAAAATTACAATCTTCCATCCACGAGTTTTCCCTGAGGCAACGTACAGAAGCGAAACATGGACAATCACACAAACACTAAAGAAGAAAATTGGATCATTCAATGCACTCAGCTTTTTTTTGACAACTTCCTGCTACTTGCAAAGCCCTTTTCATGGTTTGGTAGCGGGAGTTTGAGACCGAACGACAAAGAACAAGAATCATTCTAGCTAAAATGTTACAGGAAATTTCTTAGACCACTATTGACAGCGAAAAAGATGTCATAATGAAGCTAGAAATAGAACACATTTGATTCGTACACAGCATTTGGTATAGGAATCTAATAAATGCTTTCATGACATCAAACACAACAATACTGGACGGTATAGTATGTGGACAACGAGACAGAAGCACAAGAAAGAAAAGAAAGACACAATACCTACACGTTATGTACAGCTGCTATCATTGTCTTCCTTTCTGAATTACCGCTCTTGCCTGCACACGTTTGACTATTGTCTGTTACTTCTTTATTTCTATTCTATACCTCTATCTGTCACTCTCCCACTTCCCCATAAGCCTTCGTTTAAACGTTTTTGAACTCTTGCTCACTTGCCACGCCCATGCTCTTCAATATTCACAGCTTGACTCCACCCGATAATCGATATTTTCCCCACAGTTGATGCTCTGCTAATAAACGGCACTACAGCCAAGCAACAATTGCAAATCAAGTAAATAGAAACCATTATTTGAGACATTTTGTGAAAGGGGTTTTTGTCTCTGCCACATGTAGGAAGTGAGGTGTTGCAGAAATTTTAGATTGTATCATGTGTGGAGGGGCTTCTGCGGTGAGTTTCGAGCTCATCATTTGTTTAGAATCGATAATAAATGGAGGCACACAAGCCGAAGAGGTTGTACATGACAGTGGCTTGGCAGGGAACGAATCGCATCACTAGTCGGTCCGCTAGAGTATGTCTTCCCTTCTGTCTATGTTTCTACACGTGTCAGTGTTTACCCTTTTGTCCATGTTTCTACACAAGTGTCACTGTCTACCCTTTTGTCCATGTTTCTACAGAAGTATCACTGTCTACTCTTTTGTCCATGTCCATGATTACACCATTGTCAATGTCAACTCTACTGTGATCATGTCTACGCCATTCTCAATGACAGCCAACCTGCCGATGTGACTACCCTAGGAGCCACTATCTATATATCACTACCCGCCCTGCTGCCCGTGTTTCTACGCTTGTCTCCCTAGTATTACTTTCCCTCTGCTGTCCGTGTGTCTATCTAGTTTACCTAGCATTACTTTCCCCCTGCTGTCAGTGTGTCTATCTAGTTTACCTAGCATTACTTTCCCCCTGCTGTCAGTGTGTCTATCTAGTTTACCTAGTATTACTTTCCCCCAGCTGTCAGTGTGTCTATCTAGTTTACCTAGCATTACTTTCCCCCTGCTGTCAGTGTGTCTATCTAGTTTACCTAGCATTACTTTCCCCCTGCTGTCAGTGTGTCTATCTAGTTTACCTAGCATTACTTTCCCCCTGCTGTCAGTGTGTCTATCTAGTTTACCTAGCATTACTTTCCCCCTGGTGTCAGTGTGTCTATCTAGTTTACTTAGTATTACTTTCTCCCAGCTGTCAGTGTGTCTACGCCAGTTTACCTAGTATTACTTTCCCTCTGCTGTCCGTGTGTCTACGCCAGTTTACCTAGTATTACTTTCCCCTGCTGTCAGTGTGTCTATCTAGTTTACCTAGTATTACTTTCCCCTGCTGTCAGTGTGTCTATCTAGTTTACCTAGTATTACTTTCCCTCTGCTGTCAGTGTGTCTACGGTAGTTTACCTAGTATTACTTTCCCTCTGCTATCAGTGTGTCTTCGCTAGTTTACCAAGTATTACTTTCCCCCTGATGTCTACGTGTCTATGCTAGCCACACTAGTATTATTATTCGCCCTGCTGTCCACGTTTGTGTTACCGTAGTATTACTATCCGCCCTGCTGCCTACACTTTTCGAGTTTTTCGTCCATCTTCGATAGGACAGGACTCTGGTCCTACTTTCATTGAGAAAAGAGACCGTTTGAAACTTGTGTGATTCGTAACACGAGTGGTTTGCGCTTTGGCTTCTTTAGAGACGAGCGACCTATTCAAACCCACAACAGTCTTCTTCTTCTTCTTCTTCTTCTTCTTCTTCTTCTTCTTCTTCTTCTTCTAGTTTGCCATGCTTTTTCTTGTTATGTCTACACGTGTAGCCCAGTTCTCTGAATAAAGGCAGCTGTAGTGGAGAGTTCTTCGGGGCTTCCAAACAGCTTTGTGTAAATAATTGTCTGCGTTGGCCAGTGCTCAGTACGCTATTGGCTGAGCATATAACAATCTTGCAGGATAAGTTTGGATGTCCGTGTTGCCTGCTATAGCGCCAATTTTAACCAGTGGAAATGTCTATTCAATCTGTTATGTTCCATTCTCAAGCGGAACAACAGTAATGCAAATTTTAAATAACAACTGATATACAAGTTTAGTTGAAACAAATTGTAGTATTGTTGTTAGAATTTGATTTGTTCTAAATAATAGTTTTCATTTCACTTATTTGGTTGATTATTCTTCTTCTTCTTTTTCTTCGTTTGTTCTCAATCTCCTGTTACCAATCCCTGAAAAAGACGTAGCAGGATGTACTCCAGAGAACGGAATGCCTAGTGACATGGTTTACAGCTTGACTGCGATATGTGCACCTTTCAGCCCGACACATTCAACTTCAGCAGGCATTTTTGAGCACCGAATTGCCTTCCATTTACGATCCCTTCTACTTAGCCAGTCTGCTCTATTGCAGCCTGTTATTCAGGATCACCACGTGGAGAAGAAGGGTCTTGGCAGCTCTGCTGAGTGGCAAAGGGATGGGTAGCATAACAGAAAGCCTACAGCAACATGAGTTGAAAACAACCGTCACAACACACTTGGTTCAAATACGGTAAATAAATCCGTAACGTCGCTTAACGGCGGACGGGCAAGTAAGAAACATAACCTAAATGGCCTTGACTAAAGCTAGCAATAAAAGGGAGAATTGTGTACAGAAAACATGTGATAGCTACAGATGAGTTACCATATTGCTCATAGACAGGAAATGTTGAGAAGATATGCAATCATTCATAACTGAATGTCTTCATTTACTTGTAGAACTCAACAGAGCATGTCTTTATGGAAATGTGTATTCTTTTACTTCCTCGTTCGTCTTCATAACTCAGCTTTAATTACGCTAACGAAGGCAGCAGTCGCCTCAAGGCTCCGTACACTTCCGTACAGCTTCTCGTGGAAGGACACTGGCTGTTGCCAAATGCTACTTCTTTCGTGAGTATACAGTCGACAAAACTGTAAAATATGCTATGCCGTCATGAGGGCTGTGCCGCAGGCACAACGGTCCGTAGTGCCAATCTTGAACTTGTTGTACAGATGTCATCTCGGTCTGTTGTGACCTGTGCGTAGCCGGAGAATGATCACCTGGTCTGGCCTGGAGAGTTGATGGTAGGCGTCGTTTTCTATGTCGCCAGGGTGGTCTTGTTTCAATTTTGCACTGTACGTTTCCCTGATGACTGCTTTAGTCTTATTGTATGTTATTTATGTATCACTCTGCTGCAGCATTCCTCCCTCTCTGACGAGTCTGTCCGCCTCCTCGTTGCCTGGAATGTCGCAGTAGGCTTGTATCCATCGGACTATGCTTTTTTAAGCACTGGGCCCAGGAGTTCGATCGAGTCTGCCGGAGCACCGAGTTAATTTTTGTGCTGGTTCTTGAGCGCCATTAACACTGCGATGGCGTCTGTGAGAATGATCACTTGCTTTTCTGCCTGTTCCTTATGGTTTCAGCTGCTTGTCCCAGGGCACTGACTATGGCACTGAAGTTGCTGCAGCGTCTCCCAGTGCGTATAATTAAGCATAACATGCAGTGCTTGGAACAAGATGGCATTTTCACAAGAAGAGACTGCGGAAATGAAGAAATAATGCCATGAATTGAGATACGGTGGACTAGTGATCTAGATATACTCAAAATAAAATGTGCCATTACTTGGCATGTGTTAATCCTGACAATGTTTGCCATTTAATCGTGACATTGTCTGCCATATAATCCTGACATTGTTTGTCATATAATCATGACAGTGTTTGTAATATAAACCTGACATTGTCATATAATCGTGACATTGTTTGTTATATAAACCTGACATTGCCATATAAACCTGACATTGTCATATAATCCTGACATTCTTTGTCATATAATCTTGGCATTATTCGCCATTATATGTCATACTTATTTTCGTGTTTGATAATCAATAGTATATCAATATTATTCTAAAGTTCTAGCATTTTATTCAACCCTAATAAAGTTAAATCATTTTGACTGAGTCTTATTTTATTTCGGTTCTCACTGAAAAATTGCAGTACTGATATACCTACTCGTCGCACTAGTCTAGACAATGAGGATTCAGGCAAAGACGAAGACTAAGAAAATAATGACTTGAAGTTTTATTGAAGAAGCACTACAAGGTTTTAGGTTATAAATACCATTCTCACATAAGTTACATGAGACGATTGCGTCTCCTCAATGACATCGCCAAAATTGATGCAGCAATTCGGGTGGACTGTCGCCGGAGCTTACGTTCCCCACACTTTTATCACTATACACGGCCTGCATTATGCGATGAATGTCAACTGGTCGACATCCGTCAGCTGTTAGAAACCAAATCACTGCTTGCTAATCAACTCTGATCTGGGGTAGTTGTCTCGCCGCAGCGACTCAATTTCAACCAGTGTTCGTAAAGCGATCTCAGTCCCGCCAGGCGGAGCGATAGCGCGGGCTTGCGGAAAACGCTCGCCTGCCTTTCCCCGTAGAGCGAATTGGGTGCGGTTTGTTGTAGCGGCTCCTCCACCGAGGTGCGCTTGTCTGGTCCGTATCAGGAAACGTGGTCCGTCCGTGGTGATTTATCTAAGGCTTATAGCAGAGCTCGACAGTACGTCTCGCTGGTGGTCCGACTCTCGCAAAGAGCTTGTGACCGGAAAATGGAAAGCAGGAATCGTGCCTCGAGGCCCTGCGTTCTCCTACGGAGAAGGGCAGGCCGGCAGGCCAAATTGTCTCTAGTCCCAGTGAAATTCATCGCCGAGGTCGTTGGGATCCGTTCTGCACAGAGCGCTGCCATCCCTCCTCGAGCGAGCCCGGTCGGTCGGTCGTCTGGTGCGTGTGGGAGGCCCCTGTCAGGCGGTTCTAGGTCGACGGAGTGAGGGACGGGTGGAACAACCGTCCGTCAGTCGGTCCCTGCGGCCGTCCCAGTGAGGCTTTTTACACACCCTTCCTCCGCCGACCGGTGTGTGCTGTACGTACGTCTCCGACAGATATCTGGTTGATCCTGCCAGTAGTCAAATGCTTGTCTCAAAGATTAAGCCATGCATGTCTAAGTTCACACTGTCTCACGGTGAAACCGCGAATGGCTCATTAAATCAGTAGAGGTTCCTTAGATGACACGATCCTACTTGGATAACCGTGGCAATTCTAGAGCTAATACATGCTTACCAAGCTCCGACCCTCGCGGAAAGAGCGCTTTTATTAGTTCAAAACCAATCGTCGTTTCCCCTCGCGGGGTTGCGGCGTCCCCGCTGGTGACTCTGGATAACTTTGTGCTGATCGCATGGCCTCATGTGCCGGCGACGCATCTTTCAAATGTCTGCCCTATCAAATGTCGATGGTACGTGACATGCCTACCATGTTTGTAACGGGTATCGGGGAATCAGGGTTCGATTCCGGAGAGGGAGCATGAGAAACGGCTACCACATCCAAGGAAGGCAGCAGGCGCGCAACTTACCCACTCCCGGAACGGGGAGGTAGTGACGAAAAATAACAATACGGGACTCTTTCGAGGCCCCGTAATTGGAATGAGTACACTTTAAACCCTTTAACGAGGATCTATTGGAGGGCAAGTCTGGTGCCAGCAGCCGCGGTAATTCCAGCTCCAAAAGCGTATATTAAAGTTGTTGCAGTTAAAAAGCTCGTAGTTGGATCTCAGGCGCAGGCGGGTGGTCCGGCTCGCGCCGGTTCACTGCCCGTTGTCTCCTGCCCTACCGTCTGCCGGCTCTCTCCCACGGGTGTTCTTCGCTGAGCGTCCTGGGTGGCCGGCACGTTTACTTTGAAAAAATTAGAGTGTTTAAAGCAGGCCTCGGCTGCCTGAATAATGGTGCATGGAATAATGGAATAGGACTTGGGTTCTATTTTGTTGTTTTTCGGAACTGGAGGTAATGATTAACAGGGACAAACGGGGGCATTCGTATTGCGGCGTTAGAGGTGAAATTCTTGGATCGCTGCAAGACGAGCTACTGCGAAAGCATTTGTCAAGAATGTTTTCATTAATCAAGAACGAAAGTCAGAGGCGCGAAGACGATCAGATACCGTCGTAGTTCTGACCATAAACGATGCCGACTAGCGATCCGCAGGAGTTGCTTCGATGACTCTGCGGGCAGCTTCCGGGAAACCAAAGTGTTTGGGTTCCGGGGGAAGTATGGTTGCAAAGCTGAAACTTAAAGGAATTGACGGAAGGGCACAACCAGGAGTGGAGCCTGCGGCTTAATTTGACTCAACACGGCCAGCACTGAAATGATTGACATGCCGAGACCACTTTTCTGGGGTCTAATATGGAACTGGTGCTGGATTTAGACCCTCAGAAATCTGGGTTATGCCCCCTGTGGCTCGGTTGGTCTGCATCGAGTGTTCTGACAAAGGAATTGACGGAAGAGCACTATCAGGAGTGGAGCCTGAGGCTTAAATTAAATTAACTTAACACGCCAATACTGTAGAATGACTGTCAAAAAGAGAGCACCTTCGTGGGGTCTAATAGTGAACATGTGCTGGAATTAGACCCTCGAAAATCTGGGGCTACCCTCTAAGTAACTTGATTGTCTCGCTAAAGGAATTGGCGGAAGGGCACCACCAGGAGTGGAACCTGCGGCTTAATTTGACTGAACACGCCAATACTGTAGAACGACTGACAAATCGAGAGCACTACCGTTTGGATCTAATAATGAACGTACGCTGGTATTAGACTCACGGAAGACAAGTCAGCTCTCTAACACTCTAATGAAAGAACGCTACGGAAATCGTGTTTAACTCCGCAGAAACCGCAGATTTCAAATACCTGGTCATTGACAAACAAAAGCCCTCAATAAATTCGTCTGGCCAAATAGTGAACGGGTGCTGGAAATAGACCATCTGAAGACAGGTCAGTTTTACCCTACTAATGACAGGGCGTTGCTACGGAAAACCAGCTTATATCGAGAGGAGCCGCAGACACTTTGGTTCACGTACCAGGCTGATAAGCCAATGGCGCGAGGCTACCATGTGGGGGATTACGGCCGAACCCTTGTAAGCCGCAATCCCGCCCAAAATCTCAGCATCACTGCAATGGGAGGCTCCTACATGCTCGGGACCTGGGACTTGCGCCCCAGCCCTATCCGGTAGAGCCGCAGTAAGAGGTCCTTGCCGTCCGCCGATCAAAGCGGGCGGACAACTGCTTGATACTCACCTTATACGGCGATGGGGTGCGAAACCACCAACCAAAGACTTAGTACCTGGTCGGGGTGTCGAAAACAGTAGAGCAGCCACCTCACTGTGAACTGTCGAGACTCAACCAATGACCATGAGAGCTATCCGCACACCAGGCGAACAACATCTCTGTGACATTATCAGGCTTGTCCTCTGGCTAAATGCACTTCGGCTACGATATCTACCTCTGTACGCTATCAGCCATATAACTATCATGCTGGACGCAGAAGAGATGCAGACCAGCGGACATTGCACACCTGTCCCACTGTGTCAACACCCCAGGTGGCGGGGAATGCTAGGCGTACCATCTCTGCATAGAAGCCAAGAAAATAAAGGGAGAAAGAGATACCCCCCTCACATGCAAATGCTACGTTTCTGGCAGGACGTGACGATCCTGGGATACAGACACACTGGACTGCCTCTCTTCCGGGTAAACCAGTCCATCTCATATATCATCTCAAACATCATCATTGCACCCTATAGACACGAGTAGTGAAGACTCGATAGTCTGGTAAGACAACTTCCATAAGAGAGACAACTCTGATCATAAACAACTGCTGCCTTGCAGATAGGCTGGGGACAGCCAAAGGCTAAGGAGGGCATCCCTACAGAAACGCCTGTTGAAATCGGATGCACGGGGCCACAAGCCTAACAAAACAGTGCAACGTAAATCGCAGCATGATGACAGTACAACCTATTAGAAAAACGCATGGCGCTCATCCTGCGGAGTCCCGCCAGGCAGCGATAGTGCCGGGCCTCACGCCTCGAAGGGGCCCACCCTTGACTACTGGTGGTCACCCACCCATGTGTCGTGGAGTCAAGGCACATGGCTATGGGGCAACTTCTATTGACCAAAACCTCAAGACCCTCAAAATACTACAGTGGAATGCGGAGGGAGTCATTAACAAAAAACTTTCCCTAACACATCACCTGCATGAAGGTAAGATTGACGTGGCATGTATCCAGGAAACGCACCTCAACAATAATCATAATTCTCAATCAGAGGATACCAGACCTTCCGTCTCGATAGAGAAGGCCACAAAGGAGGGGTCCTGATACTGACCAGAAACTGCATACCGAGTAGCGCGGTATCTGTCAATCACACCGGACAAGCAGAAATTGTAGGAGTTGACATAATGGCTCAAGAGACGAAGGTCCGCATTTTCAATCTGTACGGACCACCAAATAGAGACCTATCGCTCTCGAGTATGGAGGTCAGAGACTCCAACTGCATAGTAGTTGGAGATTTCAACAGCCACTCGGAGAGATGGGGATACTCTGACACAGACAGTAGAGGTGACGAAGTGGAAGATTGGGAGATAGATGCAAATCTCTCCCTAATCAATAGGCCGGAGGATAGCCCTAGCTTCTATTCAAGAACATGGCTTACCACCTCGACTCCAGATTAGGCCTTCTCCACACAGGACATACACCATAAAATAGACCGCCAGGTGCTAAACCAACTGGCAGGTAGCGACCACAGGCCGATCAGGCTAACCATTGACATGGAAGTAGGCCCACAGGAAACAAAACCGCTCCCACGTTGGAATTACAAACGAGCCGACTGGGACAGATTTGCAATCCTGACAGATGGGCTGTGTGAAACCATCAACACACGAAACACCAAAATGAAGCCCATGGTAGAGAGCCTAAGCAAGGCATTAATGCAAGCCGCCACTGAAACCCTCCCAAGAGGAGCTAGGAAAAACTATAAGCCCTACTGGAATGATGAGTTGCAGAAAGTGGAAGATGCAGTAACAAATGCTAGGAACATGGCAGAGCGAGAAAAATCCATGGAGGCAAACATCCCCCTCAAAGCCGCCGCGGCGAAGTACAAACACACTCTCAAGCAAACAGCAAGAGAAAGCTGGAAAAATAAAACGGAAAGTCTAAACCTGGACAAAGACGGGAACAAGCTATGGAAGCTAGTCAGAGCCATGAACGATGAATCCCCGTCAAATAAACAAATTACTATCAAGCAGGGCGAGAACTTGATCTTGATCACAGGTAAGAAAGCCGTAAACGCCTTTGCCGATCACTATGCCAGAGCAAACCACATCGAGGTCCCTGCAGATAAGCATACAGACATTAGCGAAGAGCTAAAGGGGCACGAAAACATGAATACGGCACCTGACGAGCACATGATGGCCAAACTAACAATGCGTGAAATGGAAGAGGCTATGAGAACACTAAAGAAATGGAAATCTCCCGGAAAAGACGGGATAACAAACGAAATGCTGATGGGGCTGGGCCAAACAGCGAAGAGGAAACTGCTATCGGTCCTGAACCAAAGCTGGAAAAGGGGAATTGTACCACAGGCATGGAAAGATGCAATACTGGTACCAGTACCAAAAACAGGAAAGGACAAAACAGATCCAAATGGATACAGGCCCATAAGCCTACTGAGCTGTGTCGGCAAGCTTTTGGAACGGATGATAAACACCAGACTGATGTGGCATCTGGAAGAAAAACGAATACTAATTCCACAGCAAGCCGGCTTTAGACAGCGCAGATCCACTGAGGACCAGGTCATCCTCATAGCCCAGGAGATAGAAGAAACACACAGTAGCTGTTTGGGTGGATCTGGAAAAGGCATTTGACAAAGTCTGGAAAGATGGACTTAGAGTCAAGCTAAGAAGAAGTGATGTTTGTGGGAAGATGTACAAGTGGATCAACCACTACCTCAAACAAAGAACGGCCAGAGTCCAAGTACAAGGGCAGATGAGCAAAAAGGTGACACTCGAGCAGGGAGTACCCCAAGGGGGAGTACTGTCACCCACACTCTTTCTGGTATATATAAACGATATTACAGAGAATATACCAAGAAGAGTCCATAGCTCAATGTTTGCAGACGATCTGGCTATGTGGACATCTGAAAAGAATCTCACCATAGCAAGAAATCGGATGCAGACGGCCCTAACATCGCTGGAAGAGTGGGCGAACTCATGGCTGGTCAAAATAAACGAGGAGAAAACCACATGCACAATATTCTCGCTTTCATTAAAACCCCAAAGTACCAAATTAAGTCTAAATGGCAAATTCCTGCAGCCAAACGACAACCCAACCTATCTGGGAGTCACATTTGATCGGCGCATGACATGGAAAAGTCAGATTGAGAGAAACCGAATGAAAGCCAGAGAAAGAATGGCAATCATGAGGAAACTTCTGGCACAAGCTGGGGAGCAGACGAAGGCATTCTAAAGAAACTGTACACTGGAAGAGTGAGACCAGTTCTCGAGTATGGCATTGCGGCATGGACAACAGCAGCGAAGGCGAACTTCGATAAAGTTAACAAACTTCAAAACCAAGCCAAGGGAATTATAACAGGTGGCATGAAGTCAACGCCAATTGTAGAACTTGAAAAGATTTCAAAACTGCAATCCATGACCGATAGAAGAGACTGCACAGCCCAGCTGCAGTCAGAGAAACTCCGAAGACTGACTGACCATCCAATGCACCAGAGACTAAACAATTTGGGAAATGGGAAACTAAAGCGGAGAAACTTTGCAGAAATAGCCAAAGCAAAGATGCACGAAGATCCCATAAACGCACTAACAACACCAAAACCCATCACTACTGTACGAAAACCTACCTGGAGGCAGGATATATTTCCAGAGGTGGTAGAAAATATACCAGGTATTGCAAACAAAAACTGCCAGACTGAAAAAGAAAGGAGAGATACTACCCTAAGCTTCATAACGAAAAGCTACCCAAGCATGGACTGGACCCATGCATACACCGACGGTTCTGTAACAAACACAACACAGAAAGGAGGTGCAGGAGCATTCCTGATCCTACCAAATGGCAGAAAAATAACACTGTCATTCGCTACTGGTAAGTACACAAGCAATTTCAGAGCGGAGGCAGAGGCACTGAGGGCGGCAGTGGAAGAAATGGTGACACACAGTGAAAATGAGAGCCATATAGTCCTGCTTACAGATGCTCTCGCCGTAGTCACAGCGCTAAAAAGCCAGAAAAACACTGAGCTTAATGACTTAAGAGCAGCACTCTGCAAACTGTGCCAGCAGTCCGCACCAAAAAGGGTAGTGGTACAGTGGGTCACATCACACTGCAACATCCAAGGCAACGAGGAGGCAGACAGACTGGCAAAAGAAGGTGCAAGACTACCACAAACAGATACCAGTATGACGTACGAAGAGTCAAAACGGCTTATCAAAGCCAGATACATGACCAAATGGGAAACCGAACATACTGGTTACACCAAAAATGATGCCTATTACCAGTTGAACCGAAGAGAGCAGGTCGTTGTCTTCAGACTTCGCACTGGCCACAACAGACTGAGGTACCACCTATTCAACAAATTGAAGATAGGGTGTACCGACGAATGCCCGTGCGGTACTGGTAAAATGACCGCTGAACATCTGCTGCAGAACTGCCCGACATACGAGGATCAGAGAGAGCAGATGTGGCCATTACCAGTGGAACTGCAAGACAAGCTCTATGGCAGTGGCGAGAGCCTCAGGATGACCGCCGCTTTTTTCGAAAAAATAATGGTTACTGTCTGACTGTGTACGCAGAAGAAGAAGAAGAAGTGTCGATGTGAGAGATTGGAAGTTGTGTCGATGTGAGAGATTGGAAGTTGTGTCGATGTGAGAGAGTGGAAGTTGTGTCGATGTGAGAGATTGGAAGTTGTGTCGATGTGAGAGATTGGAAGTCGTGTCGATGTGAGAGTGGAAGTTGTGTCGATGTGAGAGAGGAAGTTGTGTCGATGTGAGAGAGAGGAAGTTGTGTCGATGTGAGAGAGAGGAAGTTGTGTCGATGTGAGAGAGGAAGTTGTGTCGATGTGAGAGAGGACGTTGTGTCGATGTGAGAGAGAGGAAGTTGTGTCGATGTGAGAGTGTGAAAGTTGTGTCGATGTGAGAGAGGACGTTGTGTCGATGTGAGATTGAACATTCTTTCATTTAATTGGCAGGTATTTCAACAAAACCAAATTATTCACAAAATAACATACTTCCTAGCCTAGTGATAACCCGCGTTATGAGACATAAAATAATCGTATCATTTCTCCCAAACATGTCTTTAATCGGCATGTGGATGTGCAATGGTCCTATATGTGTCAGTAGTTATTTTCAGTCGATGCCTTATGCAGTGTTTACTTAATACTGTCAATCCATCTATTTTGTTCTCCTTTCTCTATTTTGATGACCTGCTGTCTGTTTGTGCGGACTTACAATGGTGGGTTTGGAGAAAACCAATACAGGATTATATTAGCAAATCGTGTGAGGTGTTCACCAGGGTGTTGATTACTTCGAAATTAAAATGCAAGTCCAGAAAGGTCGTATGGCTGACAGAAAGAGACAGTAGTTGGTTCCAATGATCCATACTGTGTGTAGAGAGAAGGGACATTAGGGTGTACAAAATTCACTAACCATGTGGACACCTCTCGTGATGTCAGTGTTGATAACAATGGAGCCGTGTTCCAGGCGTACATGAATGCATTTTAATCTATCTAGCTGTATTCTTTGCTCGCCAAATACGGCGCATAAGGAAGAAACAAATGATTACCAGTTGGAACGGTGTAACGCCACTGTTTTCAGATCTTGTATGGTGCTGAGAACCATAGTTGAGCCCTCTCGGATGATTGTTCTTCTGAGTGTTTCCTTGGGTCTCCTTTCTTTTCGAACGCCTCTTCGAGTGTTTACAATGGAAGACGGTTGTTGTTCATTCTAAGGAAATGTCCGATGTATGTCTATCGTTTTTTTTTTCCGGATGATGGTCGACACGTATAGTTGGTTTGTCTCTGTTCTTATCGAGTCATTAGTTATGAACTGGTCCCAGCATATAGTTGGTTTGTCTCTGTTCTTATCGAGTCATTGAACTGGTCCCAGCGTATTTTCAAAACATTTATTTTCAACGATGTTTAGGTTTGTTTTCCAGCGCTTTTTTTTTTGTCTTCCAACTTTCCCATCCATATGTCAGGACAGGTATTACGATTGAGTTGAATAGCCTGAGGTTGGTATGTTTGCTCAGTGTCGTTGATTACCAGATGTTGGTGAGATGATTAAAGTCGCACGAAGCCAAGCAATTCTAGTGGACATTTCTTTCGTGGCATATCCATCTTGTTTCATTTTGTCGTTGTTGCAGGATAACCAGACGAGAAGACGCATCATTTTCTTTCATAATTTAGTCCTTGTTTTGAACGTCTCATTTCTATATATATTTATCCTGAATGTTGTAGTGTTGATCAAAACACGATTATCTAACCCCTCTCTTTCTGTCTCTGTCTCTGTATACCTTGTTGTTGTTTGTTGTTTAATGCCAACAATTAGAAAGTATACTCTTTTAAGCGCCCTGAAAAGGACGTTAAGTGACGGGTTGTAATAGTTTTCCTCATACCATGAGCATGTTGATGAAGGTGGACCGCTGTCCTCCAGGCGTTTGTGCTATGCTTGGCTTCATCTGCGTGGCGCTCACTACTACGGGGATCACATCGAAGGCTGCCTTGAAAACAGCCTGTTTCCAGGGAACGCTACTTGGAATAGATATTGGAGTCTTGCAAAGTGTATTATGCCTGCCTCTGACCCGGCCTCTTGGTCAGTATGCTGTGCCTGACTAGATTAGTGTCTCAGTTCCCCTCGCCCTCTCTCTATCTTAACACACACATACACACACACATTAACCTGTGTGGGTACTGGTTCACTCTTTCTATATTACTATGAGACTACAAATTATACTCAACGCAAAAACGTTACTTACCAGTTTTTGTGCATATTTTTATGTTTGAAAATTGTTATGTAATTTCATACCGATTAACTCTTGGCCGTTACTGGAAGCAATATAATTGTCTTAGTACAGTCTGAATGTGAAGTGACCTATCACTGGCCTTCAAAATCTGATTTCATGAAAATAACGATTCTCCAAACAGTTTCTCACAATTCACAGGATGATCACAAAATTGACCTAAAAAATGTTTAATGGCAATCTGTGATTATGTTTCCATTTAGTTCGCTCAGAAGCAAACCACTGGAAGGATGCCACGCACGGCGTTAAAGGGACGTTATGAGATGTTGGCATGTTGGCAAGAGGAATGGCTGTGTCTGTAACAGCAAGACAATTTGATTTGCCAAGGCAGACTGTTAGACTGTTGTTTCATCGCTACCAGACGACTGGGACTGTTTCTGACCTACACCGCATGTGACGTCATCGTATAACGACCAGATTGCAAGATCGGTTCATCACTCTCGCACATCTGCGAAACAGATTTCAGTCAGCAACTGTCACTGCTAGCCCTCTCCCCGGACTGGGAAGAATAAGTTCAGCTACTGACAGGAACCGTTTGCACGAGCAAGGTCTACATGCAAGACGCCCTGCTATTCGTTCAACTCTGTAGTCACGGCATCGTGCCTGGAAGTTAGCCTGGGCCAGACAACATCTGCGCTTTGGAAACACTCTGTGGGACAGAGCATTGTTTACTTGCGAGTGCAGGATCAACCTTGCATGAGTCGATGGTAGTCACAGAGTTTATCGTCCACATAGATGGCGCAACACCAACAACTGCATTCAAGAGCGCACTTGTCATGGAAATGGATGGATTATGATCTGGGGAGGCATCTGCATCAATCCTCGAACATGCCTCTTTATCTTAGACTGTGCTGCGATACCGTGAATAACCACATCGTGTGTTTTGCGCTGAACCATGCACCATGAACTGTGTCTCAGCAGGACAATGCCCGTCCTCATGTTGCTAGAGTTGTAAAGGATGAACTCCAAGTCAGAAACATTGCAATCTGGCACTGGCCATCAATGTGTTACCTGACCTGACATCAATTGAGCATGTCTGGGACGAGTTAAGACGTCGAGTTCAGCAACCACAGCATCCATCGCAGTTTGTACAGCAACTCCATCAAGAAGTCGTACAGGAGTGGCAGAACATTCCCCAGGATTTATAAAGTTACTGCAATCGATCAATGAATCTGATCAACGCACGTAATGGACACACGCGGTTATAGGCGTTGTAATTACAAAATATGACCCCCATGCTCCCAGATACTGCGGAGACAATCACCCGAGACACTAAAATGTCTTTCCAGTTGTTTCAGTTTCGAAATTTGGAATAAAGTTTCTTCTCCCCAAATTTCACTGTTTTGTGGATGATCAATTAAAATTCTATGATGAGAAACATGACCTGGTAAGTTACTTTTGTGTTGAGTATATAAATGAACCGAATAGGTTAAAGGTCGTTCATCGATATACATGTATTTCCCTACTGAGGACATAAAGATATTTTTCTTTTGAAGTTGTGTTTAAATATTTGTTTTCATTTTTTGTGTGTTTTGTGTAAAATTTTATGGCCTCTTAGAAATGACGCCAGAAATAGTTCTGAATATTGTGTCGATACGTTAGAAAGACGAGACGTTATATGTTCTATTAAACATATTACAATCAGACCCAGGAATGCCCGAGTACTGCTGTGTGGGATGAATGTCGGGAATACTTTATAAGATTGATCGCATTTATGAAATTAGCATTTCAAACAAGTTTACTGTCTATTTTATTTTCTAACCAGCTTTGATAATATACGTCATCAGAACAGTACCGTTGCTGTTTGTGGCTGGTACAATGGTTGGATAAAATCCTATGGAGTCATTTTTAACTTGAAGCCTTCCAGAAGGCGCCTGTGTTGTTTGAGAGCTTCTAAATGTATCCAAGTTACTGCAGACAATAGAATAAACGGCTGAGTAATAAAAGTATACGATTTAAACGGATTTAATGAGGCAAGTCTCGTAAAAGCACCACGTGATCCAAATATACTGTTCAACATTTTCAAAATGAGACTCTTCAATTTGTGAGTCGTCTAGCAATCTTGTGTGCACCCTGTGTTAGTTACATCCAATGGTAGTCTATACACGTATACCGACATCTTCATGTCCCGATCTGGGGATTCCCATAGAGCGAGAGCTCCCTCTCTGAATATGCCAGCAGGAGATAGAATGCTTTGGGCGTGGACATTCTAGATTGGACGCTTAGAGAAAGACAGTTTCGTGTCTCGAAATCCCGACTTGGCTACAAAATATTGTGTATCCCTGAACTTGTTCAAGCACGCGCGTAGGAATGTATTTGACACCGTTTATGATTTCGCTCTTGCCACTGGTTAAGGAGTCTAGAGTTTATTTTTATTTTTTTTTCCTGGTTTTTTTTCGTGTCTATAATTGTTCTTTCAGAGCTCTCTGCATACCCTTTGTAGGTGTACCATACGGTATATTCTGAGAGCAGTGCAACATAATTATACACTTATGTCTATGGGGTAAATGGATACTACTAGTATATATGAGAGAGGAACGGGGTAAAGTGGTAAATTGTATACTGAGTTCCAAATGGGACTTGTTTTCCAAAGTCCTGTTATTGTTGTTGTTATTGTTGTTGTTGTTAATGCCCACAATGAGTAAGTTTACTCTTTTGTGCTACCTGAAAAGGACATTAAGTGACGAGTTGCTGTAGCTTTTCTCACATCCTGAGGGAACATATGAAAGTGAATCAGGGTCCTCCTGCGGCTGCGCTATGCTGGATTCATATGTGTGTCTCTCACTGCTGCCGGGATCACGTCGATCCCCGTCCTCGTTACTCGGGCTGCCAAGAAGAAAAAACCGTTCCAGCGAGAACTGTGAGGATGTCGAGGTGCGGATTCATGTCACTATATCTTGCCTGACCCGGCGGTCGCTGTAGTCAAGAGGTTAAGGCACTCACCTCTCCCAGTGATGAACGAAAACGGTGGGCGATCGAACCCCGCAAGTTTCAAGCGACCCCTTGTCTCACAGGAAGTAAGACCAGAGGGTATGCATCCGGAGTTACCTCCAGTCGTCTCGACCAATAGTCTTGCCACTGATCCAGGGTAACTCGGGATAAGAGTAAGATTGATGACCAGCGCATATTCTTCCTCACTATAATCCAAATAAGCGCACATCACATTATTAAGACAAAACCGTCCGGTGTTGTAGCCATTATCGCTTCACGATGGGAAATAACTTAACTATCTTTCCTGGCCCTGACTAACGTTGTCTGATGAGAATGTTTTATCTGACCCTCACTAACATTGTCTGATGAGAATGTTTTACCTGACCCTGACTAACATTGTCTGATGAGAATGTTTTACCTGACCCTGACTAACATTGTCTGATGAGAATGTTTTACCTGACCCTGACTAACATTGTCTGATCAGAATGTTTTACCTGACCCTCACTAACATTGTCTGATGAGAATGTTTTACCTGACCCTGACTAACATTGTCTGATGAGAATGTTTTACCTGACCCTGACTAACATTGTCTGATGAGAATGTTTTACCTGACCCTGACTAACATTGTCTGATGAGAATGTTTTACCTGACCCTCACTAACATTGTCTGATCAGAATGTGTTACCTTACCCTGACGTTAGTCTCATCTCCCCGAGACAAAATATTAACCTATATTACAAACTATTGCACTACTACTACTACTGCTACTACTGCTACTACTACTACTACTACTACTACTACTACTACTACTACTATTACTACTACTACTACTACTGCTACTTCTACAACTGCTGTTACTATTACTGCTACTGCTATTACTACTGCTGCTGATGTTTTCCTACTATACTACTGATACTATTACTACTACAACTACTGCACTAATACTACTACTGCTATTACAACTACTACTACTGCTGCTACTACTATTACTATTATAATACTACAAAAAATTGTTATTGCCCATCACAAGCGATGATGGCCACAACTCCAGACGGTTATGTCTTAATAATGTAATGTGCGCAGTGTTTGGATTATAGTGAGCAAGAATATACGCTGGTCATCAATCTCACTCTTATCCCGAGTTACCTTGGATCAGTGGCAAGACTATTAGTCGAGACGACTGGAGGTAACTCGGGATGCAGGCCCTCTGGTCTTACCTTCCGTATTATAATACTACAACTACTACTATTTCACTATACTACTACTATACAACTACTGCTGCTGCTACTTCTACTACTACTATAAAACTACTGCTACTACTATTACTACTACTACTACTTCTACTACTACTTCTACTACTGCCACTACTACTGCTACAACTACTACTTCTACTACTATTTATATCCTACTACTACTACAACTACTACTACTTTTACTACTACTACTTCTACTATACCACTACTGCTATTACTACTACTACTACAACTGTTACTACTACTGCTAATACTACTACTTCTACTATACTGCTACTACTACTACTTCTACTACTACAACCACTTCTTCTCCTACTACTACTTTACCACTACTTCTGCTACTACTACTTCTACTAATACTACTATCCTCTACTACTATACTATTACTTTTGCTACTACTACTACTACTTCTACTATACTGCTGCTACTGCTACTGCTACTACTACTTCTACTTATACTACTACTACTTCTACTACTACTGCTTTTACTACTCCTACTACTACTACTACTACTACTACTTCACTACTACTTCTGCTACTACTACTTCTACTTCTACTATACTATTACTACTACTGCTGCTACTACTGCTTCTACGATACTACTTCCGCTATATTACTACTGCTACTATTACTTCTACTACTACAACTACAACACCTATTGAAATAGACATTGTACTTTAGATGTGTCACAACCGGGTTTTCATCTCTTTCACTCATATGAAAATATGTTATAAACGGCTACACCATCTACATTAAATATTCCCAAAAGAATCCTGCAATAATGAATTCTTAGAAAAGATACTTACGTTTCAAATCGCTAATGGTGAAGTACGTGTGCAGGACTATCTTATCTGGAGTCCACATCCACAAGCATGACATTGCTGACCACGTGGATTACCTTGGCACATAAACAGTGAACAGTGCCAAGACTTGCGTGCACATAAATATGCTGAAGGTTGGAACCCGAACAGAAAGATGTGAAAACGTTTCTACCGTACCCCAAAAAATATGAAATAGAATTTAGTAACAGAGAATTCCTATCTAGTTTGACAAGAACTAGAAAGCTCCTGATGTTTGTGAAAAGAAGTGACACTGCCTTGTAAGCCACATGAAAACTAAAGCAGTGAAATAACATAACCTTTATAAGCTCATTAACGAGACTTTATTTCTCTTTTGAGAATGTGTTCAGCAAATTCGATACTTATTTGTATTTTAGAGTAACTTTTTTTGTGATGTGCTCAAACTATTAGCTTTTTATTGTAATTGTTTCAGCGATAATTAAACTTCTAATGATCTGAACTGCTTTGGAATACATACATTCTGATTTAATGGAGATTATGTCTCCGTATCTATAATGTAGGGAGGCTGCGTGGTCTAGACTTGAAGCGTCCGTTTCCCAATCCCAACGCACGTGATTCGAATGACGATATCTCCAGTTTGGTAGACATGGTTTTCTCCCGCTCCTCCACGTACGGATGATGTCTCTAGTTTGGTAGACATAGTTTTATGGTTTTCTCCCGCTCCTCCACGTACGGATAATGTCTCTAGTTTGGTAGACATAGTTTTATGGTTTTCTCCCGCTCCTCCACGTACGAATAATGTCTCTAGTTTGGTAGATATGGTTTTATGGTTTTCTCCCGCTCCTCCACGTACGGATGATGTCTCCAGTTTGGTAGACATGGTTTTCTCCCTCTCCTCCACGTACGGATGATGTCTTCAGTTTTTCAGACATGGTTTTCTCCTGCTCCTCCAAGTACGGAATATGTCTCCAGTTTGGCAGACATGGTTTTCTCCTGCTCCTCCAGTGAAGGAAAGTAATGAAAACCTAACCTTCCTGCTAAGAAACGTATAACAGCCAGATAGGTTGGCGGTCGTAAGACGCTACATTCTGCAAGGGACATACGACTTACTTCTGTATCTGTTTTGTAGAATGAACAAACATTTTCAAATCACTAGTGCCTTCTTCTCTCTGGTCCTCTTTATTTTAAATATTTATCTTGGAGAAAGTGCAGCATCAAATACAGAGAATCAACAGAGCACTCCGCTCTATCCTCTCTCATCTTCTCATCGTATTCTTTTGGGGCTTTGAAGCTTTTGGGGCTTTGAAGCTTTTGGGGCTTTGAAGCTTTTGGGGCTTTGAAGACTACATATTCTCGCAAAGAGCAGTAGTGGATAACAATGAATGGATAATGTAAAATATAAGTGGGCCCAAAAAAAACTTGAACCCTAAGATAAATTTCCTTTCTGGATGTTTAGTGCAGTCTGTTGAAGAACTTTAGACAAATCTGAGACTGCCTGAAAAAGGACAACTTTAAATGTTTGTTAAATGCCTGCCAAATGACTTTACGTTCGCCACCCAGATAACATTATATCTTATAAGGTGATCACTTAATGGACTTTGGAATGTCAGGGAAGACGGTGGGGTTTGTTTGTTTGTTTGTTTTTTTTTTTTTTTTTTTTGCGGTCGCCTTATTTCTCTAATTCCCAAGGCGATGTGCGTTGCACTGTGTTGTTTATTTTACGCCTGTCGGCCCAGTGCATCCGATTTCAGCATGCATTTGATGTAAGGGTCTGCTTCCTCCTGCATTTTCTAAGTGTTTGCTTCCCCGGGGTAACGGCCGGTGCTGTGATGGGGATCGAACCTAGCACCTTCCGGTTGTGAGCCGTGTCACTTAACCACTAGCCCACGCCGTCCCCAAAGGCGGGGTTTGTCAAAGTGGCAGAAACAGTTGGATGGCATTTTTTACTTTCGTCTAAATGATGCACTTCGTCCGGCACTTTTAATAAGTTTACTTGTCTCAGGATATGGCCTTCTAACTTCGATAATCTGAACTCGGCAGTATTCAGCTGTAAGCCTTACCACTAACAGCCTTCTAACTTCGATAATCCGAAGTCGGCAGTTTTCAGCTGTAAGTCTTACACTAACCGCCTTCTAACTTCGATAATCCGAAGTCGGCAGTTTTCAACTGTAAGCCTTACCACTAACCGCCTTCTAACTTCGATAATCCGAAGTCGGCAGTTTTCAACTGTAAGCCTTACCACTAACCGCCTTCTAACTTCGATAATCCGAACTCGGCAGTATTCAGCTGTAAGCCTTACCACTAACCGCTTTCTAACGTCGTTACCCTGGAATTTTAGTTTGAGAATTGTGACATAACATCTGATCCGAGCTTCATTACAGACTTGATCAGAGTTGGCTAATAATCTCATACATACATACACACACACACTCTCACACACACACACACACACACACGCACACACATACACACAGACACACGCACGCACATACACACGCACGCACACATACACACACAAGCAAAATATGTATTATCAAAGAATACGCAACCCAAACAAAGAACACGCACCACAACATAAAATAGAACAAGTTACAAAACACCTTTGCCAGCACATTGTACATTAGTTTCAACAGAAATCTTCGAATTGGACACAGAAAAATCATACATTACTAACAACACAATTCTGAACTGACGGCCTTATCATCTAAAAACAGTTGTTGCTGAAAGCGAACTGCAAACAAACAAATAGATGATTCCCTAACTGCTAGAGATGATACACCAAATGCAGTTTTCAGTCTACACTCCCCAATCTGGAGTGACAGGTATTTGATGAGGAGAGCGATGATGGTGCAAGAATAGTCTGTATTGAACGATAAGGCGTCACGTATAGAATATTCTGCAACTATTTGTAGCCCCCGATCGGAACCGGTAAACTTTTGAAACTATAACATTTTTATTGGGACAACGTGGCAGAAGCTCTCACCTTGCCTTTGTACAACACCGCACTTCAGCATGTTTCTCATTTGTTTAGAAGATATTCGCATATACGCTTTACTTCTGTACCCTGGTCGTTCTACACTCCTTGTCTCCGCTCACACTGGCTGTCTCTAATCTCGTTGATTTCTGCAGTTTAATTACGAAGATGTGTGAAGAGGGTTCGGAGTTCAATCGGAACAAATGATAAGCGTCAACTCTTTCCCTGAGCCACATTGAGTCCCTCGATCCGTTGACATCTTCTATTGCACATAATGAGAATGAGATTAAAAGAGAGAGATACAGAGAAACAGGAAGAGAGGGAGAGAGAGAGATCTTACTTTGTTGACTGGCGTACTCTCTAGTATGGAGGCGGTCTTTTGTTACAGCGTTGCTTGCCGACAGCGCTTGCCTTTGAAACCGGGTCAGATATGAGAGATACGTCCCCGACTGCGCACTTAATAGTTCCGAAGGTAAAGAAAAGAGCCACAAAAAAATGCCCAATAATGCGGAGGCAAAGAAGTGTTTACTCGCAGCCTGGTTCGACGTTCCTAAAAAGGCATTATTCTTCTATAGAAGTCTGACGGTACACCGGCTAGGTCTGGGTGAACAGGTGGGCGTTGGTGACACAATTTGCATATACACCGGGAAAGGTTCGTGGCCGCTAGGATGAGACTCCATAAACGTTGTTTATAAATGTCCGTCCTTGTAGTGTGACGGTATCATGCTCCAGTCTACCCATTTGCAAAGGTGTACCCGATTTACAGTTAAGTAAAGGAAGGCAGCGAAGATAGGTACTGGACGCGTCACCACAAAAGAATGATATATAACAAAATAATGACTGTCACACTTCATCCCCGACGTCAGTGCGTGATATGGGTCTATTTTTACCATTTATCATGTACGTGCTACCGCAGGTGTATCATGGGTGGGGATAGAAGACACTAGGAGATAACCACAGCCAGAGACACATATCGGACTGCCTGTAACAGGTTCAGCAAACCAGAGCTGTGCTAGACCCAATTGCGCCTGCATTTGGTGGCCCTGGAAATGCCCTGCACCCATGCAGCCTGGCTGACAAACCGTCTCCAACAACAAGTCATGCTAAAACAGAATGTGTCTGCCCAAAAGGCGCATGTGTCGCCGAAGAGTACGACCCAGAGTAACAGAACATCTTTTTCAGAACAAACGAAGCAGAAGAGTAATAATAAGAAAACTTGCATTCAACAGTAATCAGGCTGGAAATAATGTTTCGAGGATGTCATAGAAAATAATAATTTATTCTCTGTAATATTCCCATAAAGACTTAAATAAAAACAAGGTTTAAAAGCCGTTTTGAGCGATAATAGCGTGAGATATTAAACGACGTTACGACCTTACAAAACACTTGTATCAAGTATTCGGTAAACGAGAAAGACGAGAGAAGAGAGCTAAGTTAAATGATTGTCAGTGCCACTGTGTAAAGTATGTTCTTTTTATAAATTACGAAATAACACATAGTTACGGTAAAATATGCGATAGATCGAAGCGTCAGTGGACATCTATTTCTGTTCTCAGGTAAACGCACATAATCGTGTTTGTATTGCAGTTTTTATTGGTATTTAATGTTACTGCTTTCCCTCATATATTCGTTGTGGAATATTCCTTCAGGCTTAAAGTGTTAGTAATCTTTGTAACGGACCTAAGTACTGGTTATATTTGTAAAGGACCTGAACGTGTTCCTTCAGGAAGATTGTGATTAATACAGCACCGATACTTTTCAGGTTTCGGCCCTCGCGCATGTACCAGTCATCGTTTATCCTTGCGAGCAACTAGCCTCCTTGATGAACTAACACATGCGGTCATTTGGGTGATTTAAGTAGTCACATAAATAGAGTACGTGATATACATATATGTATATATATATATATATGTGTATTTGTGTGTGTGTGTGTATGTATGTATGTGCACACACGCACACGCACACAGACACGCTCACACAGACACCCCCATCCTTCCCCCTACCACCACCATATCTGCAGGTTTTATGTTGGAACTGCAAGATGGGAAGATCGCTAGCTACGCTTCACGAATCAATCATCTCTACAACGTTGAAGATCAAGGTAGCCACATAGACGGTACTGCAGGGCCACGATTCATTATCTCAAGTTCGTCTTTGGATGTAAGAAGAGCCACTGTAACCTGCTGCCAAAGACATGTTGTAAAGAATGAACTCAGCGCATCACGATTGGCTTCGAGCAGCAAAAAAAAAAATCAAGCACAATTGGTGGAGTACTCTAATGCTACTTTGGGGAGTAGAAACTTGCGCCCGTGAGTGGAGTCTTCTGCCTTGGTGTGAACATTCTTCTGCCCTTGGATGTAGAGTCTTCTGCCCTGGTGTGTACATTCTTCTGCCCTTGGATGTAGTTTTCTTCTACCCTAAGGTGTCGGGTATTCAACTTTGGGATGTAGAGACTACTACCCTGGGGTGTAGAGCCTTGTCCCTGGGGTGAGGTCTTTCAGCCTGATGTGCAGTCTTCTATCCTGGGCTTAATAGTCTTATATTTTAGGGTGTAGAGACTTCTACCCTGGGCTGTAGATTCTTATAACTTGGGGTGTAGTGTCTTCTACCCTGGGCTGTAGAGTCTTATACCTTGGGGTGTAATGTCTTCTACCCTGGGCTGTAGAGTCTTAACCCCTGGGGTGCAATGTCTTCTACCCTGGGCTGTAGAGTCTTAACCCTTGGGGTGTAGAGACTTCTACCCTGGGCTGTAGAGTCTTATACCTTGGGGTGTAATGTCTTCTACCCTGGGCTGTAGAGTCTTAACCCTTGGGGTGTAGAGACTTCTACCCTGGGCTGTAGATTCTTATAACTTGGGGTGTAGTATCTTCTACCCTGGGCTGTAGAGTCTTGGTCCCTTGATCTTCCCGTATTATGCTTGGTGGTGTGTGTATATATTCATTATGTAGGTTTCCTTCTGCCCTGATGGTAAAATGTTCGGTATCTACTCTCTCTCTCTCTCTCTCCCTTTCTACCTCTCACTCTCTATCTACCTCTCTCTCTCTCCCTCTCTTTCTCTCACTCTCGCTCACTCTCTATCCATCTTGTGGCGTCTCATTTACCAGCAATCTTCAATCCTTCTTGTCTCACAACGTGCCACCAATGCGATTATTGTTTCTGTCAGACGTGCGCAATAATCTTCATGTGTGAACTGCCTGACATCAGTACATCCTAAGTTAGCTTTGTTATACAAAATTGAAATCGAGCCGATAGTGGTTCACAGGGAGTTGTCAGGACAATGGCTTCAACTCTCTCCCAGAACGTAAAGGTCAAGGATTAGATTAACAACCGCGGGAGACTGGCTCAATAGACAATTCTTTTCTGACCATCAGTTAAGCCATCAATCACGCTTGCTCTCAATGTCGCATTATTTGAGTAGCACAGCTCAACTATTAGCAGTGAATGATTGATGAGGCTTCAATATTTGAGAAAATACTCCTAGCCCTTTGAAAATGACCCCACGTCTCTGTACATATATTGAGTACATACAGCTAAGTAGACACCTTTATGTAGTATCACATTGGTTGTTACTGTAGAAGTTATCATAGCTGTACGACATTGTTTCTCGACTGTTGTGTATGTTCTTACAAACATTATTTTTATATTATTGTCTCTCACATTGGCCGGAGCAGGTAATCGGCAATAAGTGCTTTAGTTGGTGTCTTATCACTAAACTGTTGCTTGCTGCTCTAGAATTATTTGTACACGATAAAGCTACCAATAGAACACATCTAATATTTGGAGGTGTTACATGTGATTAACCTATTGATTGATCAAATTGAGAAATAAATGCTGCCTGATCCGGCCGTCTTGGCGTGATGTGGATACTAGATTTTCATCTCACACTACGAGTATATTGAAGAATCCAAGTACTTGCCTCCGTTATTTATTCCTATTTACCACATAGCCTCTTGTTTGCAGTGGTTATGTTAGTTCTTCCGAAATTGAAACTGAAACAAAGAAAATAAAGATGGATGGGCTTGGCTTGGTCTAGCTTCATTCATTCTCAATATCTCGCTACCAAGCCTTGAGAAGGGCTTTGCAAGTAGCAGAATGAAGTCCAGAAAACGGAATATATTGTTTCGCAGTTTACAGCTTGACTGCGATATTTGCACCTTTTGGCCTAACACATCTTACTTTAACTGTCATTTTTGTATTACCAGGTTAACCGTCGCTCTTCCATCCCTTCTCCTTAACCAATCTGCTCTGCTGCAACGTGTTATCCACAATCACCGCGTGGAGGTGTAGAAGGGTCGTGGCAGCTCTGGTTCGCTAACCCTGACGCTCGCAATCAGCTATGGGTCTCTGACCGCTGCAGCTCTAATTCGCTGACCCTGACTCTCGCAATCAGCTATGGGCCTCTGACCGCTGCAGCTCTAGTTCGCTGACCCTGACTCTCGCAATCAGCTATGGGTCTCTGACCACTGCAGCTCTAATTCGCTGACCCTGACTCTCGCAATCAGCTATGGGCCTCTGACCGCTGCAGCTCTAGTTCGCTGACCCTGTCGCTCGCAATTAGCTATGGGCCTCTGACCGCCGCAACTCTAGTTCGCTGACCCTGACGCTCGCAATCAGCTGTGGGTCTCTGACAGCTGCAACTCATGCGCTCCTGAGTATTTTGATCCCGAATATAAATATGAAAACAATCATCTCACATTAAGGTCACTGCTACGAAATTTTAGCGTGCTAACATCTTAAACTATTTAAGAAACACCATGAAACAGTGGTGGAAGACCAATCATGACCCCATTGACATAATCATGTGCTCTCCTGACACTTTCGTGTGCTCTCCTGGCAGTATAGCGAGCTCTTCTCGCAGTATCGTGTGCTCCCCTGACAGTATCGTGTGCTCTCCTATCAGTATCGTGTGCTCTCCTGACAGTATCGTGCGCTCTCTTGACAGTATCGTGTTTTCTCCTGGCAGTATCGCGAGCTGTTCTCGCAGTATCGTGTGCTCTCCTGGCAGTATCGTGTGCCCTCCTGACAGTATCGTGTGCTCTCCTATCAGTATCGTGTGCACTTCTGGCAGTATCGTGTTTTGTCCTTGAGGACAGAAGTTCGGTGGCTCATAAATATTACAAAACGCGTACTAGATAAATCAGTAATACATCCTTCAAATGATTATGTTTTTCCGGGGGGGGGGGGGGGGGGGGGGGCGGGGGTGAGACCTAAAAGTCTACCCTCGTAACCTGTCGGGCATGGTGCAAGAGGTGAATAATGATGGCGTGGCGTGGGGCTGGGTGGCCTATCCTGCAGAAACATTTTGCGATAGAAACGCCAAAAAATAGAGGCATGTCAAAATGTGTTTACTTGACCTGCATTTGTTTCAGATCTAACCTCTACAGGGAGCGGAAAAGGTTATGACAATTATATTTTTTCCTGATTGATCTCTCCTATCAAACTGTTTGTAATTAATAAATCAGACATTTGTTGTTGTTTACGCATAATGTATAGAAAATGTACTCTTATTTACACATAATGTAGGACTCTGCTGATACTTGACAGCAATATTATCTCACTTATCCTGATATCAATTGACAATATATCTTATATTTGCCGACAATACACCTCCTCCATGTTGATATATGTGGTCAATATATCTTGTTTAGACTGCATAATGATTGTATCACAAATATTCAACTTCGAATACAGAATCTGCATTTTCTCTGCCCTTGTTTTACTATTCCGTGCATCGTCTATCGCGCCTCGCGTCTCTTCTCAATTCTCAAAGTATGTGACATAGATCGACAACATCTGGTACTTACAAGCCATGTAGTATATACACTCGCGTGATTAAATGCATTTTAAGAAGTATAGGAGAAATATAGAGGAGTGACATAGCTCTCGAAAATATATAATATGACGTAACAGGTGGGTTAGTTAGTTAATTAGTACGTTAGTTAGTTAGTTAGTTAGTTAGTTAGTTAGTTAGTTAGTTAGTTAGTTAGTTAGTTAGTTAGTTAGTTAGTTAGTTAGTTAGTTAGTTAGTTAGTTAGATGCCCATTACAAGCGATGGTGGCGACATCATCAGATGGTTTTGTCTTTGTGGTGTAACGCGCGCTTTATTTGGATTTTAGTGATTTAAATACTGCCCTGGTCGTTAACCTCGCTCTCTGGTCCCGAGCTACTTTGGACCAGTGGAGAGAAATAACTGAAAGCGACTGGAGATAACTCAGGAAGCAGGCTGTCTGATCCCACCTATCTTGAGTCCAGGAGTCGCTTGAAACTTGTGGGATTCGATCGTCCATCGTTTCTGTTCATTGAGTTGAGAGACGAGTGCTTTACCTTCATCATGTGAGCGATGTGTCACGGACATGTTGCTAACCGAGCGTGGTCTAATCTCTCCAAGGCGATATGTTCGGCCATTATTATTAGCTCGTGAAGACATTTCACAGCCACACTCAAACCGACACTGTCAGCAAATAGCCCGGAGGACGCCATCCTCACGAAAGACGCCATCCTCGCGAAGGACGCCAACCTCACGAAAGACGCCATCTTCACGAAAGACGCCAACCTCGCGAAAGACGCCAACCTCACGAAAGACGCCAACCTCGCGAAGTTCAGCCGTGTGCACTGAATCGTGTAAATTGGACACATGGTTTCCAAAATATTGCAAATAGCCAAAGACTATGCCAGGAAAATCGAAGAATGCCAAAAGATGAATGAGCTAACTAATGCAAATGGAAAACCACAACACGTTTCAATGGACACAAGTGCAAGTCGTCAAATCGTGGGAATTCCAGTCAAATCCGTGGTCTGGAAGCATCTATAATGGATTAAAACACGATAGCAAGACTAGACCGCGGCCGGATAGGCGCTATCTTTGCGGAACAATTATGTCACCTACAAGTCTAGAGACCTCACATTTCTACCACAATCTACGGGACAACTTATGCAATGGAAGGTCCTTGCAAATCAGAAAGAACACGAGACAGTGACCTGTTACTGTTAAAGTCCTGATCTGCATGAAAACAAAACAAATATTCATTTGTGAATAAAGAAGGAACACAATATCTCAGAACTAAGCCCTGAAAAAGTACACACCAAACAACAGAAAAGAAAGTAAAGCAAAAGGCAATCCTGATACGAACTACGGATCTTTGGAGAAATATACTTGATAGTATAATATATTTATGTCATTATCATATAGCATGTCCCTTATAGAACGTCGCTCCCATCACATTCTATCTGAAAGAAACTGGTTCACTTGCCAAAACTCCAGCCTCCGCCACAGTCAAACCCAGACATTCCTGGATATCTTGGTACCATCATCTTCTTGGTCTATCCCTTTCTCTTTTGCCTGGCACCAAACCTTCCATCACTGTTCTCTCAAGACCATTGTGTCTCTTGATGTGACCAAAGTATTTGCATTTTCTAGCCAAAATGGAATTGATAAACCAGTTCTCCTCTATGCTCAACTCGTGCCGAATGTCTACATTTGTCTTTTTCTCTGTCCAGGGTATTCTGAGAATCTTTTTGTAACATTTTGATTCGAAGGATTCGATTCTTTGTCTAGAAGTTTTGGTAATCGTCCGTGATTCGCAGCCATAAGCTGCCACAGGAAAAACACAGGCGCTCAAGACTTACTTTTATCATTTTGTTGGTGCTCTGCCATAATTTCTTTAGGCTATTCAGTCTCTGCATTGCCATAGCTAGTCTTCTGATTTCTTTCGAGCAGTCGCCACTTTTGTCAATTCTGGAGCCCAGAATTGTGTACATGTGTATTTGTGTACATGATTATTTTGACAAATTATTTATTAAGAAATTAAATATTGTATAAATTATCTATAAAATGATCCCACTGCATACAATGTCGACAGGGAGAGGGTGTTAGCGAAATGCTTGTACTAAGCTACGTCTTGTTTGAGGTAGGCTTGCCAGTACCCTTCCTCTAAGCCTTTCCAAACCGTAGGTGAGGTACCCATTTACAAATAACTCTTTTATAACTGGAGCGTGCCGTAGGGGAACTTGAACCGCGTACCGCTGCCGTGAAAAGCGTTTGCTCTACCACCACATTAACCAAAATCTGTTACAGTCGTTTATGGAAAGACATTTAAACTTTTAGATTGGCCACGTCTAACGGATTTGACTTTCCAACCTTGACATTAGCCCCATCATGATCTGCAATCATGTCAAGGTGAAGGTCTGTTTATTTTTGACACTACCCAAGCATGGCAGCGAATGGGGGAAAGTTGTGTATATTTCAAGCCTCCGGCCCGCATCGAAGGTAGGTAGCCAGGACGTCATGTCGGGGAGGAGGATTGTAGTAGACTTCAACCTTCAAATATTTACTCGGTCACACATTGCCGCCTGTAAGTTATAATATCCTGCCAAGTACACTTAATCATGTCCTACATTTTTCGGCTCTGGTGGTTCTTCTGCCAACAGTGATCATCTTGAATGGTGCTTCCGTCACGGACTGTCAAAAACTCTTGCAGCAGATTCTTGTAGACACTCAACTCAATTTTTTTTAAGGCGCCCATGTAATGTTCCCCATCTTCTGAATTGGATAATACGGTACTGGTAGTAGGTCAAGGCCGCTGACCTTGTGGATGATATCAGTCAATGTTTATTAAGTGACGGCTTTTCTAGAAATACGTCATGTATATGTTTCTCCAGAAATCTTTCTCTCAATCTCTCTCATATTCTCGCCATAGCTTCCTCATTCGCTCTCTTTTCCCACTAACTCTTGCTCTCGTGTTCTGCCTCTCTCGCACTCTTTTGTTCTCTCCCTCTCTGTTGTTATCTTTCACTTTCTTCCTCTCTCTCACTGTTTCACTCTCTCGCTCGCTCTCTCACTAGATATACCACCAGCTCTCTCTCACACTCACTCTCACGCTCTCTCTTTCTATCTCTCTATCGCCCTCTTGCTCTCACTTTTTCTAAGTCGCGGTGTCTCTCTCTTTCTATCCCCAAACGATTAACTCCCTCCCTCGCTAGCTTTCTATTGTACTCTCACTCTCTTTCTTCGGTTCTCGTTTTTTCCCCATCTCGCTTTTTCCTCTCTCGATGTAATCCGGTATCGCTCTCTGTTGCTCTCACTGACTTGCTTTCTCTCTCCATCGCTTTCTCTTACTCTCTCTCTCTCTCTCTCTCTCTCTAACTCTAGTTATCTCTCTCTCTCGCTCGTTTGTTCTGCCTCCCACCCCAAGTATACGAGGGACGTTCAGGAAGTAATGGACCACATTTTCTCAGGAGCTGTTTATTCAAAAGGCATGTCATTTCTAAACAATATACGTGGATAAGTCATGTAAGCCTCTGTATTATTCAACATTATCATCATCAACAGCTTTATGCCACCTCAAAACATGCGCATGTATTCCTAGCCAGTACCACATTTTGTCTTGATCCTGTAGTCATTTCTTGACTGCATGAATCACTTGAACATCCTCATAACTTGTCCAACGGAGAACACATTTGAGTAGACCGAACAGATGAAAATCAGAGGGTACCAAATCTGGACTTTGGGGTGGATGAGGTAGTAGTACAGTTCAGCCCAATTTGGTGATTGCTTCCCATGTTGCCAGACTCGTGCGAGAGCGCGCATTGATGTGAAGGAGAAGCAGGTCTGCTGGATTCTTGTGTGGCCGAACTCTGCGGAAACGTCGATTGCGTTTTTGAATGTCTTAATGTAAGCTTGCGAATTGATTGTCTCTCCTCTTGGCATCCCATCCACAAGAATCAAACCTTCAATGTCTTAATGTAAGCTTGCAAATTGATTGTCCCTCCTACTGGCGTCCCATCCACAAGAATCAAACCTTCAATGTCTTAATGTAAGTTTGCGAATTGATTGTCTCTCCTCTTGGCATCCCATCCACAAGAATCACACTACCGATGTCCCAAAAGCCAATGATCATGACGTTTCCAGTTGAGGCGTTGTCTTGAATTTTTTTCTTCGTGGTGATTGCGGGTGATGCCACTCCGTGGACCGTCTTTTTGTATCAGATTTAAAATGATGTGCCCAGGTTTTATCACATGTAACGATATTAGCTAAAAATGTATGTCCATCAGCATTGGAACGCTCCAACAATTCCTAAAAATGTATTTTTCTTTGCAATCGGTGGTCGTTTGTGAGACTTCGAGGAACCCCTCTTGCGCAAACCTTAGAAAATCCGAGAGTTTGTATAACTGCATTTGCACTACCAATGCTGATTGACAGCTGTAAGGCCAGTTGTTGAATAGTGATTCGACTATCAGTTAGAATAATGCTTTCAGCGCATTTCAACATATCTCGGCCGGTCAAGCGACACCGTATCTACACTTCATGATTCTTTTATTCTAACTGTACTCCTGTCGACTACAAGACTTCCCCACACATCACATAAACACTTGTAAATGTTCATAACCGTTTCCTTCTCTGTAACAAGAAATTATATAACATGTTGACTCTTATATCGAAAGCTGTTAAGATGCTCCATATAAACGGTTTGGTGTAGTCGTATTATTCGATTGATTGCAAGGCAATTTGGTACACATAATCGACACATGCCCTATTTAAAATGTGTACAATTTCAAGCTTCTCTGCATTATTTTCTGAACGCCCATCGTGTGATATAAATATATATATACATGCATACACACTTACACAAAAGGGGAGAGTAGACAGGAAGTAAACAAATTGTTATTAACAAAATGTGTATACTGTTATTGAGGAATACTCCTCCTCCTCCTCGTTCTCTTCCTCTTCCTCCTCCACCTCGTCATCCTTCTCCTCTTCATCCTTCCCCTCTTTGTTATCTGTAGATACACTAGAGGTGGTCCCGTAACTGAGGCATCCGTCTGGGAGATAGCCTTTGTTGTACTATATCTCATCTTCTGAAATGTATCAAGCCCTGTCATACCTACCTACATGGCACGCATATTAACAGCTGTGGTAGACTGAAGTTTGTCGAAATCAGGCATCAGACGCTGTACAGGTGCCACGAGTAACGAGAGGTCTAACCACCCTGATGCTCATAGTCTTGTTATTATAAATCACAAACGGTGTGTTTTATGACCCTTGATTTCATTCACAAACTTGCAAAGAGGACGGAGGCAAACTCCAAACTAAGGACAGAGCACCATATTAAAAGATAAAAACTGTGATGAAAACTGACTTGAAGGACAAAAGGCACAGAGAACATACAGGAGCTGATGTAGGTGAAGCACACTAACCTTTAAAAGAAGATATCAAGTGATAATATTCAGACTGCGATCAGGCCACAGCAGACTGGAGGATCTTATGTTCAACAAATTACAAATTGGTAAAACAGACATGTGCCCAACAAGCAAACAGAGGAACATGTTCTACGGGTCTGCCGGCTCCACCAGAGAAGCAAAGTGACTACATGGCTGTCCCCAATCAAACTGCTGATGGACCGCCAAGTTTATTATGACAATTAATGCGATTACTTTCAGCAAACGACGACGCAAAACATTCATAAGTTTCGAACTCGTCTGGAAAGTAGAACAGGATGTTCTGTTCAATCCTAGTGCTCCACTCCAACTCCAACTCTTTCCTACCAGTAAAGTTTATTTCACGACACTTAAAACCTCAATCAGGGGACGGCGTGGGCTAGTGGTTAAGTGACGCGGTTCACACGCCGAAGGTTCTGGGTTTGCTCCCCATCGCAGCACCGACCGTTACCCCGGGAAAGCAAACACTTAAAAAATGCAGGAGGAAGCAGGGCCTTACACAAAATGCGTGCCGAAGTCGGATGCACTGGGCTGACAGGCGAAAATAAAAACATAGTGCAGCGCACACCGTCTTGGGGAAATAGAGAAATAAGCGCAACGCAAAATAAACATCCTCGATCAGGCTGAGCAGTACATGAGCTGCAGAGGTCTGTGACCCAAAGCTGACTGCTAGCTTCAGGGACAGCGATCCAGAGCTGACTGCTAGCTTCAGGGCCAGCGATCCAGAGCTGACTGCTAGCTTCAATGTCAGCGATCCAGAGCTGACTGATAGCTTCAGGGCCAGCGATCCAGAGCTGACTGCTAGCTTCAGGGCCAGCGATCCAGAGCTGACTGCTAGCTTCAAGGCCAGCGATCCAGAGCTAACTGCTAGCTTCAGGGCCAGCGATCCAGAGCTGCTAGCTTCAGGGCCAGCGACCCAGAGCTGACTGCTAGATTCAAGGCCAGTGATCCAGAGCTGACTGCTAGCTTCAGGGCCAGCGATCCAGAGCTGACTGCTAGCTTCAAGGCCAGCGATCCAGAGCTCACTGCTAGCTTCAAGGCAAGCGATCCAGAGCTGACTGCTAGCTTCAGGGCCAACGATCCAGAGCTGACTGCTAGCTTCAAGGCAAGCGATCCAGAGCTGACTGCTAGCTTCAGGGCCAACGATCCAGAGCTGACTGCTAGCTTCAAGGCCAGCGATCCAGAGCTGACTGCTAGCTTCAGGGCCAGCGATCCAGAGCTGACTGCTAGCTTAAAGGCCAGCGATCCAGAGCTGACTGCTAGCTTTAGGGACAACGATCCAGAGCTGACTGCTAGCTTCAGGGCCAGCGATCCAGAGCTGACTACTAGCTTCAGTGCCAGCGATCCAGAGCTGACTGCTAGCTTCGGGGCCAGCGATCCAGAGCTGACTGCCTGCTTCATGGCCATCGATCCAGAGCTGACTGCTAGCTTCAGGGCCAGCGATCCAGAGCTGACTGCTAGCTTCAAGGCCAGCGACCCAGAGCTGACTGCTAGCTTCAGGGCCAGCGATCTAGAGCTGACTGCTAGCTTCAGGGCCAACGATCCAGAGCTGACTGCTAGCTTCAAGGCCAGCGACCCAGAGCTGACTGCTAGCTTCCAGGCCAGCGATCCAGAGCTGACTGCTAGCTTCCAGGCCAGCGATCCAGAGCTGACTGCTAGCTTCAATGCCAGCGATCCAGAGCTGACTGCTAGCTTTAAGGCCAGCGATCCTGAGCTGACTGCTAGCTTCAGGGCCAGCGATCCAGAGCTGACTGCTAGACTCAAGGCCAGCGATAAAGAGCGGACTGCTAGCTTCAGGGCCAGCGATCCAGAGCTGACTGCTAGCTTTAGGGCCAGCGATCCAGAGCTGCCAAAACCCTTCTCCGCCTCTACGTGTTTGTCCTGGATAACAGACTGTAACAGATCAGACTGGCTAAGGAGAAAAGATAGAAGTAGGAAGGCTAATCCGGTAGCCAAAAAAGCTTCTGAAGTCGGATTTGTCGGACCGAAAGGTGCAAATATCGCATGCAAGCTGTAAACTACAAACCAATGCATTTCGTTTTCCAGCGGACTACATTCTACTACTTCCAAATCCCCTTTCTTATTCTTCTTCTGCGTTCGTTCTCAATCTCCAGCTACCAAAAACGGAATGGGCTCAAGTAGCAGAATGTAGTCCATAGAACTGAAGGCGTTGTGTCGTAGTTTACAGCTTGACAGCGATATTTGCACCTTTCGGTCCAACACATCCGACTTTAGCTAGCATTTTTTGAGTACCGGGTTAGAATTCCCTCTTCGATCCCTTCTCCTTAGCCAGTCTGTCCTGCTGCAGCCTGTTATCCATGATCACCGCGAAGAGGTGTAGAAGGGTCTTGGCGGCTCTGGTTCGCTGGCCCAGACGCTAGCAGTCAGCTATGGGCCGCTGACCACTGCAGCTCGTGCCCTGCTCAGAGTCTTGATCCCCAAAACCCATGTCAGGGCTTGGTAGTAGGAGATTGAGAACGAATAAGAAGAAGAAGAAACCTCGATCTACCCCAAATCAGTATGGTTTGTCCCAATCCATGTCCTGCTCCCCACAAGTTTCTCCCTGTCCATTTCCCACCAACTGCGCAAGACAGAAGAAGTATCTCAAGTCGTCTCACCCGTCTGACCACTGGCAGTGACTCCATCAGGTGTATATGTTCATTCACCTCTCGCCCAGGTTCTGTTTTCCGTCCAAATCGTTATCAGAGATGGAACTTTTCTAAAGCAGAGAATTGAAATTGTTGAATGCTCACAGTGAATAAGTTTACTCTTCTGTGCGCTCTGGAAAGGCCGTTAAGTCGCGGTTTGCAAAAACTTTCCTCTTATCCTATGAATGCTGATGAAGGTGAACCGGGGTACTACAGGCGGTTGTGCTACGCTTGACTTCATCTGCGGGGTGCTCACTTGTACTGAGATCAAAAGTCAGAGAAAGAGAACGTTTCTTCATGAAAGAGTTCGCATATAATACAGAGAGTGTTTGTCTGTAGCAGAGAGAACTTATTATTTCAGAAAGAGAGAGAAGAGAGAGCGAAAGCTTGTTTATATCAATCAGAGAACTTCTCTATATCAATAGATATAACTTGTCTATATCAGTCAGAGAAATTATATATGTCAATAAATATAACTTGTCTATATCAGTCAGAGAAATTATCTATGTCAATAAATATAACTTGTTTATATCAAATACCGTTGTTGTTGTCGTCGCTGTTGCCCATAATGTGTATGCTTACTCCATTGTGCACACCGAAAATTGCGTTAAGTGTAGGGTTGCAGTCGCACATCCCGAGCACTGTTTTTCAGGCTGTAATGCTATGCTTGACTTCATCTGCGTGTCACTCACTACTATCAGGAACAGGTCGATCCCATACCTCGATAGCCTGGCTGGCACTAAACAACTTGTTTCCGTGAGGCCTGCAAGAAGGTAAGGTGGGGGTCTTAGTCCGTGTATTTAGCCTGACCCTGACCAACATTCAACATTGTGCGATCACCATGTTTTACCTGACCCTGACTAACATTGTGCGATCACCATATTTTACCTGACCCTGACTAACATTGTGCGATCACCATGTTTTACCTGACCCTGACTAACATTGTGCGATCACCATGTTTTACCTGATCCTGACTAACATTGTGCGATCACCATGTTTCACCTGACCCTGACTAACATTGTGCGATCACCATGTTTTACCTGACCTTGACTAACATTGTTCGATCACCATGTTTCACCTGACCCTGACTAACATTGTGTGATCACCATGTTTCACCCCACCAGCCGTTAGCCACATCTCCCTATCTATATCAACGATACAACTTGTCTATGGTATAGTAAACGTGTCTAAATCAGTGAGAGAATGTGTCTATGTCAAAGAGAAAGCGGAAGGGATAGAGAAAGCGTGCCGTGTATCAGATCGAGATTGCGTCCACATCAGACATAAACAAACCGGCCTCTTCTCGTCTGGTAAATATTGATTCTCGGAAAACAACCTTTCATATTTAAGTATGCAGTGAATCGCAATGGGTCAGTGCCAGGACAACATCATTTTAGCCATGAATAAACAACGAGAACTTTAGACCATCTCAGTGGAATCAGCTAAGCTGTCGACGATAATGCCATTTGAATGCCCCCATTGATTTGTTCAGGAGAGATGAATGTCACTCTCCAACCAGTATGTTTAAGGATTCTGGCTCTGTGGTTCTTTTTCTCCACACAACAACAAGGCCCCAATTCTCATGATACCGATTATGTCCCACTTTCCCAAAAGGGTTTTTCTTGAAAGAAAGCAAATACAACACTTGCTGTTGAGCGCCCACTGCGGTGACGGCGTGGAAGAAAGGCCAGGTAGAATCTGAGACTGCAGACTTTGTGGGACTAGAATGTTTGATCGGCAAAGTTGACCCAATATCGGTATATTCACACGAACTAGGTCAAGAGGGCACGTGTGTTCTGTTGAGACCAAATCGACACACGTGGGAGTCCATTGATGATGGTTCTAATAAAGATCGCGTTTATTTTTCAATTCTCTAGTTAAGCAAGACAAATATGGAGTGGATATTAGGTGTTTGTTTTCATATTTTCTATTTATCTACATTATTTGTATGTCTGCCTACCTGCCTGTCTGCTAGTCTGTTTATCTGCCTACCTGCTTGATTTATTATTTGTATGTCTGTCTAATAATCTAATTTTCCTCTTTGTAAATCAAACTGACTGATAAAACATATATATATATATATATATATATATATATATATATATATATATACATATATATATATATATATATATATATATATATATATATGTATATGTATATATATATATATATATATATATATGTATATGTGTGTGTGTGTGTGTTTTATCTGTATCTCTTTCTTTCTCTCTATCTGCCTATAAAAAGGCTTATCTGTCCGCTTGCTTTAACTTTATTCCTTTTTTCTGTTCGTCCACCATCTCCTTCAATCTATCTATCTATCGGGCTATTCATTTAGCAGCTTACCTGTCTGAAACATATAATAGATCTTCCAAATCTAAACACACATCTTATTTATTTTCTAAACGGAACTACTCTCTGGGCCACGTTTAATAAACTTCACAGACATTTTTCTTACTGCCAGGTAACCCTTTTCTCGAGCCAAACGTATTCAATTTCGGACCTTACAGTCATATCTCTTTGAGAGGCAGTCTCTCCGCCCTATTTCTGCACCTTCCAGGTGTCATTGATGCAACCTTAGCCATACCCCACTGCGACTCACGTCTCGCTTAGCAAACGATATGTCCCTCTTTGTGGCTGTCTCTACTGGTGATTTACTGTGAGTTTTTCTACCCTTTTGTTTGCTTCCCTTTTCTCTGAGCGTGTGCCAATGTGCTTCCTCTTTCACGTGCTCTTCTGTTCCACATTATCAGTGAATCTAGACTCTACGAGGGTATCGCCGAGGACATAGGAGATAATAAATAGAATGTAAAAGTAATGATTGAAATCAATCAATCTGACAGCCGCTGAAATAAAAATGTTCAGTTTTCTTCCGTTATCGTAGCTAGGTGTCGTGTCAGATTTCAGTTATCAGTCGTGTGATACGATTACCCAACACCTGTATGACATAGAACATATTTCGGTCCTCGTGTTACAGTAAATCGAGCTGTCGGATCCACAAAGAGTGCATACAGAATGCTGGCTCTCACGAAAGTTAGACTATTTCACTTCTCCATCAAAAGCTAGTCTCTCGCAAAAACCAGACATTTTTTTCTGACAAACGCCACACTATTTCAATTCTATCACCAATCCGAACTTTCTTTCTTCCCTCACCAAAGCCAGACTGACTCTGTTCTCTAACAAAAGCCAGACTGCGTCTATTCTTTCAGAAAACAAGACTTGTTATCTGACCTCCCAAAATCGAAACTACCTACGTTCTCGAACAAAAGCACATCTTACCTCGCTTCTCACAAAAACCAGCCTACTTCTATTCTCTCACAAAAGCACCCCTACCTCTCTTTTCTCACCAAAACCAGAATACCTTTCATCTCTCACTTAGCCAGCCTACTTCTATTCTCACAAAAGCACCACTACCTCTCTTCTCTCACCAAAACCAGCCTAACCTATCTTCTCTCACCGAAATCAGCCTACCTCTCTTCTCTTACAAAAGGCAGCCTACATTTGCTCTCATGTCACCACCCAGAACTAGTTGTTGAACTTTGAATTTTGCTGTTCATTTAGTGACTATGTTATGCAAGCACATCGTCCATAAATATCCATGTCAGTGTTCCTATTCATTGATCCACCTTTCTTATTCTTCTCTTTCTTCTTCCTTATTTCTCAAAATCACGTTCTGTTACGCTGTGTCCTAGGATACAGCTAGGTTGCAATATCTGCGTCTTTCAACCCGACACATCCGTATTAATCTCCCCACATCTTTGACACCCGGTATGTTTTCCTGATTTGATTATGATTCTCTCACTCAGACAAAACGAGCATAGCCTGCTTCCAGGATCCCCACTTGGAGACAGAACATCGTCTTGAACAGCTTTGGTTCGCTTACCGAAGAAAGGAGTCTAGAGTCACTGACAGCTGTCCAGTTCACTACGCCTTCGGCCTTATCCCCTATGCCAGTTCAGATAGCACTGTGGACAAATTGTGTACTGTTAGTACTACCATTGGATGTATACCTCTCGACTTATGTGCTTGTCCTGACATATGGATGTGAGTCATGGGCAACGACCACGTGCCGAGAAAGGCAACTACAAACTTCAGAAATGAAGTACGTAAGAAAGGCGGTTCAGTGAGCGAAAAGGGACAAGATCCATAACCAGAAAATGCGTAGACATCTTGAAGATCAATCCCTGCAGACACGAGTCGAGCGGTCCCAACTACAGTGGTTTGGTCATGTCTGTAGAATGGAAGAAGATCGGATACCAAGGCAATCAGGGGAGGTCAACAGTCAAGGACGCAGACCCGCAGGACGTTCCAAAGTACGTTGGGAAGACAACATACGACAGTCCCTAAGTGACCGGGGGCTGGATTGGAAAGAGGTCAGGAGAAAGACGGCATATAGAACAGTATAGCGTTCTCTCGGGCAAACCTCTACCCTTCACGGTAGAAGAGAAGCGACTAAGTAAAGTAATACTGCCATCATGTAGGCACAATTGACGAATGTAGCTCATTCACTGCCCCCTTACTGAATGGGTCTACAGTCCCCCGTGCGGGAGAACTTTGTTTATCTTTAGTCTATTTCTTGACTTAGACGTATTTACATTGCAGCTGTCGCTGGCTGCTGTTTAACAGCTGAATTTTAATGTTAAAGCTTGAAAGGAAGGGCATCAGTTGCTGTAAACTGCAGGACATCCTCATGATCAGGCAGACATCTACAACAAAGTTCAGAGTAAAAATGTGAGGAACTTGATATTACTCTTTGGCTCGGTAACCTAGTCCATATCCCCAGGCCAGCGGGACACAGGAAGTGCTAACAATAAATGTTTGTTCTTTCTCCGTCGTTTTTTGTATGTCGTTTCATGCCGTGTAGACTGACACTTAGAACGAAACCAGTGGCGTAACCACCGGTCGAGAGGAGGGGGCACTATTTGGGACCAGGTGGGCATTGAATGCAATCGGTTGAGACAATCGCCAGTATTTACATCTTTTTATTTGTATGTATTCACGTGCGTAGCATTGATAAAAATTACCATATTTATGCTGCTGTTAACAAATGTTTAAAGAGCATCTGATTTAGTTTCTGTTCGGCAACACTGTATAATGTAGTTATGAAAATAAAGTGATTAATTTGTTTCTTTTTTGCGTGTCAATTTGAATTTTGTAATTGTTATACAGCTTATTTGTTATTAGTTCTTAGCTGTGATAATACACACCATTTGCGCATGTGCTGCGAGCATGTGTACCACAACTAGTTCTAGGTCAGTAGGTCACATTTCATATTTCTCTACGATGTTTTTGCAAATTTAAAAAAAATCGTATCTATTCTGTTGTAACGTTGATTAAATCCTAAACAGGATCAAAAGAAATCCCTCTCCAAATGTTGGTGAAACTGGGACTTCAAATGAGAGCGTGCGTGATAAACATACTTTTTTTTCATTACAGACACACGACTTCTCCTATAAATCTATGACAATGCTTCAATTTATGTGTGTGTCAGTTAGTAAAACAAAAGATGCTGGAAAGATAAAAGTAAAAATTTGATTAATTAACATATCTTGGTGCTAGTCAGAGCTCCCGCCGTAGAATAATTAACATAGCCTGATGCTAGAGTTCATGCCTTAGAATAATTAACATAGCCTGGTGCTAGTCAGATCTCACGCCTTAGAATAATTAACATAGCCTGGTGCTAGTCAGATCTCACGCCTTAGAATAATTAACATAGCCTGGTGCTAGTCAGATTTCACGCCTTAGAATAATTAACATAGCCTGGTGCTAGTCAGATTTCACGCCTTAGAATAATTAACATAGCCTGGTGCTATTCAGATCTCACGCCTTAGAATAATTAACACAGCCTGGTGCTAGTCAGATTTCACGCCTTAGAATAATTAACATAGCCTGGTGCTAGTCAGATCTCACGCCTTAGAATAATTAACATAGCTCGGTGCTAGTCAGATCTCACGCCTTAGCAAGCTAACAACCAGTCCTCTCAACATGTGTCTGTGTTTCAATTTGTAATTTCTTCTTTCACTCGTTTTTTTTCCCCAGATGTGTTTGCATCTGCATATCTTTTGTGCACACACAAACTCAATAAAGTTAGACAGGCGATAATCTGAGACCTACAGAGCATGAAGTGAAGAGAAAAATCACGTTGAAAATGACACATAAATGTTGACATGTAATCAAGTTAGTGGCATGTCCTTTATGGAACATCGCTTCTTACAGCCGTCAACCTATCTGGCAGTTATAAGTATCGTGGCTGTTGCGCAGCACTGTACGCCGCCATTACTTTCCGCACGCCGAGGAGCAATCACACGAGAGAAAAATCCGTGTCTGTCAAACTGGACACTCTGGGGTTTGAACCGGGGGCAATGGTATTATTAAACGCTTCCATCCTAAGGCCACGCTTCCTCCTTTGATCGGAATAGATATTTTTAAAAGCATTGTTTCGCTCCAGGACGAATTGATCGCATAAGTGGAATGAACGAGCCGTATTCTGCGGACGGACGATCGTTCACCATGTGACATGCAGACGTCCCAGCTCCACGTGCAGGGGGGTCACTGTTCGCACGACCCTGACCCTATTCCTTCTCAACATATTGTTCACTTGGTGTGTAATGTCATGGCCATCTTAATCTACGGCCAGCTACTAAAATCGATAAAGGAAAACATAACTCACCGGATGTGGTAGAAATGCACTTCTGTTCTACTTTTATTTCAAAGGGTGCATTCATGTCTATTACTGTGGGTTGTATTGTGCCTTAACTCAACTTAACTTAATTATACTGGTTTAAAAGGCTATATAGAGTATGTATACAACCAGTTCATATTTTGCGACGTGCACAGTGGAAATAATTGAGAATGCCACGGAAATGTTGGGTTCAAGATTGTAAAACAAATCGATCTATGACATTCGTAAGTGAAGCATGGATTTGTACCGTTCCAAGAAAAGACAATAAGTATACCCAAGATTATATTTTGTATATAAACCATTTGACTGTATATGATGTTCTACGTGAAGATATGTTTAAACGTGGTGATGTGTCTGTAGTTAGTATTCGACGAAAAGCTCAAAACTCAGTCAAGATGCGGTCCCTTCCGTTTTTCAGAATCTACCAGCACATTTGTCATAGCCTAAAGCAAAATAAACAAGAAGAGAGAGAAAATGAGCTGGATGTCAGAGATGATAACGCTTTAAAGAAATTTCATGAAGATCATTCAATACAGCCTTTTGAATATATGTGCAAAGAAATCAGCAAACATACTGTCGAGCTGGTTGGATTATTGCTATGTCTCGGCATGTAGTTACATTCTACATCATAGATGCTTCAGAATATCAAAATATTATCATATCAGGGAATATTAATTCCGTTATAACTGTCCAAATGTATTGTGATGAAACATAAATTAAGACTTCAGTGTTATATTCCATAATGTCACCTACTTCCAAAGCAGACAAATAGACTAAACTGGACAACATTTTGAATCATTTCAGGCATATTAAGGACAGTTCAGAAGTTTACCAATAAAGGATTTATAAAGAAATTTCTCTATTGCAAGACCACAGTATTAAGATTTGCTGTGTATGATACAAATCAAAGGCATGTTCGCAGTGTAAGATTGTTGCTGGGGCAGGGGCTAAGTGACACAACACGAAAACTTGACAGTTCTGACATGTTGTTGTGGTCTTACCAACTGTGTTCATTATCATCTAAGGGATGTGACTTTATTCGATCGGTGTCCTTGTTCTGCGAAATAAGTCTTATCTTCGGAAACTGACATCATGTTTGTCATTATCTGCTAACCTTGCTTCAAGTGGACACGAATTTGTCTACGTTTTCTAGGGATTGCAATTGTTCCGTTAAGTCGTCCTTGACAAAACGTGTAGCATATACACGCTGTCTTCTATACCGTTTACTCTTACATTTGCTGAGCAACCATTTGCTGAGTGAGGAGCTGACATTTGGCAAATTGTGTTGAAATGTATTTAAGGTGTATCATCTATCCATTTGCAGCATAGTCTTCGTCGTCCCCGTGACAGATCTTCTATTGATACTGAAGCACAGTTGTAGCTGATCGGGACTTATTCTGAGAAGGCGCATTACATATGATCGCACTACGCATTCGATGCATGCATGCATTCGTTCAACGTTTCTTATGTCAGCATTCGGCGCATGAATACAAGCTCGTAATATTTCTGATATCTTAACTTAACTTAACGTCTTTATACTGGTTTAGAAGACCCTGCAGAGTCTGTATACAACCAGTTACATTTACATCACCTTGCTCTTAAAGCTATGCGCATCCAGTTTATTCTTATATGCATTAACTGTCCCCGCCTCCACTACCTCCCCTGGCAATGCATTCCAAGCAGACACCACTCTCTGACTAAAAAAATATTTCCTAATATCTAATCTGGACCTCTCTTTAGTCAGCTTGTTATTGTAGGTGGCTGTATTTTAAAAAAACGTGTTATAGTCTAATTTATCGATTCCTCTGATCATCTTATAAACCTGGATTAAGTCACCACGAATTCTTCTCTTTTCGAGACACTGTAGGCCGGTTTTTCTGAGTCATTCCTCATAACTGTAATTCTGGAATCCCACTATCATCTTTGTCGCTCTTTTTTGTATTCTTTCTAGCATCTGGCAAAGATGGCGCCGTAACTGGCTGTGAGTCTACATTTCTCTACTGTTTCGGATCATTATGGATGCCGCCAGACCACGGATTTGCCTCGAATTCACACTAGTCGACGACTTACACTTGTGTTCACGGATACGTGGAGTTGTTTTCCGTCTGGACTTGTTATTTGGTTCTTTTTTTGTGATTTCTTCCATCCGTTTATCCTGAATGGCTGACAAAAGGCGCAGTTTCTTCCTCACTTTAATCCAAATCTCCGCGCAAGTGACCCATTTCAGCGGACACAGCAAGAGATACGACTGTCCACACGGCTGAACAAAGAAAGTGGTCTTCAACCCTTGTGATGGACAAAACTATCAATAGCATGTTTATATCCCCTCTATGATAAGGACTCCACACCTGTACACAGTACTCCAATTTAGGTCTAACTAAAGCTTTATACAGTTTGATGATCACTTCCTTGCTCCTATGTTTAATATTTCTTTTTATCATACCTAACATTGCATTTGCCTTTTTCACTGCTACCTTAACTTGCTCACTCACCTTTCCTGTATGATCTATTATAACCCCTAGGTCCCATTCTCTATCTATATTTTTAATATTGTTGTCTCCCATTCTGTAATTATGTTCCATATTGGATCTACCCATGTGGATGACTGTACATTTATCTACATTAAACTCCATTTGCCAGCTTACAGACCATTCTCGAATTTTATTTAAATCCGACATCAATATATCCAATTCCGCTTTAGATGAGACACTACTGCGTAGTTTTGTGTCAACAGCAAATTTTGCAATCATGGATCTCATATCAATGTCCAAATCATTTATATATATTAAGAATAAAATTGGTTCCAAAACCGAGCCCTGTGGCACACCACTTTTCACTTCACTCCACTCTGAGTACTCCTTATTTATGCCCACCCTCTGCCTTCTTCCCGTTAACCAATTTTCAATCCATTTGGCAACTTCCCCACCTATTCCATGTGATTTTAACTTTCGAAATAATCTTTGATGAGGTACTCTATCAAAGGCCTTCATTGACAGTGTTTCCCTCCTGGTAACATAAATGACTAGTCTCAGACACACATATCAGAGATTTATCATCTAACTGTTTTCCCTTTCCATACTAATTACACGTCTATGTCTTTTATATATATATATATAATACACTAGCTATATTGGCCTTGCTGAGCTCTCCTGTTAAGAGATCATGTTAAGCTCTCCTCATATTACCACTAGCAAGTCAGATTTTACCTGTCTTCCCCCCAAATGGTTTTGGTCTCTCTTTTTTTTCACAAACTACCTCTTTTCTTAATATATTTGGTTAATCGTGTATATGCAATCCAACAAGTTTGGTCTGTCCTTTGTGTACAATCAAACAAATTTGGTCTGTAAAATGTGTACAACATAATAAGTTGGGTCTGTCCTTTAAAAGTATACAATTATGCACATTTGGTTTACCTTTTGTCCTCCATCCTCCAAGTTGAGCTTTCCCTGTGTCTTTCTTAGAACATGTTTGAAGTGTCCTCATTATTTCTTTACTTTTGGTTTTTACTTGCCTTTCCATTTTGTTTGTCGTTGTTTTTTTTTTTGTTTTTTTTTTTTGCCTTCTAACAAGTTTGATTTTCCTTCTGATCTTCTGCAATTAACTTTAATTACTGATGTATGCTTGTTCTACGTGTACTATTTGTCTTGTGGTTTCTTTCCCAAAAATGTCGTACTAATAACTCTCAACAACGCTTTAGTTTATGTTGTTGTGGTAATTACAGGACTAAAGTCGACGCGCGATGAACAAACATTTTATTTTTATTTTGTCTCCCACAGAAACAAATCCTATACCTTACCACGGTCTTGAACCCGTGCCCCTCATTCAGAACATAGATATCAAAATGACTCTCCACCAGTTTTTCACTACGCAATACTATTCCTGTGAATCATCCATTCAGAGGTTGAGCTTATTGATGCTTATCTACCCTGTCTGTACCTGCCTTGTTTTACTGTTTCATGGTGTATATCAACATTTGAACTTGCCGCTACTTTTCCCTGTTGAACTCAGCCATTTTGGACCGCGGCACACCAGTCTCTCACGCTGTACGACATATGGTTTTTATTGTCCTGTGTTTTGTCTCTTTGGTAACTTTATCCTTAGCAATGCAATGTTAACGTGATAAAAGGTTACGTGACATTCAGGTTATTTGGCTTCTTCAATTAAGTAAACACACTATAATTTATTTGATTCTAGCATGAATAGGATAAATGAACATTGAAGACAGAGAGCCATGTAAGCCAGGTATGTCACGAAGCTCATGCCATGTAAACCAGGTCTGTCACGAAGCTCATGTCATGTGAACCAGGTCTGTCATGAACCTCATGCCATGTGCACCAGGCCTGTCACGAAGGTCATGCCATGTGAACCAGGTCTGTCACGAAGGTCATGTCATGTGAACCAGGTCTGTCACGAAGGTCATGCCATGTGAACCAGGTCTGTCACGAAGGTCATGTCATGTGAACCAGGTCTGTCACGAAGGTCATGCCATGTGAACCAGGTCTGTCACGAAGGTCATGTCATGTGAACCAGGTCTGTCACAGAGGTCATGTAATGTGTACCAGATCTGTCACGAAGGTCATGTCATGTGAACCGTGTATGTCACGAAGGTCATGTCATGTGAAACAGGTCTGTCACGAAGGTCATGTCATGTGAAACAGGTCTGTCATGAAGCTCATGTCATGTGAACTAGGTCTATCATGAAGCTCATACCATGTGAAACAGGTCTGTCATGAAGCTCATGTCATGTGAACCAGGTCTATCATGAAGCTCATGTCATGTGAACCAGGTCTGTCATGAAGCTCATGTCATGTGAACCAGGGAATCATAAGCCCATGCTCCTTTGTAACCGTATGTTGTAAGCGAAGCTGTGGTAGTAACTATATTGAACCTGAAGTTAACATCCATTGCTTGTTTCGTGGTAGACACGCAACATTGTGTCATTACTGCAGCTGCTTCTCCGGTTTGCATATCTGATATAAACGTTATCAATTCTGGAATATTTTCAGTCCACCATGTAAGCATCAACCCACATAATCTACACTCAATAGGTAGTGACAAAAAATGCATGCGACCTTGACACGTGTGTAGAATATCATTAAGGGCATCTTCACATTGGAGTTACCTCTCCTGCCGCCTCGAAGTATGACCCTGTCTCTGTTCCAATATTTGCCTCATGATTTATGTTTCCAGGGGTATGTTACAGGGGAGTTGACTACAACATGTGCCCCAACTGCTCTGTCTGGACTTGACAGCGCTGTTATCATGTTGCAGCCAGTGCGAGACCTGTATTGCAGTTTTGCAAAACTATCTTTCTCTCTGACGTGCAGTAGGTCGTCATTGTGTTAGCATAACGGTGTTTTATAATCATATCAATATGTCCAGCCTCCGAGTGGAACTGGACCTAACTCTACTGGGGTGTATGCATTGCTTTGTCTACATACATGGTGGCGACTACTAGGTAAACGGCTTTGGCTTATTCTCCGGAACTGTTAAGTTCCACGTCATTTTAAATAATACCCGATATATATTTTATCTATTTAGTGTTTAATTTTTAAATTCTCTTTAAAAACAATTTAATTGTATTTTGCATCATCATTGGTTTATGTTGTATTAATTTTTTTTTAAATTTTTTTAATTTTTGAAATGTATTGATTATTTGGTTTTTATGTTGGGAAAGGTGTGGGGAAAGCTAACGTGGGAAGTGGATGGAGGTTGGGATTGTCAAACTATAGTTTTATGTTCAGGTACCATACCGACTTGGTCAATCCATCAATGGATGATGTCCACTAGAATATCGATGTGTTTCAGTTGTGTTTAATTTCGTGTTACAATTTATTTAAGTTAAGCTTAAACCAGTAACTTATTTTCAAGCGTTCAAAATGACACAGTGGAACAATAGCTTGGTTGAGCCCTCGCTACATTTAATATTTAACATTAATCTCAACTGTGACATTGCCGACAGACAGACATCACGTGCTGCATGTTAAGTATGCTCTGTGTACCGGTTTATGTTAAAGCCCTGTCTACTCGTGATCATCATCATGTAGCTAGTCCTCTGCAGAACGTCGCTCTCATGACAGCCAATCTGTAAGACACTCAATCCCTGGCTAACTCTCCCGCCTCTGCCACTGTCAACCCCATAAGTTCTGTAATGTCCCTTGTCCATCTTCTCCTCTATCTGTCAATGCCCCTTTTGCAAAGCAGATTACCCCCCAGCATCGTTCTTTCTAAGCCATTGTGACGTTTGATATGGCCGAGGTATGCTTATTTCCTAGACGTAATGTTGTAGACTAGCCAGTTTTCTTCTGTATTGAGATCCTTCAGGATTCCTGCCTTTCGCTTGTTCATTATTCATGGTATTTTGTTTACTCTCCTCTATCATTTTGGCTCAAAGGATTCGATCTTTTTCCGTAGGGTTTATGTGGTTGACCCTGTCTTGCATCCGTACGAGAAGAGTAAAGTCCTCAGCATCTTTATTTCTGTCATTGTGTTAGTGTTCTGCCATAAATTTTTTCATTTTAGTTAATTTCTGTGGTGCCGAAGCCATTCTTCTCTGGTGTTCTATTTAACAATCTCCGTTGTTTCTTAAAGTTGAGCCGAGATATTTAAAACTGGTGATCTTCTGAATGATTTGTTTCTCTAGAATAACTCATATTTCTGTGCCGTTTTCTAGATATTATGCTAAGCGTCGATGGGAGCAAATGATCTCTTGCCTCTCAAAAGAACTAGCAAGACTACCACAACCAGATTCTAGTGTGACCTACGAAGGGTCCAAAAGGCTTATTAGGGCCAGATACATGGTCAAATGGGAAACAGAGCACACTGGCTACACAAACAATTATGCCTATTACCAGTTGAACAGAAGAGAGCAGGTCGTCGTCTTCAGACTCCGCACAGGCCACAACAGACTGAGGTACCATCTATTCAATAAACTGAAGATAGGTGGCACTGACGAATGCGCCTGTGGTACAGGGAAAATAACCGCTGAACATCTGCTGCACAATTGCCCGACATACGAGGACCAGTGAAAGCACATGTGGACATCACCAGTTCCAACAGTAGACAAGCTCTATGGCAGTGTCGACAGCCTCAGGATGACAGCTGCTTTCTTCGAGCAAATTCAAGTTAACGTCTTACAGCGTACGAAGAAGAATATCTCTTGCCTCTGGCAAGTTTCTCTGGTGTCACGTTGTCCTACACTGCCATAAGCATCTTTGTACTGATGTCTGTAATAGCTCTGTGTACTTTTGTCTGTAATAGCTCTGTGTACTGTTGTCTGTAGTAGCTATGTGTACTGTTGTCTGTAATAGCTATGTGTACTGTTGTCTGTAATAGCTATGTGTACAGTTGAGGAGTACAGTTGTGAAGTACAAGTGTGGAGTACAGGTGTGATTAAAATGTGTGCAATACAGATGGGGAGTACATGTGTGGAGTACAGATGTGGAGTACAAGTGTGGAGCACAGGTGTGGGGTACAGTTGTTCAGTACAGGTCTGAAGTACAGTTGTTAAGTACAGTTGTTCAGCACAGGTGTGAAGTACAGGTGGGTACTACAGGTGTGGAGTACATGTGTGGAGTACAGGTGTGGAGTACAGTTGTTCCGTACAGGTGTGGAATACAGGTGTGGAGTACAGTTTGAGCGCACAGTTGTTGAGTATATTTACTGGGCTAGAGTTACCGGAATAACTTATTTCTTTTATGGTATAGGATAAAAGGGAGTAGGGCTGTTGTATGGCCGCCCCGTGTCATATGGTAGTTTCTCTGTGTTTTTCTTCCCGTTAAGATATCCTTTGACACATGCCTCTAGCAGTGTATGGCGTTGTTAGTATCCTGTTAGATCTCAAGTAAACTTTGTGAAATAGGCAGCAATAGAATAGTTTTGTTGTGTCTCAATCGGTACCCACTGTGAACACTTTCTGATAATTCAGTTCTTGCTAACCACCATTTGAACTGTCCCTAGCGACACAGCAAATTCTTCTGCTAGCAAACGAAATCTCCGGCGACGGTCCACCCGTACCGCTACATCAATATTGGCAATGGCATCTTTTGACCCAACAATATACACCTGCCCTGGTCTCGAAACATATTTCGTTAACTCGTGTCCTTCTTCTTCTTACGCTGTCAGACGTCGACCTTTATTTTTTCGATAAAATCAGTGGTCATCCTGAGGCTGTCGACACTGCCGTAGAGCTTGTCTAGTGTTGCCACTGGTGATGGCCACATCTGCTCTCTCTGATCCTCGTATGTCGGGCAGTTTTGCAGCAAATGTTCATCGGTCATTTTCCCGGTACCACACGTGCATTCGTCGGTGCCACCTATCTTCAATTTGTTGAATAGGTGGTACCTCAGTCTATTGTGGCCAGTGCGAAGTCTGAAGACCACGACCTGCTCTCTTCTGTTCAACTGGTAATAGGCATCGTTTTTTTGTGCAGCCAGTATGTTCTGTTTCCCATTTGGTCATTTATCTAGCTCTAATGAACCGTTTTGACTCTTCGTATGTCACACTGGTATCTGGTTGTGGTAGTCTTGCACCTTCTTTTGCCAGTCTCCTCGTTGCCTTGGATTTTGCAGTAGGATGGAACCCACTGTACCACTACCATTTTTGGTGCGGACTACTGGTATAGTTGACAGAGTACTGCTCTTAAATCAGTAAGTTCAGTATTTGTCTGGCTTTTTAGTGCTGTGACTACGACCAGGGCATCTGTAAGCAGAACTATAAGGCTTTCATTCCTTTTACCTGTCACCATTTATTCCACTGCCGCCCTCAGTGCCTCTGCCTCTGCTCTGAAATTGCTTGTGTATTTTCCAGTTGCCAGTGACAGTGTTATTTTCCTGCCATTTGATAGGCTCAGGAATGCCCCTGCCCCTCCGTTCTGTGTTGTGTTTGTTACAGAGCCGTCGGTGTATGCATGGGTCCAGTCCATGCTTGGGTAGTTTTTCGTTATGTACCTCAGGGTTGTATCTTTTCTTTCTTTTTCAGTCTGGCAGTTTTTGTTTCCAATACCTCGTATATTTTCTACCACCTCTGGAAATATATGCTGCCTCCAGGTAGGTTTTCGTACAGTAGGGATGGGCTTTGGTGTTGTTAGTGCGTTCATAGGGTTTTCGTGCATCTTTGCTTTGGCTATCTCTGCAAAGTTTCTCCGCTTTAGTTTCCCATTTCCAAAGTTGTTTAGTCTCTGGTGCATTCGATGGTCTGTCAGTCCTCTGAGTTTCTCTGCTTGCTGCTGGGCTCTGCAGTCTCTTCTGTCGATCATGGATTGCAGTTTTGTAATCTTTTCAAGTTCTGCAATTGGCGTTGACTTCATGCCTCCTGTTATAACTCTCAAGGATTGGTTTTGGAGTTTGCTAATTTTTTCGAAGTGCTGCAGTTGTCCATGCCGCAATGCCATACTCGAGGACTGGTCTCACTCTTCCAGTGTACAGTTTTTTAGTAAACTTTCGTCTGCTCCCCAGCTTGTGCCAGCACGTTTCTTTATGATTGCCTTTCTTTCTATGGCTCTCATTCGGTTTCTCTCGATCTGACTTTTCCATGTCATGCGCCGATCAAATGTGACTCCCATGTAGTTTGGGTTGTCGTTTGGCTGCAGGAATTTGCCGTTAAGACTTATTTTGGTGTTTTGGGGTTTGCTTGAAAGCGAGAATATCATACATGTTGTTTTTTCCTCGTTTATTTTGACCAGCCATGAGTTCGCCCACTCTTCCAGCGATGTTAGGGCCTGCTGCATCCGATTTCTCGCTATGGTGAGATTTTTTTCAGAGGTCCACATAGCCAGATCGTCTGCAAACATTGAGCTATGGACTCTTCTTGGTATATTCTCTGTTATGTTATTTATATACACCAGGAAGAGTGTGGGTGACAGTACTCCCCCTTGGGGTACTCTCTGCTCAAGTGTCACCTTTTTTCTCGTCTGCCCTTGTACTTGAACTCTGGCTGTTCTGTTTTTGAGGTAGTGACTGATCAATTTGTACATTTTCTCACAAACTTCACTTCTTCCAGACTTTGTCAAATGCCTTTTCTAGGTCCACCCAAACCGGTACTGTGTGTTTTTGTTCCTGGTAGGCATCTTCTATTTCCTGGGCTATGAGGATGACCTGATCCTCAGTGGAACTGTGCTGTCTAAAGCCTGCTTGCTGTGGAATTAGAATGTGTTTTTCTTCCAGATGCCATATCAGTCTGGTGTTTTTCATACGTTCCATCAGTTTGCCTGCGCAGCTCAGTAGGCTGATAGGCCTGTATCCATTTGGATCTGTTTTGTCTTTTCCTTTCTTTGGTACTGGTACAAGTACTGCGTCTTTCCATGCCTGGGGTACAATACCCCTTTTCCAGCTTTGGTTCAGGACTGATAGTAGTTTCCTCTTTGCTGTTTGGCCCAGCCCCCATCAGCATTTCGTTTGCTATCCCGTCTTTTCCGGGAGATTTCCTTTTCTTTACCGTTCTCATGGCCTCTTCCATTTCATTCATTGTTAATTTTGCCATCATATGCTCTTCTGGTGCCATATTGATGTTGTCGTACCCCTTTTGCTCTTCACTAATGTCTGTATGCCTATCTGAAGGGACATCAATGTGGTTTGCTCTGGCATAATGTTCAACAAAGGCGTTTGCTGCTTTTTTTCCAGTGAGCATGTTGTCACCCTGTTTGATTGTAATTTGTTTGTTTGATGGAGTTTCGTCATTCATGGCTCTGACTAACTTCCATAGTTTGTTCCCTTCTTTGTCTAAATTGAGGCTTTCTGTTTTGTTTTTCCAGCTTTCTCTTGTTGTTTGGTTTAGAGTGTATTTGTATTTCGCCTTGGTGGCTTTGAGGGCGATATTTGCCTCCATGGATTGTTCTCTCTCAGCCGTGTTCCTAGCATTTGTGACTTCGTCTTCCGCTTTCTGCAATTCATCATTCCAATAGGGCTTATAATTTTTCCTTGCCCCTCTTGGGATGGTTTCAGTGGCAGCTTGCATTATTGCTTTGCTTAGGCTTTCCACCATGGGCTTCATTTCGTTATTCCGTGTGTTGATGGTTTCACACAGCCCATCTGTCAGGCTTGCAAATCTGGCCCAGTCGGCTCGTTTGTAATTCCAAACTCGTGTCCTTCTTTAAACATCGCTGTCCAGTTCTTCACTATTATCTTCGAATACTCTTTTATCACCATGCACATTCTGTAATAAATGTCAACTGGTCGACATCCTTCAGCTGTTAGTCACTGACTCACCGCTCGTTGATCAACTCTGGATGGATTCCATATCACACCCGCCATGTTTTTAGCGGTCTGCTAAGGAAACTATGAGTCGGAGAATAATACAATTTTGAAAACTTAACTGTTGGTATGTGCTGTTTACGACCATAAGTGACGTCATCATGTGCATCGTGAATATGTTCACTTGTTGCAGTTAGGTCGGTTTCATTTGAACACGCCTCGTAGATCAAGGAGAGACGAGCACATTAGAGGACGGACCAGTAGTATGTACAACCAGCGAGCTGTTGGAACCAACATTAACCACACTCTTTGCATTTATTTATTAAGACCGAGCACCTATGCAACCGTTTGTTCGCGTCTTGTCATGGCTGAATGTTGCACTAGAACCGTTTGTTCGCTTCTTGTCAGGTCTGAAGGTTGCACTACAACCGTTTGCTCGTATCTTGCAACGTCTGGAGGTGACACTGTCATCGTTGGCTCTCGCCTTGTAATGCCGGGAGATAACATCACTTTCGTCATCATCTTGCGCATGGCTCGTGGTGCTGATAATCAGAGTTCCCTCTACATCCATTGATCGCTTGTATTTTCCGGTACTTCAAATGCATTTCTTTGTTTTCCCAGCACTTAATATTGATTTATTCGTTTTCCCAGCCATCTCACGTTTTTCATCGATGTCTTCCTTTCCTTATCTTGATTATTCTCCTTCTAATAATGTTTCCCTTGCTTTACTTTTTAATTATGTTTCACTTGAATACGTATTTTATTCACCAATATGCTTGGTCATTGGATTATGTGTGAATTCCCACCAAAACCTTAATAAACATATTTAAAGTTAAACATTATCTGATCATTCATTATCATTCATCATCATCGTCATGTTATGCTGTTTGCTCAGGCCATAAACACACACCTCTTTTTAGTTTCAAGTGGAAAATTCACTAGAAGTCCATTCACGAGTTAGTAGTTATTAAACAAAGCAGCCGTCTAACCAGGAACTGCACTCAATTAATAACAGCCCCTAATAACCCTGCCTGTTTTGGGAGAAAAGACAGCTTCGCCCAGCTGTCGGTTTGTATTAAACATTTTATATCCAGGTTAGTGAACCAAAATTCGAGAGCACTTTTGTTGGTTCTGTTTTCTCAAGTGTTATATGGCTGCATAGAATGGAGTTTCCGTTAGCTTTGAACCCTTTAGGCCGTGCTTCGCTTTCAGTGTTGACATCTTTGTGTGGGTTTGAGAGATCTCTAGTACTATTTTTGTAAAGGGATCTGCACTTCACTACTGTAAGCATTGTGTTAATACGTTACTAATATGAGGATTTTACATGGAAGAAATACCAGACGGGTTACTGGTGAGGGACGAATATGGCCAAGTATACGTTCGAGATTTTCATAAAAGGCAAATATGTATGGCTTTTGCATTGAGCTAGCAACATCACTATATAAAAGTCATTGGTACAGAAACAACCGTTGCAAATTTGTATGCTTTCTTTGAGGAAAGCCAGCTGAAGCACTGGTGAGACTATAATGGCCGAAAATGAGATGACGAAGAAGAAGAAGAAGAAGAGGAAAAAGATGAAGAAGAAGAGGAAAAAGAAGAAGAGGAAAAAGAATAAAAAAGAAGAAGAAAACGTGTAAAAGAAGGTGTCTTGTTGAAGAACATGTAATCACTTTTTTCGTCCGCTAATTGTGTTCGTGTTTTCGTACCTCCACACTATCTTTCATTTGAACGCTATCTTCTTCTACCAGAGGTCTGAGTAGCAGAACTGTAAGTATTCTTGCCTGTCGTGACAAATTAACTGGATTCTACTTAGTTGTAAGTGGACGCCTAACTTACTGCAACGGAAGACCAGGCGTGGACGAAAGAAACGTATCACCTGCCTTCAGAGCAGATAGTTACGTAAAACAACCATGATTACACGAGTTTAAACGCCTCTACTTGACAAGGTTTGCTGAGTTCAAGAATTAGAGCATCCTTGATTATACTCAACACAAACCGTTGTCAGAACTGGCTCACCAAGATTGACTGGATTTGATTGTCTGATTGAATTATTGATTGATCTATTCGTTCTAGTCAAAGCATAAGGCTAGTACTACATCATAACTCGTTACAGGAAGCCGTATCCAAGCATGTGTAGTTGTGGTTACAAGCTAGCAATGGTTGTACATTCCGAGGCTGCTAGACCCATGCGCCCCCCTCCCCTCCACTAGAAAACTGTAACCACATGCTTGGTAGGTTACAATTGCCCTCTTTTCAACTCGGGTACAACACGGGTACCATATCGGTGCACTCTCTGTATACGCGAGGTATAAAGCGCCATGGTTGAGCACATAAATCCAAGTACCACCTTGGTGTACTGGCTATATGTGAACTATAAAGCGTCATGGCAGAGCAAGTCAATGAAGGTACCATCGTGTTGTTCTATTGATACACGCGAACTATAAAGCGTCATGGCAGAGCAAGTCAATGAAGGTACCATCGTGTTGTTCTGTTGATACACGCGAACTATAAAGCGTCATGGTGGAGCACGCCAATGAAGGTACCATCGTGTTGTTCTCTTACACTATAAAGCGCCATCGCAGAGCTCAAAATTTCAGTAATCACTTCGGTCTGCGCTCTATATAAACGAACTTTTAAACGTTATAGTAGGGCACATGGCACTTCCATCCACATCCCCCTTCCCTTTCCTCCCAACAATATCCAGTAGACTTGAGACCCTATTTATGTTTCTTCTAGTTCTTTCATTTTCACTGCAGCCTGATTATAGAGCCAACATTACAGTGCGACAACCTTGAGAAAGACCACACAAAATAACTTTGTATACTTTTGAAACAGCGGCAACTGTAGCAACTTGCCTTGCAAAGGTCGCTTAAACTAAGCACAGTTCTCTGTCATGGGTGAAGTGTTGGAGATGTCATTGAAGGAGGCCACAGCTTGTCTATTAGGCAAGGTTGCCAGTATTTGTGTTTGTATCGATTTCTAACACCCAATTCCTCTACAGCTTCGATATATTTATTTCATCAAATGTTAGTGAAAAGATCAATACAAACAATCTTACTAAATTAGTCCAATTGTAAACCACTTTCCGTGAAAGTACATGCAGCAACCAATGAACAGAATAAAGTAACAGAGAATGAACATATAGATAATGTTGTTTATGTTGAAAATAGGAGTTTGAACTTTGGCTCGCAACTGAACCCACAGCTACAATCACGCGAGAACTTTGGCTAACTACTGAACCCACAGCTGCAATCACACGATAACTTTGGCTAACAACTTAACCCACAGCTACAATCACACGAGAACTTTGGCTAACTAATGAACTCACAGCTACAATCACACGATAACTTTGACTAACTAGTGAACTCACAGCTACAATCACACGAGAACTTTGACTAACTAATGAACCCACAGCTACAATCACACGAGAACTTTGGCTAACAACTGAACCCACAGCTACAATCATACGAGAACTTTGGCTAACAACTGAACCCACAGCTACAATCACACGAGAACTTTGGCTAACTAATAAACCCATAGCTACAATCACACGAGAACTTTGGCTAACTACTGAACCCACAGCTACAGTCAAATATGGACAAGGACTTAACAGTGTACTCGCACTATCTTCATGCACAATCTGGCAATCATCTTCCATGTAAAGAACATCATCTGAAGAATCCCAAGCCATCAAGCACAACCCGACATTGCCAGTGTCACGAAGCGATCATACCATTCCTCTGGCCAAGAGGACATAATTATTTCCAAGCGTCCATGCCTATTACCAGTTGAACAGAAAAGAGCAGGTCGTGGTCTTCAGACTTCGCACTGGCCACAATAGACTCAGGTACCACCTATTCAATAAATTGAAGATAGGTGGCACCGACGAATGCCCGTGTGGTACCGGGAAAATGACCGCTGAGCATTTGCTGCAAAACTGCCCGACGTACGAGGATCAGAGAGAGCAGATGTGGCCATCACCAGTGGCAACACTAGACAAGCTCTATGGCAGTGTCGACAGCCTCAGGATGACGGCTGCTTTTTTCGAAAAAATAATGGTTACTGTCTGACTGCGTACGAAGAAGAAGAAGAAGAAGAAAGAAGATTTCCAAGCGTCCTAAACACAAACAAAGATTCATAAGTAAGGAGGAGAAACAATTTATTTGATTCAACAAATCATAGCCGTAATACTGCCGATTCCTAAGACCAAGTCCGAGTTACTCAATGGCACCCGAGATTCCTTCCAATCACACCTGAAAGAGTTTATTAGATGTCATTCCTAGATTCTAGATTCTTCAAACCGGGCTTTTGAGATTGTGTTTAAATCGGCCTTTGTCGCGACCGGATGCTTTTTATGTGTTTTCTTTCGATTTTCTCCCACCTCATCCACCTACGTCTGCCCTCGCCCATCCACCACTCCCCCTTCCCTCCTTAGAGTTCAATGCAATTTGGAAAAATACAGTCGTGTTGGTGGAGGAGTTAGGACCTCCGAAGTCAAGGTTATGCAGGACCGAAAAAAGCCCTAAAGAAAATAGGCTTTAGAAAAGAAACCTCACCGGCCTGGAACGAACCATTGGATTCAGTTTTCAGGTTAATACGATGTGTTCAGGAACGCAGTAACGCTGAGAAATGTTTAGGGCACAGAGAAATCACCACTCGAGACCAATATCGGTGATCCAATACAAAAGCTATGTTTACCGGAATTGTAATATCCTTTTGAGCAGTGGGTCTTAACCTCTACGTTACCGCGGACTTCCTTTAAATATATTTTGCTTCCGCGGACGCCTTTACATGTATTTTATTTTTTACCGCGAACCTCCTTAAAATATCTTTTGTTGAAGCGGACCTCAAAATATGCCATATATGACAATGTTATGTTGTGCTGGTATCCTGTTGCTGGTTTGTCTGTAGACTGTCTACCCACCCAGGTCTGAAGCCAGAAGGGAACTGTTACATCAGTGTAGGGCGAAAGTTGGCGAATATGCTCAGCTCTAAGATAAATATGTGTCAGAACTATCGAACAATCAGTCTGATAAGTCATCCAAGTAAAGTTCTCTTGAGGATTTTACTTAACAGACTGAATCCTCGGGCGGAGAGTTTCATTGCCGAAGAACAAGCGGGCTTTCGAGCGGGAAGGAGTACCATCGAGCAGATATTTAATCTTCGTCTACTGAATGAAAAGTACTCAGAGTATCATCAACCACTCTACCATGCCTTCATTGACTTTAGAAAGGCGTTTGACAGAGTGTGGCATGCGGCGCTATGGTCAACAATGAGGCATTATAAGTTCAACAGTAATATTGTGAGGGTAATTGCAAACCTTTATCAGCAGGCGACCAGCGCTGTCTCAGTAGAGGGAACGCTTTGCGATCGGTTCCGTACGACGGTGGGTGTGAGACAGGGTTGTATACTCTCCCCCCACACTCTTCAATATCTTCTTGGAGAGAATAATGGAGACCACCTTAAAAGGACATGTTGGCACGGTTACAATTGGTGACAGGCTTATCACAAACTTCCGCTTTGCTGATGATATTGATGTATTGGCAGGCACAGAGAGGGAACTCCAGGAATTGATTGGTAGATTGGATATAACGGCCCTGAGTTTTGGTATGGAAATAAATGCTGATAAAACAAAACTCATGACCAATGACGTTGCAGGGTTTCAATCTGTCATAGAGGCAAATGGGCAGGTACTTGAGGTGGTGAAACGTTTCAAATATCTTGGATCGTTGATCAGCGAAGAGGGTTTGAAGCCAGAGGTAATTGCCAGAATAGCACAAACAACAGCGGCGCTGACTAGGCTGCAACCTCTTTGGCGAGACAAGCGCCTCGCCCTCGGCATAAAAGTCAGACTACTGCGCTCCTTGGTGCTGTCAATATTTCTGTATGCCTGCGAGACCTGGACCATTACAGCAGATATCCAGGGCAGAATACGTGCAATGGAAATGCGGTGCTATAGAAAACTCCTAAATGTTACATATAAGGATCGTGTCACGAATGTAGACATCCGTCAGAGAGTTGAAGACGCTATTGGTCCTTCTGAAGATCTGTTCACAGCTATCAAAAGACGAAAGATGGCCTGGTGCGGGCACGTCGCGAGGTCCAATGGAATTCCCAACTCGATTCTCTTTGGATCCGTACCGGGACAGAGAGGGCGAGGACGTCCAAGGAAGAGATGGGTGGACAACATCGCTGAGTGGTCAGGCCTTCGTCACGGTGAGATACGTCAGGCGGCGACAGATAGAGAGAGCTGGCGTGGGATTTTCATGTCTTCATGTGTGCCCCAACGACCTGATGGGTTACGGGATGAACTGAACTGAACTGAACTAAGATACTGTAGCCAAGATAAGGTTCACTGCGCTCATTCCCCGCCACCAATTGGATGCTGGTTATACCAAACTCTCCTGAGGCTCTACGTGTGTAACCAAAAGTTCAAGGCAAAGGAGCCGTCACCTCCTGATCCACTGTGCCTTTATGATGGATACGATGGATATGATGGATATGATGGATATGATGTATATGATGGATATGATGGATTTGATGGATATGATCGATATGATGGACACAAGATTGCGGTGTAGTTTGCATCCACGTCTTAAAAGCTGTTCAGTACAATTATGGTTCCTTTCCAACCACAGAGCCATCTTCTTCAACTTACAACCGGCCTATGATCGAGTATGTAGAAAAGGTCTCTTGATGAAGATGTCTGATGCGGGGATGAACTAAAAGCTGTACAACTGGATAAAATATTTCTTCATTGACCGAACAATCCAGACAAAGATGAATAACGTAGTCTCCTCTAAAGAAGTTTTGGAGCAAGGATTACCATAGGGCTCTGCTTTGAACTGCACTCTTTTTCTTATCTACCATCAATGACCTAGTCAAGCACAAATTGAAAAAGCCATGCATGCTGAAGATCTTGTAATATGGTAGAGCCACGAAGATGTAGAAAGTGCAGCACAAAGATTAACTGGAGACCTGAGAAGATTGCATTAGTATTGCAAAAATGTGGAAACTGAAGATACATTGTGAAAATAATGTTTACACTATCTGTGGCAATAGCCACAAAGTAGCCACACACAAAAATCAGTCTGAGATTCGACAAACAGAAATTGCTCAGAGAGGAAGAGCCGACATATCTTGGAGTCACTCTAGATTGACAGCTCACCATTTAGAAACATGTCCAAAATGTTAAAAATCAAGCGCTTAGGAGGCTACACGTATTGAAGAGGCTCTCTGGTACATCATGAGGATGATGCATGGACACTGAGAGGCTTGTATCTTGGATATGTACAGTCTGTTTTAGAATACAGCAGTGCACTTCTGGCAACATACTTACGGGCTAATGTAGAAACCCAAGACAGATTGCAGAACAATCCTCTGCCCTTTACTAGTGGAGAAATGAGGTCAGTACCCACTGCTACATGGGGAAACTCGTGTGAATGTGGAACCCCTTGAAATGCGAAGAGATGTGGCCGCTATGGAAGTTTATGAGAGGAGTAAAAGGATAACCAGAGACCACCCCAATAAAAGCCTTGCAGAAAAATGGCAGCAAAAGCAGAGAATAAAACAAAAGTCAGTCCTCCACCACATCAAAATGACTTAAGACAGATATAACGTCCCAGACAAAAGACAAGAAGCACAGAGAGTAATAATAAATTGACCACCACATACATGTTTAAAAATGCCAGAGATTCTAACAAAACAAACAGATAATACAACAAGATGGTCTGATCCAGTAAGTCATTTGAGAGCATCACAGAGCAGGAGTGACACTTACCCAGAAGAATACATGTTTATACTTATGGATTCGCTTTTACGGCCACCATTTAAGCCGGATTTGGTGAGTCTACAAACATTATCCAGACAGAACATCTGATGAGCTGTTTGATGCCTGGGGGAAGATATGTTCAAATTATGAGGCAAGACTTACAGCATTAGAAGTAGATATGTGCCACTTGAGGACTGTATTTCATGATTTTCCATAAAAAGCCAAAAGCATTGTATTCTTTACATACTCATAATCTGCCCTTCATGTTCTGGAAGATGGTGGTCATTGTAAGCCTGAAGCTACCTAAATATCCCTAGAGGCCTGGTCACTCAAATATACATGACAAGATTGACAGACAGACAGACAGACAGACTGGTTAAGAAGGAACCAAGTCAAGTACAATAATACACACCAACAACCCTACAAACAGTCAAACAACTACTGAAGACTGTCAACAAAGAGACTTGGCTGAATAGATGGGCAATGGAGAATACTGGTAGAGAAATCTACAAACATATGGTCATCCCAAATACTGGGAGAGAAATCTACAAACATATGGTCATCCCAAATACTGGTAGAGAAATCTACAAACATATGGTCATACCAAATACTTGGAGAGAAATCTACAAACATATGGTCATCCCAAATACTGGTAGAGAAATCTACAAACATATGGCAATTCCGAATACTGGGAGAGAAATCTACAAACATATGGCAATCCCAAATCTCAAAGACAACATCAACCTCCTAAAAAGGAGAGACCAAAGCACTATTTACCGACTTCGCACTCAAGACATACAACTTAACAGTCACTTGAACAGAATCCAAAAAGAACATACTCCAGAGTGCCGCCTGTGCACACATCCCATACTCCAGAGTGCCGGCTGTGCACACATCCCATACTCCAGAGTGCCGGCTGTGCACACATCCCATACTCCAGAGTGCCGAATGTGCACACATTCCATTCTCCAGAGTGCCAGCTGTGTACACATCCTATACTCCAGAGTGCCGGCTGTGCACACATCCCATACTCCAGAGTGCCGAATGTGCACACATCCCATTCTCCAGAGTGCCGGCTGTGCACACACCTCTGTGAAACTATTGAACATCATCTTATTGAATGTCCAGCTCCTGCCAGTGTTAGGAAACAGCGTCTTCCTTCGAGTCCAAACAAATGGAACACTGTGCGGAACTAAACACCTCAAAAACACTTTGCAGATACCACTAAATGGCATTGACGCATATAGCAGTTCCACAGTGACCAAATCCTGGATGAACCATCAGTTGTTGTTGGTCTTGTTGTCTGTTCACGTCAGTTCATGATAAACTCAACATCAACAAAGAATTCAATCGAAATACAATAAAACGCATTATGCACTCTTCTGCGGGGAGATGGAGAGACAGGTTTGTGAGAGAAGACATAGGAAAGTTTGTAGGCGAAGAGATATGCAGGCGCGTTAATGGGATGAAATAAGTGTAATGGGATGAAGAGATGGGCAAAGATGGCAATCTTAACCTCAGACATGGGAGGGGTGCGGGAACGGAGAAGCTATAATGCATACTACTAACGAACTTTTTATGTTAGATCAGAATGGGATGAAGAGAGAACCTTTGTTTAGCCTTTGGTTCAACATGGTATTCCAAGGCAGAAGACCAACATGAGTTTAAACAGGTGGTTGTCTGACTCAGTTATTTTTGTATTATTCAATAGCAGGATTATAGATTACAATATCATTCCCTATTGCTTTATCATTGTTCAAGTTATATTCTGTTATATTATTTCTATACATTTCTTTTAATGCTTTCTGACTTTTATTTGTTCTGTGCATTTTCTGTCCACCAATGGCCTGAGTGTTTTTTTGTTTTGTTTTGTTTGTTTTTTGGGGGGTTTTTTTTTATTTGTTCTGTTTCTGACACGTTTTTATTTTGGGGTATGTTTTATATCAATTTCTAGTATGCTATTTCTTTTGTTTTTCAACACATTCTTCATCGTTTTGGGGTTTCTTTTTTGTGTGTATTATCAATACTGATTAATTATGTTATAAATGTATTCTAATCGGTTTGTTTTTGTTTGTTTCAACTTGAGCTAGTCTTCTTCTTCATTTCGTTTATCCTGTGTTGTCTTCCAGCGTCAGGTTATGAAGCGATCTCTAGAACGAGCCCGCATTTGTGCCTCGTGCACAGTGACATTCACCACCTCAGTCTGTGTACCTCAGGCACAGTGACATTCACCTCCTCATTCTGTGTACCTCAGGCATAGTGACATTCACCACCTCAGTCTGTGTACCTCAGGCACAGTGACATTCACCACCTCAGTCTGTGTACCTCAGGCACAGTGACATTCACCTCCTCATTCTGTGTACCTCAGGCATAGTGACATTCACCACCTCAGTCTGTGTACCTCAGGCACAGTGACATTCACCACCTCAGTCTGTGTACCTCAGGCACAGTGACATTCACCTCCTCATTCTGTGTACCTCAGGCATAGTGACATTCACCACCTCAATCTGTGTACCTCAGGCACAGTGACATTCACCACCTCAGACTGTGTGCCTCGGGCACAGTGACATTCACCACCCCAGTCTGTGTACCTCAGGCACAGTGACATTCACCACCTCAGTCTGTGTACCTCAGGCCCAGTGACATTCACCAGCTTAGATAGCCGCATTGAAATGGCCAGCCTTGAACCCGTTGTATCTAATCAGCAGTGATTGTTGAGGGGTGCATTGTGGTTGTAGTTTTGATACGTGGCCAAACCATTTTAGTTGCTGTCTTATGATGTCGTTCAAGACCGGTGTTGTTCCCACCAGTCCCCTGATGTCATCGGTGTTCCCACCAGTCTCCTGATGTCATCGTTGTTCCCACCCCTGATGTCATCGTTGTTCCCACCCCTGATGTCATCGTTGTTCCCACCCCTGATGTCATCGTTGTTCCCACCCCTGATGTCATCGTTGTTCCCACCCCTGATGTCATCGTTGTTCCCACCCCTGATGTCATCGTTGTTCCCACCCCTGATGTCATCGTTGTTCCCACCCCTGATGTCATCGGTGTTCCCACCAGTCTCCTGATGTCATCGTTGTTCCCACCCCTGATGCCATCGTTGTTCCCACCCCCGATATCATTGTTGTTCCCACCGGTCTCCTGATGTCATCGTTATTCCCACCCCTGATGCCATCGTTGTTCCCACCTCTGATGTCATCGATGTTCCCACCCCCGATGTCATTGTTGTTCCCACCAGTCTCCTGATGTCATCGTTATTCCCACCCCTGATGCCATCGTTGTTCCCACCTCTGATGTCATCGATGTTCCCACCCCTGATGCCATCGTTGTTCCCACCTCTGATGTCATCGATGTTCCCACCCCTGATGTCGTTGTTCCCACCCCTGATGCCATCGTTGTTCCCACCCCTGATGTCATCGTTGTTCCCACCCCTGATGTCATCGCTGTTCCCACCCCTGATGTCATCGCTGTTCCCACCCCTGATGTCATCGTTTCTGATCATGTTTCTCCTTGTTATACCCATAATTGTGCAGGCACTATCTGTTGTTACGATTTGTCGTTTTTCAATTTATGTTAGTATCCAACTTTGACATTGGTAGCACCTATAGGTACACCTGGAGTGCAGTGACGTTGGTAGCACGGTTTCGAGGCGAGAATGGTATTGACTTAAACTCTTTTGATAGTTATTAACCTGTAACTTAGCATTGGAGTTAATTTTCCATTGATCTGATGTACCTTGTTGCATCTCCATTGGATTTTCGCTGTTAATCTTCCGTCTGCCCATAACGTGCTCCCTAAGTATGTGAAATCTTTCACCTGTTTGATTTTCAGCTTTACAAGGAAGATATTTGTTTGTCCTGTTTGTCTTGCTATTCCTACGTTGCTTCATGCTGGATTCTTTACATATTGTATTTAGTTTGTGAATGTGTTGTTGCAACTGTATTTCTGAATTTGGTATGACATCTTGAACATCTGCAAAATTGAAGTTCGTGCAAGTGTTGACTAATGTTGTTTCCTTATCTTGGGTTGACTATTTTACATATGTGAAATACCTGTGTGATGAACAACAAAGAAGATGGCACACATCCTTGCGTATTCCAGATTTGATATGAAATTGTTCTGATAGCCCAGTCATTATTCTAATAGAGCACTGGCTATCAATGTTCTGAGAACCCAGTCATTAATCTAACAGCGCACTGGCTATCAATGTTCTGAGAGCCCAGTCATTATTCTAACAGAGCACTGGCTATCAATGTTCTGAGAACCCAGTCATTATTCTAACAGAGCACTGGCTATCAATGTTCTGATAGCCCATTCATTATTCTAACAGAGCACTGGCTATCAATGTAACGACTTTTCCATAGGTTGATTGGGGGATCCTTTACTCCATAGTGAGCCAATATTTTTCATCGATGTCAATCTTTCTCTTGATCTACAAGTGTTTCTAGTAATCGATTTATATTTTTATTAATGTCACTTTCAATGGGCAGATGATCAAATGTTCTATAACTGTTCTCCCACTTTATTGGAGCTAAATCTCGCATTACTGTGCTGGTATTTACAACCATGTTGTTGCAGCTACATTAACTGTTACTGTGCTCATATCTACAGCCATTTTGTTTCAGTTAGTTAGACGTGCTGGTAAGTACAGCTGAGTCAGTTCCGTTAATGTATTTATTTATTCGTGTTATTGATTCATCACTCAAGATAATTAGATTATTATTGTCACAGAAGTCCATTTTGACTTGTCCTGCTGTGTCTAATGTATTTCCTCTCATTGTGCTGTGGTGTGTATACCAGCAGTGTTTCATTATTTGTTTTATACCTCACTAAGGCGAGATCGCTGGGATGTAGTTTATCCTCTAGGCTGTGGTTGTTGCTGTTTGTAGCTACTTGTGCTGAGCTGAGTTGACTCTTGACGGGAGTTCTTGTAGTAGCAGGTTACAGTTGCTTTCCTTAAATCATAAAGCGTATTTTAGAAGGTTGCCAGTAGTTCTCCTGGCTGTAGCTCAATGCGAGGCTTCTGAGAAAGTTGATCACGATGGGGATCACATTGTCGAACCCAACTTCTTGGCCAGGCTGCTGTGGCACTACCTCTTTCAAGCAGTATGAACTGTGATGTGAGGTGGCTCCTAGGTCAGCATGTTTCATCTGACCCTGATCTTTGATCTTACATTCCGCTCCCACCTTGATCAGCATGTTACACCTGACACTGATATATATATATATATAATTTTTGCTTCTGTGTGACTACAGACGTTCTGTTACCGTTCTTGTTTTTAATTTCCCTGGCTTTTGTTCATTGTTATCCGTTTGAGATATCTTTAGAATAACTTCTCCCTTTTTTTTTTTTTTTGGTTATTTCTTTGAATCACACCTTTAATCTATTGTAGCGATATGCTAAATCTTAATTGTATTTGCTGTTACCTGCTGTACTTCATATTGTCCAAAATCCTTCACTAAGATCCTATTGCTATTTGTGTTGTTTAGGTTTCGTGTTTGTGAACTGTGTTTATTGATTGTGTGTCTAATATCGTCCCTAACAGCTGCGTTATTTTTAGGACAGTTAAGATCCTTAGTTCCCCCACAATTCCCTGCGACTTAGTACATTTTGTGACATCCAGTATGTGAACGTGTATGTTGTCCTCGTATCTGTTTAACTTGTTTACCCCAGAGCCGTATGTGTGTTGGTGTGCTGTAGCTCGATTCTTGACATTAATTTCTGTGCACTCTACACATTCTCCGTTAAGACTTGTAGCTGGATTCTGGACATTAATTTATGTGCACTCTACACATTCTCCGTTAAGACTTGTAGATTGATTCTGGACATTGATTTATGTGCACTCCACACATTCTCCGTTAAGACTTGTAGATTGATTCTGGACATTGATTTATGTGCACTCTACACATTCTCCGTTAAGACTTGTAGATTGATTCTGGACATTGATTTATGTGCACTCAACACATTCTCCGTTAAGACTTGTAGCTGGATTCTGGACATTGATTTATGTGCACTCTACACATTCTCCGTTAAGACTTGTAGATTTATTCTGGACATTGATGTATGTGCACTCTACACATTCTCCGTTAAGACTTGTAGATTGATTCTGGACATTGATTTATATGCACTCAACACATTCTCCGTTAAGACTTGTAGATTGATTCTGGACATTGATTTATGTGCACTCTACACATTCTCCGTTAAGACTTGTAGATTGATTCTGGACATTGATTTATGTGCACTCCACACATTCTCCGTTAAGACTTGTAGATTGATTCTGGACATTGATTTATGTGCACTCTACACATTTTCCGTTAAGACTTGTAGATTGATTCTGGACATTGATTTATGTGCACTCTACACATTCTCCGTTAAGACTTGTAGATTGATTCTGGACATTGATTTATGTGCACTCCACACATTCTCCGTTAAGATTTGTAGATGGATTGTAAGCTAGGTGCCATTTCTTAGATTTGACTTGTTTATTTTTATATCAATACTTAATTTTACATTTATATGTTGAGGTTACCTGTATCCTGTTGAACGTACTGTTGTTTCCTTTGAACTTTGTTGGTCCTTTGTTTTTAACTGATTGAATGTTTTAACTTAATCTTCAAGATGATGTATCATGTGTTCTATATTTCCTTATGAAAGTAAATGCAAGTTGCGTATTGCCTAGACATGCCACTTTCAACATCTCGCTAACATAGCTGACACTTCTATTGTCATCATAGAGTTTACTTATTTTTTTAATACGGACATTTGTACTTTTGCCGGCGCACATGAAAGTAATTTTTTTCTAAAATAACGACTACGTAAGCAAGCCAGCAAGATAGTCAAGCATGGAATACGGAGCTAGCGATCAGATGATACGGAACTTTAAAGTCTCAAAAATCCCCAAAGTTAGGCTGATCAGCAACGTATCAATGTACTCATCTGTTCATAATTCGTATTGTCCTTCTGATTAATATAATTCAATTCTAAATGTAACATACGCATGTGTTGAACAAAATAACTACTAAATATCAATGCTCAAAAAATATGACTTGATATTACGTGCTCTCAAACACGGCTGACTGATCAGTCTCAGTCAACAAATGCGCGCTCAATGTTTAAAAACATTTAGTATTTTATTGAATCACGATTCCAGTGAAATCCCACATCTTTTCAATGAATCAGCAGTCTTTTTTGAGTAACCCTATTTTGAACAATCATCTGCTATCAATCAATCAATCAGTCACTATTGAGTTCGATGTAGAGAAAATGTTCTTTTTAAACACATTCCAAGTCATCAAACGTGGATCAGTCCATGTCGGTTTTTTGTGGCTTCAAGTTTCTGCAGGATCTAGCAATAATCTCCATGATCAACCCTCCTATATCGCTTCTTATGTCATGTCTGACAACGTACAATGTTCTTGAGTCCCAGGCTGCATCCATAAGCTGGACGAGTGGTTGAGTCCCAGGCTGCATCCATGAGCTGGGCGAGTGGTTGAGTCCCAAGCTGCATCCATGAGCTGGACGAGTGGTTGAGTCCCAAGCTGCATCCATGAGCTGGACGAGTGGTTGAGTCCCAAGCTGCATCCATGAGCTGGACGAGTTGTTGAGTCCCAAGCTGCATCCATGAGCTGGACGAGTGGTTGAGTCCCAAGCTGCATCCATGTACTGGACGAGTTGTTGAGTCCCAGGTTGCATCCATGAACTGGACGAGTTGTTGAGGCATTCTTCCAGGCATTTCATAAGATCAGTTTAAAGAGGATTGTGTATGTAATCTGTAATGACTGGTATTCAATCAGGCATACAGAGAGAATGTATGACGTCAGGAAATCAAATGTTGTTTAAACTCAGTTTCGCCTTTTGGCTTGGAAAGGCCACTTTAAACCAACACAGAAAACACCATTTCAAAAACACACGTACACGTAAAGATACATATTTAATGAACGGTAATCAGCGGTCGTCGATTCTGTGTTTGGACTAAGCAGAAGAAACACAAAATGGTGCATGTTTGAGAATCATTCTGATGTTATTTTCTCATTCTCTTGATTTGCACCATTTCCAGCACAGTTCTCTTAACTTCCTCTCCCTTAGCAGTATCCTCCCCTGTACACTTCTCTTTACCATTTCTCTCTTAGTTGTATCCTCTCCTTTACAAATCCCTTTACTTCCTCTCCTTTAGTTGTATCCTCGCCTATGCAATTCCCATTACTTCCTCTCCCTTAGTTGTATCCTCTCCTTTACAATTCCCTTTACCATCTCTCCCTAAGCTGTATTCTCTTCTGTACAATTTTCTTAACTTTCTCTCCCTTAACGCCAATAATGAGTTAATTAAGTGTATAAATGTATTTTCTTGCTCGTCTACTCGTCTGCTTGTTTGTCTGTTCGTCTGCTCGCTCGTCTGCTCGTCTGCTCGCTCATCTGCTCTTCTGCTCCCTCCACTGATCGTCTGCTCGCCTGCATCTCTGCTCGTTCGTCTGCTCATCTGCTCACTCATCTGCTCGCTTATCTGCTCGCTCGTCTGCTCATCTGCTCGCTCATATGTTCCCTTGTCTGTTCGCTCGTCTGCCTATCTGCTCGCTCATCTGCTCACACAACTGCTCGCTCGCTCGTCTGCTCGCTCGCTCGCTTGTCTGCTCGCTCGTCTGCTCGCTCATCTGCTCTTCTGCTACCTCGACTTATCGTCTGCTCGTTCATCTGCTCGCCTGCATCTCTGCTCGCTCGTCTGCTCATCTGCTCGCTCATCTGCTCGCTCGCTCGTCTTCTCGATCGCCTGCATCTCTGCTCGCTCGTCTGCTGCTTATCTACTCGCTCGTCTGCTTATCTGCTCGCTCGTCTGCTTATCTGCTCGCTCGTCTGCTCTCTCTCTCGTCTGCTCCTCTGCTCGTTTGTCTGCTCGTCTGCTCGGTCGCCTGCTCGTCTGCTCGCCTGCTCGCTCTTCTGCTCACTCATCTGTGACGTGTAAGCATTTTTACTTGACCAGTAAACACACATCAGCATTTGATCTTTAATAACGCTTTTAATGGTTACTACATAACGACTCTCGCACGATTATTAATGATAATACGGGAAGAATAGATTGTACATATGCTATCTTATGATGATGAATCTAAATAGACCTAGACTATCACAATGTAAACTTACTAAAGCCATCGATAAATGGTACTGCAGGGCTGAAACTACCAAGCATGTTCAAGAGCACAAACGCCATGTCTCTGACACCAGTACATTTTCTCTTAAGAAGAAATAGGCTGATACTGTGAAAGTAATACACCATATTTTGGTTTGTTACGCATTGTTACAAAGAAATAAAAGTGAATGAGTGCCAAATTTAAGTTTGTTAACATAAATTGCATGACTGTGGTTCGACCATGCTGACTGGCGAGCCACTCTAAAATGTGTTAAGCCCTGTCCATCAGGTACACTTAATTACACAATAATTCATCTCTTGTCAAGGTTAGCTCAACACTATCAAGATGGAAACATACTACATGAAATATCTAAACAGACTCGATCTATGGTTGAAGGGAGGAAACTTCTTCTTCTTCTTCTTCTTCTTCTTCTACGTACGCTGTCATACAGCGATATACGTTGCACTGTTTCGTTAAACCTGTGGCCCAGGGCATCCGATTTCAACAGGCGTTTCTGTAAGGATGTCCTCCTTAGCCTTTGGCTGTCCCCAGCCCATCTGCAAGGCAGCAGTTGTTTGTGGTCAGAGTTGTCTCTCTTAGGAAAGTTGTCTTGCGGGACTATCGAGTCTTCCCTACTCGTGTCGAAAGAGTGTGATGATGATGGTGATATGATGGACTTATATACTAGCTTTTCAAGTATCCCAGAAGAGAGGCAGTCCAGTGTGTCTGTGTCCCAGGATCGTCACGTCCTGCCAGACACGTAGCATATACATGTGAGTGGGGTACCCCCTTGCTGAAGAGAGGAAACAAAACAGATTATAACAATATTATGGTTTTATTCGTTTGCCTAATTCCGACTAATGAATGTATCAGGGCTCAGGCAGGTTTCCTGTTGCTGTATAGTACTTGCTAACACACGTGATGGTATCACGTGACTTTTAGCAACAAATGAGCACATTCGATGAAAGTGGTATATCTGCGTGCTGGTTTTCGTTGTGCGTTTGGTACTGGGACAAAACACATGAAATCGTTGTTGTTTGTATCGGGATTCCCTCTGTTGTGGGACGAGGTTATGTAGGTGTCTTCCTACACACGTGCTATTAATAGACAGTCTCTCAAGATATAAACACTGATACACGTTCTGTCGTCAACACAATACAACGGGTAGACCATGTGGTACAGATGTCACGTGACTGCAAGCCAGGAATGATTATTCGATTGATTGAGAATGTAGGCAAAGTGGTAGAACAATTGTTTAAAAAAATAATCTGGGAATTTTCTACGTGGCTCGAAAAGTGAGCGGAGCATGAAACACTGTAACCTGCCAGGCATCCCGTTAGAGACGGGTAAGAAGGGTTAGACAAGTGACTGACTACATGATGTTGTAGAAACTTTGAGCCAAAACAACCTTCAGCAGATACGGGATGATAAACATTTGGTCATTTTTCTTCTTCTTCTTCTTCTTCTTCGTCTTCGTTCGTTCTAAATCTCCCGCTACCAAGTCCTAAACAGGGCTTTGCAAGTAGCAGGATGTAGTCCAGAGAACGGGTTGCAGGATGTGGTCCGGACAACGGGTTGCGTTGTGCCGCCGGTTTACAGTTTGACTTCGATATTAACACCATTCGGTCTGACACATCCGTCTTCAGCAGGTTTGATGATTTGATATATATTTGTTAAAGACGTATGCTACAGAGGGAGCTGAAAAGTTTCGATTGATGATGTTCTGGGCGCGGTGAAACATCAATTAGCTGACAAGACTGGGAATGGCAGCGCTTGACAGACAGACAAACAAATACATTCACACATTGACAGTTGAACCTTCGGCAGCGCTTGACAGACAGACAAACAAATACATTCACACATTGACAGTTGAACCATTGAGCACTGTCTAGCTTAGAGACGAGAAACCAGCACCAGCTTTGTGTCCGTTCTATTCAAAGATATAAATAACAGAAACACATTTAGACTACCTTATTGGATCGTGTCTAAATTCAAAGATCTTTGTGTCTATTTCTGGAACTAACCAATGTAAATGTACTGCTATTGTTGATTTAATGTACGTCTGCTTATCTGTATAATCACAAGCATTGTAGCTGCGTGAATCTCATTGACGTATCAGCCTGTTTATGAAACGTGCGTTGTTATCATGTTTTCACACAACGCTTTATCTTATTTTGAACACATACATCAATTCTGGCAGCTTATATATTCAGATTGTCAAACAACGCTCCGACTAGTAAATGTTTCTACATGGACACACACAGTATTTTAGTTATCTATTGTCAATGCATCATAACATCTGACGAAGACTTTACGGCAGTAACGTATGTTTCGTTTAATTTCTTTTCCAATACAATAACTGAGCCGTAATCGTTGACGTTTTTGTCAAACCCTTCCTCATTTTTAAGCATTGTGAAAATGACGTTTTGTTACGCCGGGTCGCGTTTTACAACGCGACTTTTGAATCTTTGCCTTTCTGTCCGACACATTTTTAGAACCAGCTTTACTTTCCTTCTTCGATCCCTCTTCTCCCAGGCTGAACGGACGCCTGTTTCCAAGGACGCCACCTAGGTGGGATATGATCTCATAGGAATGCACATTCACCAACTTCCACTGATGGTTTGCAAAGCTGGTAGATCTGGCTACAGAGCAAGCGGGCGACCAAGAGCAAGGTTGACAGATGATATTAGAATGATTGTACGACGAGATGTGCTCGCATTGACCGACGCAGCGCACTTGTTGAAGGTCCGGATGACTTTAAGTTCCCTACGTCGCTTAACAGCATAATGGAAAGAATACTAACTTAAATTATATCTCAGACAGCTATGATTCGCTGATCGTGGCGTAAGCATCCTGCCATGCTTCTAACAGTTATCTCGTTTACTATACCCTCGCCCCATTTTCATCAACGAGGTATGCTTCTAACAGTTATCTCGTTTACTATACCCTCGGCCCATTATCATCACGAGGTATGCTTCTAACAGTTATCTCGTTTACTATACCCTCGGCCATTATCATCAACGAGGTATGCTTCTAACAGTTATCTCGTTTACTATACCCTCGCCCCATTATCATCAACGAGGTATGCTTCTAACAGTTATCTCGTTTACTATACCCTCGGCCCATTATCATCAACGAGGTATGCTTCTAACAGTTATCTCGTTTCCTATACCCTCGCCCCATTATCATCAACTAGGTATGCTTCTAACAGTTATCTCGTTTACTATACCCTCGGCCCATTATCATCAACGAGGTATGCTTATAACAGTTATCTCGTTTACTATACCCTCGGCCCATTATCATCAACGAGGTATGCTTCTAACAGTTATCTCGTTTACTATACCCTCGGCCCATTATCATCAACGAGGTATAAAAGGAACATGTCCCATCGCCACATGAAGCTGAAGATCCAGCCTAACACTTCCTCCCGTATCTCAATATATGCTATGAGATCAGCCGATCGATCTACAATCACATAAGGTGCTCGTCTGGCTCAATAAAAATCTTCAAGGCAGCGAGAGAGAAGTGTGCAGCTCATAAGGTCGCCACGCAGGGCGCCTCAGCTATAGAACGTCGTCCACGTGTGCTCATCGCGCGGTAAGATGTTCAGATTCAGAATCGGACTGCACAGCCACGTGCAGGCCCACACACGACACCGCCTGCCCATACACATCTGATGTCATCACCATCTCCATGTGCGATGAGGAACAGCATCAGCTATAATAACAACAACGGTAATAACTATTACTACTTATGCTGGTGCTACTACTACTGCTACTACTGCTGGTGCTACTACTACTGCTGGTGCTACTACTACTGCTGGTGCTAGTACTACTGCTACTACTGCTGGTGCTACTACTACTGCTGGTGCTACTACTACTGCTACTACTGCTGGTGCGACTACTACTGCTGGTGCTACTACTACTGCTGGTGCTACTACTACTGATGGTGCTACTACTACTGCTACTACTGCTGGTGCGACTACTACTGCTGGTGCTACTACTACTGCTGGTGCTACTACTACTGCTGGTGCTACTACTACTGCTGGTGCTACTACTACTGCTGGTGCTACTACTACTGCTACTACTGCTGGTGCTACTACTACTGCTGGTGCTACTACTACTGCTGGTGCTACTACTACTGCTACTACTGCTGGTGCTACTACTACTGCTGGTGCTACTACTACTGCTACTACTGCTGGTGCGACTACTACTGCTGGTGCTACTACTACTGCTGGTGCTACTACTACTGCTGGTGCTACTACTACTGCTACTACTGCTGGTGCGACTATTACTGCTGGTGCTACTACTACTGCTGGTGCGACTACTACTGCTGGTGCTACTACTACTGCTGGGGCTACTACTACTGCTGGTGCTACTACTACTGCTGGTGCTACTACTACTGCTGGTGCTACTACTACTGCTGGTGCTACTACTACTGCTGGTGCTACTACTACTGCTACTACTGCTGGTGCTACTACTACTGCTGGTGCTACTACTACTGCTACTACTGCTGGTGCGACTACTACTGCTGGTGCTACTACTACTGCTGGTGCTACTACTACTGCTGGTGCTACTACTACTGCTACTACTGCTGTTGCGACTATTACTGCTGGTGCTACTACTACTGCTGGTGCTACTACTACTGCTGGTGCTACTACTACTGCTGGTGCGACTACTACTGCTGGTGCTACTACTACTGCTGGTGCTACTACTACTGCTGGTGCGACTACTAATGCTGGTGCTACTACTACTGCTGGGGCTACTACTACTGCTGGTGCTACTACTACTGCTGCTGGTGCTACTACTACTGCTGGTGCGACTACTACTGCTGGTGCTACTACTACTGCTGGTGCTACTACTACTGCTGGTGCTACTACTACTGCTACTACTGCTGGTGCGACTACTACTGCTGGTGCTACTACTACTGCTGGTGCTACTACTACTGCTGGTGCTACTACTACTGCTACTATTGCTGGTGCTACTACTACTGCTGGTGCTACTACTACTGCTGGTGCGACTACTACTGCTGGTGCTACTACTACTGCTGGTGCGACTACTATTGCTGGTGCGACTACTACTGCTGGTGCTACTACTACTGCTGGTGCTACTACTACTGCTGGTGCGACTGCTACTGCTGGAGCTACTACTACTGCTAGTGCTACTACCACTGCTGGTGCGACTGCTACTGCTGGAGCTACTACTACTGCTACTACTGCTGGTGCTACTACTATTGCTGGAGCTACTACTACTGCTTCTACTGCTACTACTGCTGTTACTACTACTACTGCTACTACTACTGCTACTACTACTGCTACTACTGCTGTTACTACAACTACTACTACTACTACTGCTGCTGCTATAAAAATTTATATTTTCCCTTCTATAAACATTGATTCGAGAACGCTTATATCATTCGTGAATGGTCCAAGGATATCATCCTAGATTCTCCTCACCTGCGAAACAGCAAAAACATATCCTGTTTTGGTGACGAATGTTGACAGTTCTACGACCCACTCAGTTCATGCATGAACTATCCTGCACAGATCATTCAAAAAAAGAAAACAAATTTATGTGTAGCTGTTTCTCACGATTAATTCAACTGATTAAAATATACTCGTACAAATAAGTCAGAGATAACAATCAGCATAGCTAAATGTGTCTCTAGAAGCTCTTTCATGTAGGCTTATTGAAATGAAATATTCACAAAATAGCTGATGTTAGATAATATTTGTGACATTATGACGAGTCAACGATGCCCTCCATTCAGAAACATTCTCAATCTATTCTGTTCGCAACTCTTTATATGGCGTCACAAGATTGCATCCATTTAAATGTGTTTACAATAGGATATAGACAAGAACAATTTTATAATAGTTCATCAAAATGATCATGATAGATGAACGATTTGATTGCTTCACACTGTCGCTGGTATATTTATAACTTCCTATAGTGAGCTTGTTATGTTCTTGTTCGCCTTGCATTTATAATTGCGAAACGTGAGTTCCAATCAATTCTTGTTGGTTGATTGTTGAACACACAGATGCGTTTTTCATCTATCTAACTATCCATCCATCCATCCATCCATCTATCTATCTATCTATCTATCTATCTATCTATCTATCTATCTATCTATCTATCTATCTATCTATCTATCTATCTATCTATCTATCTATCTATCTATCTATCTATCTATCTATCTATCTATCTATCTATCTATCTATCTATCTATCTATCTATCTATCTATCTATCTATCTATCTATCTATCTATCTATCTATCTATCTATCTGTCTGTCTGTCTGTCTGTCCGTCCGTCCGTCCGTCCGTCCGTCCGTCCGTCCGTCCGTCCGTCCGTCCGTCCGTCCGTCCGTCCGTCCGTCCGTCCGTCCGTCCGTCCGTCCGTCCGTCCGTCCGTCCGTCCGTCCGTCCGTCCGTCCGTCCGTCCGTCCGTCCGTCCGTCCGTCCGTCCGTCCGTCCGTCCGTCCGTCCGTCCGTCCGTCCGTCCGTCCGTCCGTCCGTCCGTCCGTCCGTCCGTCCGTCCGTCCGTCCGTCCGTCCGTCCGTCCGTCCGTCCGTCCATCCATCCATCCATCCATCCATCCATCCATCCATCCATCCATCCATCCATCCATCCATCCATCCATCCATCCATCCATCCATCCATCCATCCATCCATCCATCCATCCATCCATCCATCCATCCATCCATCCATCCATCCATCCATCCATCCATCCATCCATCCATCCATCCATCCATCCATCCATCCATCCATCCATCCATCCATCCATCCATCCATCCATCCATCCATCCATCCATCCATCCATCCATCCATCCATCCATCCATCCATCCATCCATCCATCCATCCATCCATCCATCCATCCATCCATCCATCCATCCATCCATCCATCCATCCATCCATCCATCCATCCATCCATCCATCCATCCATCCATCCATCCATCCATCCATCCATCTATCTATCTATCTATCTATCTATCTATATGTCTGTCGGTATGTCTGTCTGTCTGTCTGTATGTCTGTCTACCTACCTACCTACCTAATTACCTACCTAACTATCTACCTACCTACCTACCTACCTAACTATCTACCTACCTACCTTACCTACATGCCTACCTCCCAGCTACCTACCTACCTAACTATCTACCTACCTACCTAACTACCGAACTATCTACTTACCTACCTTACCTACATACCTATCTCCAACCTACCTACCTAACTACCTACCTACCTATCTACCTAGCTATCTATCTATCTATCTATCGATCTATTTATCTATCTATCTGTCTGTTTGTCTGCCTGCCTGTCTGTCTGTTTGATTTTAAATTATCGTATCGTAGATTATGTTTCCTAATATTGAATATCGTTTATATCTGTCTATCCTTCTTATCTTATCTACCGTATCTATCTTATCTTTTTTATCGTATCAATCATGTCGATTGTATCTATACATCGTATCTTGTCTTGTCTTATATTATCTTTTATTTTATATTTTTGTCTCATCAAATCTTATCTTATCGTATTTATTCCTTCTTATCTAGCTACCTAATCGTATCTTATCTAATATTTGTTATCTATTCATCTTATCTTATGTATCGTATCTAAATTATATATCTTAAATTATCTTATCTATCTATCTTTCTATCTAGCTATCAGTCTGTCTGCATGTCTGTGTGTCTGTCTATCTGCACCTGCATTCTCATAAACAGAAATTGGTAGAAACGTCTTAAAACTATGTTGTGTGTGCGTGTGCGTGCGGTAGTGCGGTAGTGCGGGCAGGCAAACAGGTGGGCGGGCGGGGGGTGGGTTTAGGTGGTGGCAAGTGTGGGGTGCGGGTGTATATATGTGTGTGTCACTTCCATGTTAACCATTTCATTCTTGAGTCTCTATATTTTCCTACCATATGACAAGTATGAATGCCAATAGTTTAATTGATGGCCTCAAGCTGCAATTATGTTGCACTACTATCTACAAAGGATCTACAAAGGTTGCCAGCCAATACGCTTCGATGTATCAGCAATACCTACTGAATACAACATCAAAGTAGAAAACAAATTTGAGGCGTTGCTTGCTATACAGGAAGAGATGACATCTGAGGAGTTGACATCGTACGCAAGGGAGATTTTGATCTCGACAGCAAAAGAAATGATTCCAAAGATATTGCACAAGACACAGAGCTATATAACAGACGAAACACAGAAACTCATTGCAGAAAGGCAACAATTAAAACAAATGGGAAGTAAGGGGACCAACACAGCATATAAAAACTGCGCAAGAAAAGTTAGAAGAGAAAAAAGAAAAGATAAAAGAAGATACATAGTAGAAACATGTAAGAATATAGAAAACCTACAACAACAAGGCAAAGAAAGAGATGCATTCAAAGCAATAAGTACACTGACAAGGGAATTCCGCCCGGTTCCACATGTCATAAATGACGAAGAGGATAACACACTAACAGAAACCAAAGACATACTGAATAGATGGAGAGAGTACTGCAGAACCATGTATGGAGACAGCACAAAGCGCTCAGTTACAATCCTACCAAAGGGTAAGAAAGAACCTGAACAAACATTGGAAGAAGTACGCTCTGCAATTAAAAGCCTGAAAAAGGGAAAGTCCCCAGGATGCGATGATATCCCAGCAGAGCTAATACAAGCACGAGGAGAGGCATGTGCTCGAGTCTACCACAAGCTGTGTAAACAGATATGGCACAGTGCAGAGTGGCCAGAAGCATGGAAGAAATCAATTTATATTCCCCTCCCCAAAAAAGGCAACCTGAAGCTGTGCACGAACTACCGAACTATCGCACTGATCAGCCATGCTAGCAAGATACTCCTGCGAATCCTATTAAGAAGGATAGAGAAAAGGTTTGAATCTGAAATTCACGTAGTCCAGGCAGGTTTTAGGAAAGACAGAGGGACCCGGGACCACATATTCAATTTAAGGAATATCTATGAAAAATGTAGAGAGTTTAATGTAGACCTGTACACATGTTTCATTGATTACACTAAGGCCTTCGACACGGTAAAACATCAAAATCTGTGGAGAATCCTGAAGGAAATGGGGTTTCCTTTGCATATAGTCCATCTCATTGAAACATTATACCAAGATCAACAAGCCGCTATCCGAGTATCTGGGCAAACATCAGATTGGTTTGCAGTACAAAAGGGAGTCCGACAGGGATGTATACTCTCACCTTATCTGTACAACATATATGCGGAATGTATAATGAGAAATGTGCGAAATGTGTTGAAAGTTTCGACCCATTTACGATTGGGGGGTACGAGATTCCAGAGTTACGATATGCAGATGACACAGTGATACTATCAAGAAGTGCGGAAGGGCTAGAGCAGCTACTTTCAGCCGTTAATGGACATAGTAAAGATCAAAATCTGTTCATAAACATAAACAAAACAAAGATAATGACCACCGATAAAACACAATGTCAGCATACATTTACAGTGGGTGGTGAGGAAATAGATCAGGTTACACATTTTGAATATCTGGGCTCCAGAATCGACAAAAATGGTGACTGCTCGAAAGAAATCAGAAGAAGACTAGCTATGGCAATGCAGAGACTGAACAGCCTGAAGAAATTATGGCAGGGCACCAACAAAACGATAAAAGTAAAAGTCTTGAGAGCCTGTGTTTTTCCTGTGGCAGCTTATGGCTGTGAAGCATGGACGATTACCAAAACTTCTAGACAAAGAATCAAATCCTTCGAGTTAAAATGTTACAGAATGATCCTCAGAATACCCTGGACAGAGAAAAGAACAAATGTAGACATTCGGCAAGAGTTGAGCATAGAGGAGAACTGTTTTATCACTTCCATTTTGGCTAGAAAATGCAAATACTTTGGTCACATCAAGAGACAAAACGGTCTTGAGAGAACGGTGATGGAAGGTATGGTGCCAGGCAAAAGAGGAAGGGGTAGACCAAGAAGACGATGGCACAAAGATATGCAGGCATGCTTGAGTATGACAGTGGCGGAAGCTGGAGTTTTGGCAAGGGAACGAGTTTCTTTCAGACAGACTGTGATGGGAGCGACGTTCTACAAAGGACATGCTACAGGATGATGATGACTATCTACGTATCGGCTTAACTGTGTTTGACTGCTGGTTGGTTGCTTGTGTCAATTATATTTAAAGATTGCAAAATGATTACTACATGTAATCAGTTCAGGCACAGTAATTCACTTCTTTCTGGAAGCGAGGCTCTTTTGAGACCGGTGATGATCTGGTCCAATTCCTGATTGTCCATTTACTTTCCCCTCCCTTTGTTTGGGGTTGAGTGGCCAAGCGGTTAGGGACTCGTGATAGAATCCAAACGTGCTTGTGTTTGGATTCTTGAAACAGCAAACTCTTACCCCTAACAGAAGTAAACCAATTTTGCTTGACAACCTGGGTGAAGTCGGATATATTGGGGCTTAGCGGCGCAGAACGCAGTACAGTGCACTCTATCTTTGGAAACATGAAGAACGAAAAAAGTACACATTTCCGCTGTTTTGAGCCATGGTGCCGCAAGTGTGCTAGAGTTTGAAGAATATATTGTCCAAGTGTTCAGCGTTTGGTGAATACGTTGTCCAAGTATTCAGAGTTTGGTAAATATGGTTCAACAAGTATTCTAGAGTTTGGTGAATATGATTCAACATATGTTGTCCAAGTGTTTAGAGTTTAGTGTATATGTTGTCCAAGTGTTCAGAATAGTTTCCTTTGTTGTCACTGTCACAACAGATGGATAAATGAAATGGTGACGAGAGCTGCTTCGTTAGGTGTACCTGAGACAATGTGAGAGTGATCGACAAACAGGAAGGGCGTAACAGGTCATCTTAATTCTATATTTGCTTTATCCAGCTTATGGCTGTTTATTTTTATGTTTTCTATAGAAAGCATTTCTTGAAGTCTTCGAATTTGTTGACAAAATTTACATATTTTGACTGTAAACTCCTTTCAGACAAAGATTATGACAACGCTATGTACCGAGAAATGCAGCAAGAAATCCTGCTGCAGTACCACGTCATGCGGCAGAGCTTGGAGTTCCAGAACATGGGCAGTAATAATGAGCACCATCATCACCACAACCAGGGACCGGTCAAGAAAAGAGTGAAGGATGATATTGAGGATGTGGTGGATAAGTCGGGCTTTGATCAGGGGAAAGGTAAGTTCTGTTTGCACGATCAAAGAGTGTATTCATCTCTTCTGTCCAATGTGTGTTGTTAGAAGTTGTGGAAACATGCAATAGTAGTTTATGTGTTACCTACGTGGTCTGTGTTACTTTCAATCCATGTTTCTGCTGTGTGTCCTAACACTATCCATTCATTTTTTCATTGTCTACCTCATATCATGAAGCCTGCTAACTAGTGTTACAAGCTTGCACGGCTGGTTGTTTTAGGGGTACATTTATTATGTTTCCAACTTTTTAAACTCTGTCAATATATGTCAAGTTTGACACTGATCTGGATAACACAAGGGGAGTAGGCGTTGCTGCTTTAATTCGTATGTCTGCCGACAAGTTTTAAGCTGTCATGTCAACTTTCTATATTACGGGTACTTTACATAACATCTTGAGTTGTTGTTGTTGTGAGAGAAACCATTGGTTGACCAGTGAAATCATTTTGTTTAATCAGGATAATTATTGGTTCTCCAAAGAAATCAATTTGTTGTTGTTGTTATAGAAACTATTGGTTCTCCAGAGAACTTATTTTCTATCAGAGAAAATATTGATTCTTCAGAGAAATCAATTTGTTGTTGTTGTTATAGAAACTATTGGTTCTCCAGAGAAAATCCGAAGTTTGTTATAGGAAATAACTCTGATTTCTAAATAAAATACTACGTGTGTATATGTAACAGGTGACGAGAGACGCGAGATGTGCAGATCAGTACGTACTGAAACTAGGTACGATCGACATTTTCGCCTTTATCGACATCCAGGAAGCCTCTATTAGGGCATTTCAATGTTCTCGCAGAAATGTCTTGTTGTTGTGACTTCACGTGGTTGTTAACTTAGTCGCGTTGCATTTTAGAGGGTGATGGTCTTATTCTGTCCTACCCAGAATAGAGCTCTAGGATCTATCAGGGCAAAATATGTAAATTTAAGTATACTGCAGATTCAGTTTTGAACGATTGAAGATAACGGTGAGAGACTGGATGAGATGGAGGGTTGGAGAAGTGGATATAAACGTATATCACTTGAGAAATCTGGGTTACTTTATTCGAGAGATACAGCGATTGCCTTTGAAGAAACAAAAACGCTGAACATTAGATGTTCGAGTCTTGCATGTTTCGAGCCTCCCCCTGTATCTAGGGAGGAGGGTTAGTCATATCATAGAAGGACGAACAACTCGGAGATCCCCTGTGAACGATGTTACACGTAAAAGACCCCTTGTCAGTTTGAAAAAGGAAGCTGTTAGCCGCTGTCCAGACAACTTTTTGTGAAGGTAACGACATTCCTGCCCAATAGTGGTCTATGCCAGAAGGGGCTGCTCTTCGAGTCGGTAAAAGACAACTGGTAAATGACCTATTTGCTTCCACATTGAATTGTACATTTACACAAAGAATCTGGACATCTCCAATGGGTAGTAGGTCAGGGACTAATGGGAGTGAACGAGATACATGAATATGCTACAGGTGCTGCAGGCACACGAAGTGGGGACGGATGGTTGGGAGATGATCTTGTGGATTGAAGCCATGTTTGTGTATTCAATTAGCAAGGCGACAGATACACAGAGAGAGGGATATATATATATATATATATATATATATATATATATAGAGAGAGAGAGAGAGAGGGAGAGAGAGAGAGAGAGAGAGATACAGACAGACAGACAGACAGAGACTCAGTAGAGAAGAGGCAACAAAATTGTGAGAAATTTTTATAAGGTTAATAACCCAAGCATAGTTTGAACTTTCCAATTGATAACATTTAATGAGTTAGTTCCCTTAGTGCATTTTGTTGGCATCGAAAGTAACCGCCATCCGTAATTTTGCATTTGTAATCTGTCCATTCGTTTTCCCGTTTACAAATCTGTTAATATTATTTACTTATATTTCAGTCTGCTTGTCTAACTTCCTGCTTGTTTCTCCCTCTCTCTGCCTGTCTATATGGTTGCAGGTTAGAGGAAACACATGTTGGATAGAAAGACATTCAGAAACATACCACTAACACGTGTCACCCCGACTTCTGTAAGTGGCCCCGGATAACTCACTCACTTATACATACGTCTCTTATTTAGTACTTTATTGATTATCCGCATTTAATAATACTTAAGTGGCCAGAATCGTCTATCTGTTCCTACAGTGTCTCCCCAACCTCCCTATTATCTCAACATGCAATAAAACGATGTTGTCTTTTACTGCAGCGTGCAATAATCTTCAATTCTACATTCACCTTCTACTGCACACAGTTTGATCCCCTAAGTTATCCAGTGGATTCTAAAATGTCTAAAAGCTAAGTCTTTGTGTCCTCCTGCTACCTTTACTGTCCACGATCGTCTTCCACTGTACATGATTACCACTTCTCGTTTCCATTTCCTTCCTAGTTTAGCATATTATATCCACTTCTGCCGATGATTGGCGGATTCCTGCGCTAGAGCACTTCATGTGCTCGTGCAGTGGTTGCTTATGTAGCAATATATTTGACATAACAAGGTTGCTAGCTCCATACAAACATCACTATTTGTCGCTCATTTGGTGCAGCGGACATTCTGTGCTGCTCTCGATCTAGCACACAAGCATACATTCATTTTCCTGATTCAGTTTCATTATCTGCCATGTCTGCATCTTGTTTTTGTTCTGTCCATGATCAACCAACAATGGAAGATTATTAACATGTTTGTTTTTTTGTCGAATAATAAATAAATCGAAGCTGTAGCGGTACTAAAGGACAGTTTTCTATAAACACATGCAGGTAAAGTCTCGGTAGTGTCCCCAGGACAGAACCCCCATGCAGGTAAAGTCTCGGTAGTGTCCCCAGGACAGAACCCCCATGCAGGTAAAGTCTCGGTAGTGTCCCCAGGACAGAACCCCCATGTTGGTAAAGTCTCGGTAGTCTCTCCAGGACAGAACCCCCATGCAGGTAAAGTCTCGGTAGTCTCTCCAGGACAGAACCCCCATGCAGGTAAAGTCTCGGTAGTGTCCCCAGGACAGAACCCCCATGTAGGTAAAGTCTCGGTAAGTCTCTCCAGGACAGAACCCCCAAGTAGGTAAAGTCTCGGTAGTCTCTCCAGGACAGAACCCCCATGTAGGTAAAGTCTGGGTAGTGTCCCCAGGACAGAACCCCCATGTAGGTAAAGTCTCGGTAAGTCTCTCCAGGACAGAACCCCCATGTAGGTAAAATCTCGGTAGTGTCTCCAGGACAGAACCCCCATGTAGGTAAAGTCTCGGTAAGTCTCTCCAGGACAGAACCCCAATGTAGGTAAAGTCTCGGTAGTCTCTCCAGAACAGAACCCCCCATGTAGGTAAAGTCTCGGTAAGTCTCTCCAGGACAGAACCCCCATGTAGGTAAAGTCTCGGTAGTCTCTCCAGGACAGAACCCCCATGTAGGTAAAGTCTCGGTAGTCTCTCCAGGACAGAACCCCCATGTAGGTAATGTCTCGGTAGTCTCTCCAGGACAGAACCCCCATGTAGGTAAAGTCTCGGTTGCCTCTCCAGGACAGAGCCCCACGTTACGGCGACAACGTTTTCGTCAGGGACAACGGACAAACGAAAACAACTAACGAATTACATTGTTTATGCTGGGTGATCCAGTGGCTTATGTGCTCCTGGCCTTTGGCCCAATTCCATATAGTGGTTTCTGCAAGTATTTGTAAGCTGTTGTTTAGTTCCGTGCAAAGTGTTCCATTTGTCTGGCCTCGGAGGAAGATAACGAATTACAATAAAAACAAAAGATATGACAATAATACAATACGGATTGAGTTGGTAGCCATTACTAGGAAAGTTTTGTCATGCACTTTATCTTTGTTTGTGTTGCGATTTAATGTTTTCGTTTTGTTTCTTTTTCCTTGACGAAAGTCTCGTGACTTTTGAATGGGTTTCGTTTTGTTTCCGCCCCAGTACGATGACTCAGTCCTTACGTGTATTTTTGTATCATCGATCGTTGATTGTTGTGGACAAGATGGGCAGTTTCAGTTGTTCTGCTTATTCAATAAAGGCATCGACTTCTTAGGCTACGGCCTTCGAACTAAAACCATGATGAATATCTTGAAAAGGTAAGGTCGTTAGTCCAAGGGCCGCATAAAGACTTAGTCGAGGGACAAGAGGCCGCATGAAGACATGGGAGGGACTAAGGGCCGCACAAAGAGAAAGACATTATGTCAAGAGTAACATAACACAGTCGAGAAGCCAAGGGCCGCAAGAAGAGAAGGTCGTCATGTCAAGAGTAGCATAACACAGTCGACAAACCAAGGGCCGCAGGAAGAGAAAGTCGTTATGTCAGGAGTAACATAAAGACTAAGTCGAGGGAGATTGGGCCGCAAGAAATTAACGCCGTTTGCTAAAGAGACACCAAAAGGTAAATCCAGAGACCAAGTACAGCGTAAAGACGTCACTAGTCCCAAGGCCGCATAAAGATTCATTCGAGAGACCAAGGGCTGTATGGAAGCAATGACATTATATAGAAGATCTTATAAAAACGAAGACAATAGGCCGAAAGGTCGCCAGTACAGTATAACTGTCCAGACCTCTTTGCACGGACTTCACTGTCACATCATTCATGAATGTGTTTGTCTCTTTCCATGCACTTCTATTTCTCATATTTTAACCAACTTACCCATAACCTAGAGAGCTGGAACTGTGTACACAGCTTCTACTAGTACGACTTGTTAATCTATTAAAATTGCAATCATGTAGTCCGAAAAATTAAAAAAATAAAACATGCCTTAGTATCAATAAAAGCTTGTTCAGATAAAAAGTCAACTTTGACAATTAATATCTACTTTTAATTTTACCTGAACCTGTACTTTATGTTTACTATATATCTGTAGTCTTCTGCATCTGATGGTTGAACAATAATTCTACTTTCTCTGCGTTCATTCTGAAAATGGCTTGGTGACAGTGTGTCTAGTTTACAGCGAGACTGCAATATCTGCGCATTTTGGACCGATGCGGTTTTGACAAGTCAATTTATTTTTTTAGGAGCGTGTTTTTTATTTCTGTCTGTAATTCCTATTCTCTATGCCAGACTACACTAGGGAAGTCTGTTTACAGGGCCGTTACTTGGAGGCGGAATAGAGTCGAGGTTTGCTGTTCCTGATGAAAACATTCAGCTCTGAGTCGCTGGCTGCTGTCATCTCATTCACCAACAAAATGTACGAATTGTGTTGACCTATTTGGAACATCAGCCGTTCTACTAAACCGAACATTGAATCGGTGGTTTCCCTTTTGTTATAAGAATTGCTATTGTTTGGGAGTGCTTGATTTAATCACAGACATCCTTGATTTAATCACAGACATCCTTGCTTCAATCTCAGACATCCTTGCTTTAATCACAGACATCCTTGATTTAATCACATACATCCTTGCTTTAATCTCAGACATCCTTGATTTAATCACAGACATCCTTGCTTTAACCACAAACATCCTTGCTTTAATCTCAGACATCCTTGCTTTAACCACAGACATCCTTGATTTAATCTCAGACATCCTTGCTTTAATCGCAGACATCCTTGATTTAATCACAGACATCCTTGCTTTAATCTCAGACATCCTTGATTTAATCACAGACATCCTTGATTTAATCTCAGACATCCTTGCTTTAACCACAGACATCCTTGATTTAATCTCAGACATCCTTGCTTTAATCGCAGACATCCTTGATTTAATCACAGACATCCTTGCTTTAATCTCAGACATCCTTGATTTAATCACAGACATCCTTGATTTAATCACAGACATCCTTGCTTTAATCACAGACATCCTTGCTTTAATCACAGACATCCTTGCTTTAATCACATACATCCTTGCTTTAATCACAGACATCCTTGCTTTAATCACAGACATCCTTGATTTAATCACATACATCCTTGATTTAATCACAGACATCCTTGATTTAATCACAGACATCCTTGATTTAATCTCAGACATCCTTGCTTTAATCACAGACATCTTTGCTTTAATCTCATTAACTCGTATCTAACCTTTTCTGGTCTCACTGTAAGCATGTTGATAGTTGCACAATGTCTCTATGTGGGCTGCATGCGACTTTTGTTCAACCAATTTGAGAGATAAGAGGTGTGTGTTTACAGACCTTTACTTGCGATATTCCATTACAAACAATCTGAGCGCCCAGTTGACCTTAATGTCGTTAACGCGTCATTCTCATGAAGACAGGATCTCATGAAGACATGATCTCATGAAGACAGGATCTCATGAAGACAGGATCTCATGAAGACAGGATCTCATGAAGACAGGATCTCATGAAGACAGGATCTCATGAAGACAGGATCTCATGACGACAGGATCTCATGAAGACAGGATCTCATAAAGACAGGAATACATTCATTAGTAAGAGTTACTGTGTCTTTATTTTATAATTGACCATGTAGGCGTGCTTGACCAAACCTGCAGGGCTTCCCAAACTCTGTTCATGGTGCCACACTCGTCCACGGCTGCCTAATTACTATGAATGTACGTATCTTTGGATGCATCAGGCCATTTCACCTGACTGTACTGATTTATAATCAAGAGCAAAAAGACCAGAAGGAAGGAAACTAGTTTGACCAATCCAACAGAACCGAAGACCTGGTTTGATTAACAATGTATTCAGCCATAATAAGGCAAATCAGAGATCGGTCAGATGTGGCTATTTAAAAAATATTAAATAAGATACGAACTTGAAAATATTTTTTGTTTCGGTTATATTGTCCCTTATTTCCCAACATTGATACACTTAGTCCGTCGATGTTTCATTCCACCAAGACCTACAGCATGGAAGCCTGTGGACTGTAGTCTCAGGCACATTTCCACTTTACGTTCAACATCTTTGTCATTTGCGAAACGTCTCCCACCGAGATGGGTATTCTGAGTACAGAGAACAGGTTGATATCACTAGGGCTAAATCGAGTCTGTAAAAGGATGTTCAAGACGTTACCACCGTAGTTGGTCAATATTCTCCTGGGTTAATCGGGACGTATATGGTCTGGTATTGTCATGATGGAGCAGGACTCTAATCCGCACGTCTCGATGTGTCCTTCCAATCGGAACCTGAACCATCAAAAGGACTTCACATTTCGATATGATATTCACAGTTGCATCTCTTCTGGAGGTTAGTTAACAGCACTCCGTTAGAACCCCCCCCCCCCCCCCCCCCGCCAAGCACTAGAAGCATAACCTTCCCCGCGGACATCGTAATCTGATATGTCTTGGCAGAAGGTTAAGAATGAAGTTTCCATGTTACTGAAGAACGCTTTGGTTCGGGTTGGTAGTCATGCGTTCATAATTTACTCCAGCAACAAGCCTCTGAAGAATGAATTCACTTTCATTTACATACCGACAGATTTTGCCAGAACAGGTCCGTTCAGTTCAAAGTTCTGTTTGTCTGGATATCCACCACGAGCACACTCTCCAGATATTAATTTAATCAGTCATGCATTCTGCTATAGGCTAAACCATGTGAACACACTATTGCAGTAACTGCAGTGCCTATTGTTACTTGCGTGTCATCTCGAATTGTTTCTCCTACCCGATGCACAGGTGAACAAAACATTTAGGTTGGGTCTCAATAGTGATTTGTTAGCGTCCTTGAGAAAATGTATCGACCCAGTTATGTGTCGCTTTACGCGACAAACATTTCTCACCCTAAAAAAGAAGCATTTGCAGAATAACCTTTGCAGAAAGTTCTGGAGTCTTCCTATACAGTTCACAACAGCGCGCAGTTTTTTTAAATTTTACAATTGGTGAGCACGGATGCCATTTTGGGCATCAGCTGCAAATGTGCAAGCACCACCTAGCGTCTGCTACATAAAGTAATCACGTAGGTGCTTGTTGCTGCCTCCTAGTGACACATTTAGAAACTACCAACTGCCGTTGTCCACTATCAGATATCAGTTTGAGACATATTTACTGACTTAGACTCATATATTGCAAAAGTTTTGTGATACTGTGGTTTCCGGTACATTTTCTTGCCCATCTTTAGCATCTCCTCACAGGAAGACCGGGATCATCCTTTTCACAACTGGATGGTGGCAAAACGGTCTGGTCTAAACCTTGCCTGCTGTCCTATCCATCTTTAGCATCTCCTCACAGGAAGACCGGGATCATCCTTTTCACAACTGGCTGGTGGCAAAACGGTCTGGTCTAAACCTTGCCTGCTGTCCTATCCACCTTTAGCATCTCCTCACAGGAAGACCGGGATCATCCTTTTCACAACTGGATGGTGGCAAAACGGTCTGGTCTGAACCTCCCCTGCTGTCCTATCCATCTTCGCTCTAAGGTTTCAAGCCCTAACCTTCAGCTGGATTACTGTTCAGAACAGGCTACACCACTGGTGTAGGTGAGGTAGGACTGGACACGAGAGACTTAGAGATATTGGAGCGCTTGTATTTCACATCGTGCCCCAGGAAAAGAAGAGTATTCAAATTCAATTCTTTCTGTCCAGGAGAAAGTGAAGTCAAACGACTGACCCATTTCTGTGAGCATGTTTTGGATAAGTGACGCCCGTTGTTTCTCAGTACGGCAATGTTTCTCTGTACGGCAATGTTTCTCTGTACGACAATGTTTCTCTGTATGGCAATGTTTCTCTGTACGGCAATGTTTCTCTGTACGGCAATGTTTCTCTGTACGACAATGTTTCTCTGTACGGCAATGTTTCTCTGTATGGCAATGTTTCTCTGTACGACAATGTTTCTCTGTATGGCAATGTTTCTCTGTACGGCAATGTTTCTCTGTACGACAATGTTTCTCTGTATGGCAATGTTTCTCTGTATGGCAATGTTTCTCTGTACGGCAATGTTTCTCTGTACGACAATGTTTCTCTGTACGGCAATGTTTCTCTGTACGACAATGTTTCTCTGTACGACAATGTTTCTCTGTACGACAATGTTTCTCTGTACGACAATGTTTCTCTGTACGACAATGTTTCTCTGTACGACAATGTTTCTCTGTACGACAATGTTTCTCTGTACGACAATGTTTCTCTGTACGACAATGTTTCTCTGTACGACAATGTTTCTCTGTACGGCAATGTTTCTCAGTATGGCAATGTTTCTCTGTACGACAACGTTTCTCTGTACGACAACGTTTCTCTGTACGACAACGTTTCTCTGTACGACAATGTTTCTCTGTACGACAACGTTTCTCTGTACGACAATGTTTCTCTGTACGACAATGTTTCTCTGTACGACAATGTTTCTCTGTACGACAATGTTTCTCTGTACGACAATGTTTCTCTGTACGACAATGTTTCTCTGTACGACAATGTTTCTCTGTACGACAATGTTTCTCTGTACGACAATGTTTCTCTGTACGGCAATGTTTCTCAGTATGGCAATGTTTCTCTGTACGACAACGTTTCTCTGTACGACAACGTTTCTCTGTACGACAACGTTTCTCTGTACGACAATGTTTCTCTGTACGACAACGTTTCTCTGTACGACAATGTTTCTCTGTACGGCAATGTTTCTCTGTACGGCAATGTTTCTCTGTACGACAATGTTTCTCTGTATGACAATGTTTCTCTGTACGACAATGTTTCTCTGTACGACAATGTTTCTCTGTACGACAATGTTTCTCTGTACGACAATGTTTCTCTGTACGACAATGTTTCTCTGTACGACAATGTTTCTCTGTACGACAATGTTTCTCTGTACGACAACGTTTCTCTGTACGACAATGTTTCTCTGTATGGCAATGTTTCTCTGTACGACAACGTTTCTCTGTACGACAATGTTTCTCTGTATGGCAATGTTTCTCTGTACGACAATGTTTGTCTGTACGACAATGTTTCTCTGTACGACAATGTTTCTCTGCATGGCAATGTTTCTCTGTACGACAATGTTTCTCTGTATGACAATGTTTCTCTGTACGACAATGTTTCTCTGTACGACAATGTTTCTCTGTACGACAATGTTTCTCTGTACGACAATGTTTCTCTGCATGACAATGTTTCTCTGTACGACAATGTTTCTCTGTACGACAATGTTTCTCTGTACGACAATGTTTCTCTGTACGACAATGTTTCTCTGTATGACAATGTTTCTCTGTACGACAATGTTTCTCTGTACGACAATGTTTCTCTGTACGACAATGTTTCTCTGTATGACAATGTTTCTCTGTACGACAATGTTTCTCTGTACGACAATGTTTCTCTGTACGACAATGTTTCTCTGTACGACAATGTTTCTCTGTATGACAATGTTTCTCTGTACGACAATGTTTCTCTGTATGACAATGTTTCTCTGTACGACAATGTTTCTCTGTACGACAATGTTTCTCTGTACGACAATGTTTCTCTGTATGGCAATGTTTCTCTGTACGACAATGTTTGTCTGTACGACAATGTTTCTCTGTACGACAATGTTTCTCTGTACGACAATGTTTCTCTGTATGGCAATGTTTCTCTGTACGACAACGTTTCTCTGTACGACAATGTTTCTCTGTATGGCAATGTTTCTCTGTACGACAACGTTTCTCTGTACGACAATGTTTCTCTGTATGGCAATGTTTCTCTGTACGACAATGTTTGTCTGTACGACAATGTTTCTCTGTACGACAATGTTTCTCTGCATGGCAATGTTTCTCTGTACGACAATGTTTCTCTGTATGACAATGTTTCTCTGTACGACAATGTTTCTCTGTATGGCAATGTTTCTCTGCATGGCAATGTTTCTCTGTATGGAAATGGTTCTCTGTGTCTGTGAGCTTACAAATATATAATCACCGTACTGTGTTTTGTTTCCTAGCCCTCAATATAAATTATTCTCTAGTTACCTTTTTGTTTTATTTCTGCTTATCATTGCTTCATTTAGTGTCCACGATTGGCTCACTTTACAGATGCATGCTAACATTGTATTCAAACCTTTATTTGAAAACTGATACTCAGAACGTTCTATGTTTATATTAGTTTTTAATGTATTAAACTATTTTTATGTTTGTAATAAACTATTTTCATGTTTTTAATTAACTATTTTGATGTTTGTAATAAACTATCTTCATGTTTCTAATTAACTATTTTCATGTTTGTAATAAATAGTGTTAAACTATTTTCATGTTTGTAATGAACTATTGTCTCGTGTGTAAAATGTTCATTTCTCATGTTTGATTTGTAGAATTGGGTTAGTTCTTGTGCCACTATTGACACAGTTGAATTGGTTTAGTTCTTGTTCCACTATTGACACAGTTGAATTGGTTTAGTTCTTGTTCCACTATTGACACAGTTGAATTGGTTTAGTTCTTGTTCCACTATTGACACAGTTGAATTGGTTTAGTTCTTGTTCTACTATTGACACAGTTGAATTGGTTTAGTTCTTGTTCCACTATTGACACAGTTGAATTGGTTTAGTTCTTGTTCTACTATTGACACAGTTGAATTGGTTTAGTTCTTGTTCTACTATTGACACAGTTGAATTTGTTTAGTTCTTGTTCTACTAATGACACAGTTGAATTGGTTTAGTTCTTGTTCCACTATTGACACAGTTGCTGTGTTTAGCTAATTGTATATATCAAGTGTTATTTCTGCGCAGATGTGCATCTCGCTCGTTGGTTTCTTTATATAGTGTTATTTCTGCCCAGATGTGCATCTCGCTCGTTGGTTTGTTTATATATTTGTAATTATTTGCTATTTAAAAAAGGGAGGGACATTTTAGTATTTATATTGTTATTCTTTTCAAAATGTATTTTTATTTTGTCGGTACCCGGTAAGATCAGACAACAATTCACCTACCCAGAGAATCAGAACAAAATAAAATTATAGAAGATTGAAAGAACTCCATCACTGTTTCCAACCTAGACCTTCCCATTTCAAGAGGAATTCGTTATACTCTGTCACTGATAGAATTTATTGTCCTCTTCTAACACATATTTCACAATTATTTTCTTCTATCAAATCGTATTTTTACATTTGCCTTTGAAATGTGTAAAACAAATCAGTCTACAAACTTGTTATTAATACCTTATAACTATCTAAATCTTATATCTGTTTTATTTTTCAAATGCATGTAAATACTGAACTGCTAAATTTGAATTTGGTAAAATCATATGACTCGAATTAGGCGCTAAAAGTTGGTGAGAAAAAAACATTATTGATAACACGTTTTCCGCAAGAACCAATGAAAAGCGCAATGATCCGCTAGCACTCTCAGTCAGGCACTCGCTTGTCCACGGAAGTTAACCACCCTCGTTCGCACGCTCGGTTCCAGACGTCGCGTCTTGCGGAAAACATTGGCAACGCCTGGTCAGCGAGAGAAACCCCGCCTAATCACTAGGGCGCATGCGTATGAAATGTCAGCGAGCTGTCAATCAGGCACCGCCCTCGCCAACACGATAGTTGTAGCAGCTTCAGGCGGTATCTTTTTTGAAATGACACACAATTTGCTGCGCACTTTTCCTCCACGAGCTAGCGACTCGTCTTGATCTTCCTACTCGAAGCTCTTGTTCTGACACATTTTCTGTTCCTCCTCATTCTCTGTTTGTTCTGCCGGTCTTGTGAAATTTTGAATCCTTGAAACAGGGTTTCGGGTTTAGGTGTACATAGTCGCCTGTGTGTTTAAATATATATACGTGTGTACAAATATATGTACACTAGTACATCTATGTTTGTGCTTGCATGTTATGTATGTGCTTGTTTATTTCTTTGCAAATGTGTGTTTTGTTTTTGTCTACAAATCTGTGTACGTTTGTGTTAGTACAAATTTCTGAAGCTTGTGTTGTTATAAATGTGTGTACGTCTTTGTTGGTACGCATGTGTTCACGTCCCTCTACAAATGTGTGTACGTCTCTATATAACTGTACGTACGCCTCTGTTTCTACAAGTATCTGAACGCCTCAGTGTGTGCTTATTCTTTCTTCTTCTTCGCCCGTTCTCAAACTCCCGCTACCAAGCCCCGAAAAGTGGTCTGCAAGTAGCAGGATGTTTTCCGGAGAACGAATGCGTTCTGTCGAAGTTTACGGCTTGATGCAATATTTGCACCTTACATCCAACTTCATAAGCAATGTTTAGTACCGGGGTAGTTCCGTCTTCGATCCCTTCTCCTTAACCAGTCTGCCCTCACTTCTCCTTAACCAGTCTGTCCTCCCTTCTCCTTTACAGTCTGCCCTCACTTCTCCTTAACCAGTTTGCCCTCCAATCTCCTTAATCAGTCTTCCCTCTTTGATATCTTCTCCTTAACCAGTCTGCCATGTTGCAGCCTGTTAGCTAGGATCACCACATGGAGGTGTAGAAGCGTCTGGTTCGCTGGCCCTGACGCAACAGTCAGCTATGGGTCGTTGAAATGTGCTTACATGTTCTGGTCGTACAACTGTGCTTACATCTCATTACGGTACAAGTGCGTGCACATCTCTGTATGTACAGGTGCGTGCATATCTCATATATGTACAAGTGCGTGTACATCTCCTGTCTGTACAAATGTGTGTGTGTGTGTGTGTACATTCCCTTGTTATCTGTCACCGAATCTAAGTCTATATATCTTGAATACTCTCTATCCTCCCCCCTCCCTCCCTCCCTCCCCCAATCCCCCTTTCCATGTTGTCACTCAGCGTATTTTTTTTTTTAAATAAACGAATGTATCCACAACTCCATCCAACCACACACTCAGAAAGATGCGACAGCAGAGGGCTGTGCATATAACTGGCAATATGATTATGTAAAACAAAGTACTACTCAAACAATACCATGATATAGATAGAACAACTGTGGTAGCCACTTTGTTCCTCGCGTGGATACTAAGTGTCCGTCTCAGGTAAGAACGTATAAAACTGCCTCTGTGCCTGAGTGATTGTTTTTTTTCTAAAGCTTTCTATAGAGATCTGTGCAAAGGAATAACGGCTTTGTGGAAACAACACTGCTGGATTGAAGAGCATACATATTGCAATACATACGCTTTCTGTAAGAAGCCATCGTTTGTGGTTAACCAATACTTTATAAGGAGCTTATACGACATAGCCTTTAATATGGCTTCAGCTTGACTCGCCTTCAACATATCTTCAGCTTGATATGGCATTCAACATATCTTCAGCACGACATGGTTTTTAACGTATTTTCAGTTCGACATGGCCTTCAACATATCGTAATCTTGTCTTGCCTTCAACATACTCAGCTTGACTCGCATTCAACCTATCTTCAGCTTGACTTGTCTTCGACCTATATTCAGCTCGACATAGCCTCCAACAGATCTTCAATTCGACATGGCCTTAAACATATCTTCAGCTTGACTTATCTTCGACCTGTCTTCAGCTTGACTTGTCATCGACCTATCTTCAGCTCGACATGGCCTTCAACATAACTTCAGCTTGACTTGTCTTCGACACATCTTCAGCTCGACGTGGCCTTCAACATATCTTCAGCTTGACTTATCTTCGAACAATCTTCAGCTTGACTTATCTTTGACCTAACTTCAGCTGGACTTTTCTTCGACCTATCTTCAACTCGACATGGCCTCCAGCATATGTTCAGTTCGACATGTCCACCAACAGATCTTCAGTTCGACATGGCCTTCAACATAACTTCAGCTTGACTTGTCTTCGACCCATCTTCAGCTTGACTTGTCTTCGACCCATCTTCAGCTTGACTTGTCTTCGACCCATCTTCAGCTTGACTTGTCTTCGACCCATCTTCAGCTTGACTTGTCTTCGACCCATCTTCAGCTTGACTTGTCTTCGACCCATCTTCAGCTTGACTTGTCTTCGACCCATCTTCAGCTTGACTTGTCTTCGACCCATCTTCAGCTTGACTTGTCTTCGACCCATCTTCAGCTTGACTTGTCTTCGACCCATCTTCAGCTTGACTTGTCTTCGACCCATCTTCAGCTTGACTTGTCTTCGACCTATCTTCAGCTTGACTTGTCTTCGACCTATCTTTAGCTTGGCATGGCCTCCAACATATCCAGACACAGTCTCCAACAGACACTGTTTATAGCTAGCAATGTTGCCTCAATAATTTTCCTGATGTGGAGGCGTTGCATTACCCGGTATTCAAACTTGTGACTTATGCCTGCTGTCAGGTAGCCGAAGGCTATCCGTAGTAAGTTCTCTATTTTATTGGGTTATTTTTCCTGCTTTCTGCGACTTCCTTGGTCTTTGAGAAAGTAAGCTGAGTGCTGTGTAGGTGAGTGATGTAATTATTTGATTTTTGTATTTATTTATGTTAGAAAAGTGAATAAAAGAAACGATATTCTCATAATGACAAGTCAGACAAAAAACTCCATGCGTGATATGCGTACACTGTGTACACTGGGATTCTGAGGACGTAGGACATCATGAGCCAGAGCTTGGACAGCACTAAAGGATACTAGCAGAACGGGTAAAGCGGAGGGAGTTTATGCTGCTCTGAATTGTGCCATCAGACATGATAAACATTGACTAATGTATCTGTCATAAGCCCAGGACAAAAGAAGAACAATATTGAGACAGTCATTCCTTACAATGTACGAAAAGCCATGAGGCCATCGCAAATAAAGTTGCCAGAAAGCTTGTCTTTTGTGGAAAATGATTCATCAGTTACTGTACTACTCTATTCACGTCCGCCAGTCTATTCACGTCCCCCTGTCTATTCACGTCCCCCTGTCTATTCCCGTTCCCATCTATTCCCCTTCCTGTCTATTCACGTTCCTATCTATTCACGTTCATATCTATTCACGTCCACTGTCTATTCACGTCCCCCTGTCTATTCACGTTCCCGTCTATTCACGTTCCTGTCTATTCACGTCCTCCCGTATATACATGCCTCCCTGTCTATTCACGTCCCTTTGTCTATTCACATCCCCCTGTCTATTCCCACCCTCTTGTCTATTTACGTCCCCTTGTCTATTCCCACCCCCCTGTCTATTCACGTCCCTTTGTCTTTTCACGTCCTCTTGTCTATTCACGTCCCACTATCTATTCACGTTCCTGTCTATTCACTCGTCTCTATCTATTTACGTCCGCCTGTCTATTCATGCTTCCCTGTCTATTCACGTTCCTGTCTATTCACGCTTCCCTGTCTATTCACGTGCCTGTCTATTCACGCCCCCTGTCCATTCACGTTCCTGTCTATTCACGTTCCTGTCTATTGATGTCATCCCTGTCTATTCACGCTTCCCTGTCTATTCACGTTCCTGTCAATTCACGTCCGCCTGTCTCTTCACATTCCTGTCTATTCACGTCCGCCTGTCTATTCACGTCCGCCTGTGTATTCACGTCCGCCTGTCTATTCACGTTCTTGTCTATTCACATCCGCCTGTCCATTCACGTTCCTGTATATTCACGTCCGCCTGTCTATTCACGTTCCTGTCTATTCACGTCCGCCTGTCCATTCCGTTCCTGTCTACTCACGTCCGAGTGTCCATTCACGTTCCTGTCTATTCACGTCCGCCTGTCTATTCACATTCCTGTCTATTCACGCCCGCCTGTCGATTCACGTTTCTGTCTGTTCACGTCCCCCTGTCTTTTCAAGTTCTTGTCTATTCCCAACCGCCTGTCTATTCACATCCGCCTGTCTGTTCCCGTTCCTGTCTATTCACGTCCGCCTGTCTATTCACGTTCCTGTCTATTCACGTCCCCTGTCTATTCACGTCTCCCTGTCTATTCACGTCCCCCCTTCTATTCACGTTCGTGTCTATTTCCGCTCCCTGTCTATTCACTTTCCTGTCTATTCACGTAATCCTGTCTATTCACGTTTCTGTCTATTCACTTTGTCCATCTCTTGTCTAACTTTATACAGGTCTCGTCTAACTTTGTCCATCTCTTGTCTAACTTTGTCCAGGTCTCGTCTAAATTTACCCAGCTCTTGTCTAACTATTTCCAGCTCTCCTCTAACTTTGTCCAGCTCTTATCTAATTTTATCGAACTCTCGTCTAACTGTGTCCATCACTTGTCTAACTGTGTCCCGATTTTGTCTAAGTTTGTCTAGCTCTTGTCTATCTTTGTCCATCTCTTGTCTAACTGTATCCCGATCTTGTCTAAGTTTGTCAAGCTATTGTCTAACTTTGTCTAGCTCTTGTCTACCTCCTTTGTCCAGCTCTCGTCTAACTTTGTCCATCTCTTGTCTAACTTTGTCTGGCACTTGTCTAACTTTGCTTGGCCTCTGTCTAACTTTGCCTAGCACTTGTCTAACTTTGTCTGGCACTTGTCTAACTTTGTCTGGCACTTGTTTAACTTTGTCTGGCACTTGTCTAACTTTGTCTGGCACTTGTCTAACTGTGTATGGCACTTGTCTAACTTTGTCTGGCACTTGTCTAACTGTGTATGGCACTTGTCTAACTTTGTCTGGCACTTGTCTAACTTTGTCTGGCACTTGTCTAACTTTGTCTGGCACTTGTCTAACTTTGTCTGGCACTTGTCTAACTTTGTCTGGCACTTGTCTAATTTTGATTAGTTCTTGTTCAACTCATGGATGTTCAATGTTTTCCTAGATGCTAGCTAAAAAGGGTTGTGCATCGGCTAAAAGTCATATTCTGCAAAACCATGTCTTGTGAAACCATCACAGCAAATGATTGGATTCAGCCTATTTTGTGGAGTTGCAGCTGTAGTTTGGCCTATGCTTCTCGAAGAGTGAAACAACGAATAATATCAATCAATCAATTGATCGATCATTCTGTGCAGTTAGGACTCTCAGTTTAATTTACCGATAGTACAGTAGACATTTCCACAGTATTGTTCCAAAAGTCATATACATACTTATGTATATATATATATATATATATATATATATATATATATATATATATATATATATATATATATATATATATATATCTATGTGTGTGTGTGTGTTTGTGTGTATGTATATGCGTATGTGTGTGTGTATATGTGTATGTTTTCAGACTGTTAGGACGTGGTTATTCTGGGATTCCTGAGATGAAATCCTTGACTTATAGGACTCCGAGGCATCAACATTGAGGGTTTCGAGGCATCAACATTGAGGGTTTTTTGCCTCAAGCCACTGAACGACAATGTGTATGGGCTGATGGTTTTAGTCCTGACGAATTGGCAATACGAGATGATAGGTATTTTGAATCAAACGAATTTGGAGTGTGTATAACCAGCGAGCTATAATTAATGGTGCATATATGGCTCAAAATTAAGTGGCTGTAATATCGTGTCTCCATAACATATTATTGCTTAATAGACAACATCAAATAGTACAACGTTATATAAATTAATATAAAAGCATAATTAAAAATAAAATAACGAAACTTAATATTTCTTCATTTAACTTTACATAACACAAAATTTTACAAAACTTAACATAACTAATGTAACTTAATTTACTTTAACTTAATATAACTAACATAATATTACATAACATACATACGTAACAAAGCCTAATATAATATAACTTACAAAAATGTAACTGTATATAACATAATATATCATAACATAAAACAAAATATAACATAACATAATTTTGCATAACATAACAAAATTTGACTTAAAATAATTTGGCTCAAAATAATATAATATAACAACAAATCAAAGTAAAGAAAATAGCATATTTAATAAAACTTAGCTTGGCTTTGCCTGGCTTCGTTCGCTCTCAATCTTCCGCTACCAAACCCAGAAAGGGTTTAAGTAGCAGAATGTAGTCCAGTTTACAGCTTCACTGCAATATTTGCACCTTTCAGTCCAACACATCCGACTTTAGTAAACATTTTTTGAGTACCGGGTTAGCATTCCCTCCTCGATCCCTACTCCTTTTCCAGTCTGCTCTGTTGCAGCCTGTTATCCAGGATCACCGCCTAGAGGTGTAGAAGGGTCTTGGTAGCTCTGCTTCGCTGGCCCTGACGCTAGCAGTCAGCTATGGTTCGCTGACCGCTGCAGCTCATACGCTGCTCAGCATCTTGATCCCAAATAAAACTTGACTTAAATAGTACTAAAAGAACATAATTTAACAAAACACAGCTTAGCAGTACATAAAATAAATGAATATTACGATAACCGAACATAACATAACAGCACAACACATCTCTGGTGAGAAGTCGTTGGTAGGGACAAGGACGTATTGAGTCTCACACTTATGAGTGCCATGTGCCAGGACATCTATCATTTATTATTACAGGAGAAGGCACGCCATTGAAACTTGTCTGCTTGGAACGTTATATATTTTCATCAGACCAATTCATGAAGATTCTCAAATTCAGATGCTATTCAGTGTTATCGGTTCGTGCAACCGCCAGGAGCATCCTCACGCTATGAAAATAAATATTATATTTTGGCATTGTCTCATCTCTCAGGTTGAGTGATATTATCCATTGTGGATTGAATTGTCTGTCGAATAGAGTTAACACTCTGCTAAGATCAGTCAGTATACACTTATGTTTAGATTTCTGTCCTCTCAATTGGAGGTGTTCTAAAGTTATTGCTACCGCTGCTACAACAACATGTAACGCTGTACCCTGGGGCTCGTGTAGTCACGTGACTTCATGTAGTTCTCTGAAATTATTTATCCCCAGGAAATTTCCGTGAAATATTAACATCCGCGAAATACAACAAAAGTTGAACATGAACGGATCTGTTGACTGCAGATATCAATCAGTGAGTTTGTACAATAGGAAACACTGGCTCGACAATATGAGTAATGCAAGAGCAATAGTCTCACCTTCCAGGTGTGCCTGACTTGTACCTTTGGTGACGGATGAACGAATAGAAAGTGCGGTTTCTTGCACGTTGTGAAACGCAACAAAAGAGAGTTGTGCGTGTTGCTAGCAACCGCATCATATATGAACATAGTGGTACAGAAACCACCACTTAGAAGAGCACACAAAGTACTTTTGGGGAAAGAGACCATAAATCGTATTCGTTAATGGTTCATTGAGAAGCATAGGACACTGTGTCTGTGATGTGTGTGCCTGTGATATTTGGTGTGTTTGTGATGTATGTGTGTCTGTTTGTGATGTGAAGTGTGTGTTTGTGATGTATGTGTGTCTGTTTGTGATGTGAAGTGTGTGTTTGTGATGTATGTGTGTCTGTTTGTGATGTGAAGTGTGTGTTTGTGGTGTGTTTGTGATGAAGTGTGTCCTTTTTATGTGATGTGTGTGTCTTTGTGATGTGTACTTGTGTGTTTATGATGTGCTGTATGTATTTTATGTGATATGGTGTGTATTCTTGTGTGACGTGATATGTGTGTGTTTGTGATGTGATATGTGTGTATTTGTGATATGATCTGTGTGTTTTTGTGATGTGATGTGTGTGTTTGTAATGTGATGTGTTTATGATGAGGTGTGTGCTTTTTATGTGATGCGTGTGTCTTTGTGATGTGTACATATGTGTTTGTGATGTGATGTATGTGTTTTATGTGGTGGGATGTGTATTCTTTTGTAATGTGATATGTGTGTGTTTGTGATATGATCTGTGTGTGTTTTTGATGTGATGTGTGTGTTTGTGATGTGATGTATGTGTATTTGTGATGTGATGTGTATTCTTGTGGGATTTGATATGTATGTGTTTGTGATGTGCTATGTGTGTGTATGATATGATCTGTGTGTGTTTGTGATGTAATGTGCGTGTTCGTGATGTGATGTAATGTATATGTGTTTGTGACATGATCTGTGTGTGTGTGTAAGTGATGTGTGTGTTTGTCATGTGTCTGGGTTTGTAATGTGATATGTGTGTGTGTTTGTGATATAGCTCTGTGTGTTTATGATGTCCTATGTCTGTGTTTGAGATGTGATGTGTGTGTCTGTCATGTGATGTTTGTGTTTGTACTGTGATGTGATTGAATGTGTGTGTCAGTGATGTGATGTGATGTAATCTGTGTGTCTGTGATGTTATGTGTGTGCGTGATGTGATGTGTGAGTCTGTGATGTGATGTGTGTGTCTGTGATGTGATTTGTGTGTAATGTATGTATCTGTGATGTGATGTGAAATGTGTGTTTTTGAGATGTGATGTAATGTGATGTGTCTGTCTGTGATGTGATATATGTGTGTTTGAGATGTGATGTGATATGTGTGTGTTTGAGAAGTGGCATTAGTCGTTTGTTAGTGTCTTGTAATGTCTGGACGTAACATTATTCGTGTGTTCGTGGTTTGTAATGTCTGGACGTGACACTTCAACTGTTTTTTCGTCTCTTGTAATGTCTGGAAGTGACACTACAACCGTTTTTTCGTGTCTTGTAATGTCTGAACGTGACATTAGTCGTTAGTTCGTCTATTGTCATGTCTATGTTTTGTCCACAGTTCTTGACTTATGTCATTGCTCTATTAAATTTTTCTTTTCATGTGACGCGTTTCTTTGCAATTCATTTAAATGATTCTTCATTATTCGCATATTTCTATGCTTAGCGATGTTTTCTATCATCATCATGTAGCATGCCGTTTGCAGAATAGTCGCTCTCGTCTCAGCAACCCTGTAAGCATTGAATTTTAGCCAGTTTTCCCGCCTCCATCCATGCCACCTTCAGATCATGTTCGTTAGCATGTGTCCATTTCTTCTTCGTCTACAGCTATCCCGTTTTGAGGTACCACACCGTACAGAACATCTGTTTTTCCCAGACTATTGAGTGACTAGAGTAATTTAGTTTCCTAAACCTAATGTCGTTTACCACCGAATTGTGATCTGTACTAAACTCTTTTAGGATGTCTGTGGATTTTTTTTGCGTTAGGCACAGACAACTTTCATTTACTCTTTTAGGTTGAAAGATTCACTTTCTTTATTTAGTTGTATCTGTGTTTAACATCCGTACCTTGCTACAGGGAAGATGTGTTGCCCTAGGACATATTGTTTTTTTTTTGTTTTGCTAGTATTCTGCATTATGTTTCTCATTTTATTTAACATCTGCATTGCCATTTTTCTCCTGATTTCTTATTCACAGTGTCCCTTGTTGCTTACATTGAAGCTGAAATGATTCGACATTACTGAGGTTTTTTTTCTTTCATTTTTGTAGAATAACATTACATCTGTTTTTGTTTTGTTTTGGAGGTGGTCACTATCTATCTATCTATCTATCTATCTATCTATCTATCTATCTATCTATCTATCTATCTATCTATCTGTCTGTCTGTCTGTCTGTCTGTCTGTCTGTCTGTCTGTCTGTCTGTCTGTCTGTCTGTCTGTCTGTCTGTCTGTCTGTCTGTCTGTCTGTCTGTCTGTCTGTCTGTCTGTCTGTCTGTCTGTCTGTCTGTCTGTCTGTCTGTCTGTCTGTCTGTCTGTCTGTCTGTCTGTCTGTCTGTCTGTCTGTCTGTCTGTCTGTCTGTCTGTCTGTCTGTCTGTCTGTCTGTCTGTCTGTCTGTCTGTCTGTCTGTCTGTCTGTCTGTCTGTCTGTCTGTCTGTCTGTCTGTCTGTCTGTCTGTCTGTCTGTCTGTCTGTCTGTCTGTCTGTCTGTCTGTCTGTCTGTCTGTCTGTCTGTCTGTCTGTCTGTCTGTCTGTCTGTCTGTCTGTCTGTCTGTCTGTCTGTCTGTCTGTCTGTCTGTCTGTGTATGTCTGTCTGTCTGTCTGTCTGTCTGTGTCTGTCTGTCTGTCTGTCTGTCTGTCTCATCCATTCATATATCTATCTATCTCTCCATTCATCCATCTATCAATCTATCTATCAATATATATATATTTATCTATCTATATATCTGTCTATCTGTTTATGCGTTTCTCTAACTAATTGTCTGTACACCTGTCTCTCTGACTGGTTGTCTGCCCTTCCGCCTACCCGTCTGCAAATCCGCCCATCCGTCTGCAAATCCGTCCACCCATCCGCCACGCAAAAGCATGTCCATCCACAAATCTAGCTATCTACTAGACGCTCAGTGATGTTAGTTAAATGATTCTTCGTCTGGGACCAGACAAATTGAATACTGTGTACGGTACCAAACAATAACTTACAAACACGTGCAGATACCATTGTATGACATTGGGACAAAGGGCGAGAGACTAGATGCTGCTGAATTCGTAACAGCAACAACATATGTTGCTGTCGGTGTGTAGGTCGGGCTGTCGGTCAACATGTTCGACGATTAATCCGTTCGTCCATTCATTGGTCTTCCATTTGTCTACGTGCCTGCCCGATGTCTATTTTTATATTTAGATGTATGCACGCCCTTCTGTCTCTCCATGTCCGTCTCTCTTTCTCTCTCTCTCTCTCTCTCTCTCTCTCTCTCTCTCTCCCCATGCTTGTTCTAACTCCCAATGTCTATGCAACGGTCAATCCATCCATACGTCCGTTTCTCTGTCTTTCCATGTCCGTCTGTATCAACATGCCCGTTTCTCTCCATGACCGCCTCTGTCTCTCTCCATGACCGTCTCTATCTTCATGACCATCTCTCTCTCTCTCCATGACCGTCTCTCTCTCCATGTCTACACAACGGTCGATCCATCCATACGTCCACTTCTCTGTCTCTCCATGTTCGTCTCTCCCTCCATATCCGTCTGTCTCTCCATGTCTACACAACGGTCGATCCATCCATACGTCCACTCCTCTTGCTGTCTTTCCATGTATGATTTTTCCTTATTGATTGTGTTTCTATCTGTATGTACCTGCCGGTCTCCCATTATCGTGTCGTGGTCTACTCTTATCCATTTCTTCCTTTTCGTATTCTCTCACTCTCTAACCCTAAATGATAATTTGTTTTCTCGTCAATAACAAACCATCGTCCTGTCGCATATCCCCCCCCCCCTCTCCCCCTCCCCAAGAGTTTTCGCTCAACCACACTTTCCCCACGAAGAAATCAATGGAAGCCAAATTGGCTTGATTTCATTCAATTAGCCTCTGTGTGGGCCCACAAGAGACCACGCGAGCTGAACATGAAGGCAGGGCCGTAGGTTGGGCCCTAGTGGTTGAGAGCTAGCCTTGAATACTGGGATCTGCTGTATCCTAGATGACAGGATCCGAGGTCTCGCTCCACTGGCTCGGTAAATTGTCTTTGGCGTGTGGGCTCTCGCCCCTCCTGTCTCTGGCGGTTTCTGGGAGAGAAGCTCTAAATAACCCCATTTCTTGAACGTGAAGTAACGGAGAGCTGGACGGAGATTTAGGAGGAGCATAGAGAGGAAGGAATTGCACATGTTAATACGGGCAGATAGACGGAATAAAAATGAGAAAGAAAGATAGAAAAAAGAAAGAATGCACGAAAAAAAGAAAGAAAGAAAAAGAAAGAATGCAAGAAAAAAAGGAAAAACAGAAGCAGAGAAAAACAGAAAAAACAGAAAAAAACACAAAAATGACGGAAAAAAAAGAATAAAAGAAAGAAAAGTAGGATAACAGAAAGAAAGACAGAGCGATAAAAAGATAACAGAAATGAAGAAGAAAAGCAAATTAAGATAGAAAGAAAGACTAAAAGAAAGAAACAAACAAAGTCACACAGAAAAAAAAATTTACAACAAAGACGAAATACAGAAAAAAAAGGCATGAACGAAAAGAATAGAACAGAGAACTACAGACAGAAAGAAAGAGGAAGAATAAACAAAGAAACAACGGAAGAAAGACAGATAGCAAGAAAAGGTGGCTAGAGATATCCAGATTTCTAAATGATCCACCGTTTGACCTTCATATCACATATGGGGATCCGTCGTTTCGCGTCATTCCAAGCTCATATAGTTACTCCACTTTGAGAAGATACTGTCCACGTGGAAAGGATTTGATGTGCTATTGCATATCAGCAAAATTTGCTGATGACACAAAACTATGCAGTAGTGTCTCATCTAAAGCGGAAGTGGATATATTGATGTCGGATTTAGATAAAATTCGAGAATGGTCTGTAAGCTGGCAAATGGAGTTTAATGTAGATAAATGGACAGTCATCCACATTGGTAGATCAAATATGGAACATAATTACAGAATGAGAGAAAACAATATTAGAAAGATAGATAAGGAAAGGGACCTAGGGGTTATAATAGATCATACAGGAAAGGTGAGTGAGCAAGTTAAAGTAGCAGTGAAAAAGGCAAATGCAATGTTAGGTATGATAAAAAGAAATATTAAACATAGGAGCAAGGATGTGATAGTCAAACTGTATAAAGCTTTAGTTAGACCTAGATTGGAGTACTGTGTACAGGTGTGGAGTCCTTATCATAGAGGGGACATAAACATGCTAGAAAGAATCCAAAAAAGAGCGACAAAGATGATAGTGGGATTCCAGAATTACAGTTATGAGGAACGACTCAGAAAAACCGGCCTACAGTGTCTCGAAGAGAGAAGAATTCGTGGTGACTTAATGCAGGTTTATAAGATGATCAGAGGAATGGATAAATTAGACTATAACAAGTTTTGTTTTAAATACAGCCACCTACAATAACACGAGGGCATAGCTTCAAGCTGACTAAAGAGAGGTGCTGATTTGATATTAGGAAATATTTTTTTAGTCAGAGATTGGTGTCTGCTTGGAATGCATTGCCAGGGGAGGTAGTGGAGGCAGGGACAGTTAATGCATTTAAGAATAAACTGGATGCGCATAGCTTTTAGAGCAAGGTGATGTAAATTTAAGTGGTTGTATACAGACTCTGCAGGGTCTTCTAAACCAGTATAAAGACGTTAAGTTAAATTATGAGTTAGTCAGACTTCAATCGTGCTTATAGTTGCCACTTACGACATGTCGCCAGTGTTCCTAACCTTGTCTGCCCCACACACATGCCTTCCTGTAATCAGCTCAGACAAGGTGAAAAATATTCAACGTTCTGACCAATCTGAGACTCAACTGTTATATCAGAGCCAGCTGTATGGACTGACAGATACACACATCCACAAAATACGTATATTAGAATTTCTAAGTTCCCACGGAGAGCGTTCACATCTCTGTTTTCTTTTTTCTGCTATGTGTTATGCGTGTCTTTTGGGTGCTGAGAGTCTACTTAACAACCAAGTGACCCACTGATTGTACATCATAACAAATGGCGTGTTATAACTGAGTCACTAGAGGTTACCAAATACTACGCCATACCTTGTTTCCCAATTCAACTCTAGAGGATTAGACGAATAAAAGAGTTACTTCAATACGAAATTAGCGGTCGCCGAATTTACGAATTTAACTGTCACTCTCAAATACGTATGTAATTGTGACTCTCAAATATGAATTTAACTGCCACTCTCAAATACGTATGTAATTGTCACTCTCAAATATGAATTTAACTGCCACTCTCAAATACGTATGTAATTGTCACTCTCAAATATGTATGTAATTGTCACTCTCAAATATGATTACAACTGTTACTCTCAAATACGAATTTAATAATAATTCCAATTTGAATTTAAGTTTCATTTTCCAATACGAATTTAGCCGTCACTCTTCAGTACGATTTTCTTACTGTCATTCATTACACTTTCCAGTTGTTGCCTTTAGCTTCGAACAGGGAGCGAAGAGTAGTCAAGGTCATGTGAAACATGCTGATCAAGGTCTGGTGAAACATATTGATGAAGATTGGAGCAAAGAGTAACAAGCGTCAGGCAAAACATTCTGATCAAGATGGGAGCAAAGAGTAACAAGAGTCAGGCAAAACATTCTGAACAAGATGGGAGCAAAGAGTAACACGAGTCAGGCAAAACATTCTGATCAAGATGGAAGTGAACCATAGTCTAGGTCAATGAATCACACTGATCATAATGGGAGCGAAAAGCAATCAGGATCAGGCAATACATACTGATCAAGATCGGAGCTAAAAGTAATTAGAGTCAGGTAACATATACTGGTCAAAATTGGAGCAAAAATTAATCAGGTCCAGGCAATACATACTGATCAAGATGGGATCGAAGTGTAGTCAGGTTCAGACAAAACATACTGATAAAGATGGGAGCAAAGATTAATCAGGGTCAGGCAAAAAATACTGATCAAATGGGAGCAAAGAGTAATCAGGGTCAGACAAAACATACTGATTAAGATGGGAGCGAAGAGTAATCAGGATCAGATAAAACATACTATTCTGTGTGGAAGCAAAGCGTAATCAGGGTCAGACAAAACATACTGATCAAGAAAAGAGCAAAGAGTAATGAGAGTCAGGCAATATAAACTGATGAAGACCCCATCTCATGTTCTTGTTCGCACACTTTCGGTAACAGACTGTCACAGCAGTCTGGCCAATGAGGTAGGGATATCTGCATTTCTCTATTTTCCATTCTCTCGCTTTTTCTCGTTTCCACTCTCTTCCTGTATCTATCATCAATTCTCTTCCCTTCTCACTCATCCATTCTCTCCCTTTATCTCTCATCCAATCTCACTTATCTATCATTTCCTATTTCTTATTGTATCAGTCTGAAGCTATCTACCTTTCTCTCTCTCTCTCTCTCTATATATATATATATATATATATATATATATATATATATATATATATAGAGAGAGAGAGAGAGAGAGAGAAAGAGAGAGATACATCTTATTCCCTTTCTTTCTCTATCGCTCTCTCTCTCGGTCATGTTTTAAACTTTTCGCTCCGTTTATTTCTAGTTGTCTTTCTTTGTTTCTCATTAACCTCAGTCACTTTCTCTCGTCACAGCCTGCTTCACTTTCTCTCTCAATTTCTCTACTCACCCACTGCTTCTCTTTCCTTTATTTTTTTCATTATTTCTTCTCTTTCTCTCTCTCTCTCTCTCTCTCTCTCTCTCTTTCTCATTAAACATTTGTTACTTTATATCTGTGACTGTCACTCTCTTTTCTCTTTCTCGGCTGTATTGTTGACTCGTCTATTTGTTAGTCTCTCTCTCTCCCTCTCTATTTCTCTCTCGATTTGCGTCATCACATGCCCTGCTCAAAGCCCATACACTGAATACAATCAACTCTCATACATTCCTCGTTTACCATGCTAATCAAGACCTCCTCCTAATACGTAAGCACTTGTCAACACGCCGCACGTGATCACATTGATGGATGCACCAAATGCCCCGGTGCGGAGATTCCCATAATCCTAGCACCCACAACTCCATATCCTTCCAGGTTCCGGAAATCGCCACGTCTCTCGTGCCTTTAAAATAATGTTGTTTCTATGGTAAAACCAGAATCTGGGCCCATAACTAGAATGTGGGCCAACGAGGGCTTTATGCATGCAGCAGTTACGTCCATCTTTCGATGCTTGTCAGTCTTACGTTACAAGATATATATATATATCAGTTTTAGTGGAGCTGGTCTGCCGACCAGGGGTCACTAGGATGAATCAACTTTACGAAATATCATTAAGTCCAGGAGGGCATTCCGGGATTCCATTTATGAGGAAGGAAGAATAGCCCCACTTGACATTCATGTATGCCGTAAAAGGTGACTATATGAAGTTATGAACATGGCTAGCGGCCTCAATGTATATAACAAGCATAACGCTTTGGAGCAGGCCTTCTAAATGAAACCACTTGTAGTGGTGACCCCATGCTCCAGCTAGTGTGAAAAAAGAACAACAAAAAGAACACAACAAAAAGAACACAATAAAAAGAACACAACAAAAAGAACACAACAAAAAGAACGCAACAAAAAGAACTATCGGTGCGGTGTTTAGGGGCCTCATTGCTTGCCCGCCGGGAAGGGTAATGTTAAAAGCTGAGGAATACAAACTACTTGTCCAATCAGTCGCCACGCAGTGTGCAGGTTTAGTTTATATTTTTCCCCCGATATAAAAAATGCTATGCCTTACCTTGGTTTTGAATTCTTCTCAATTAGTCATGAGACAAGAAATCTAAGTAAACTGCCAGTTGTCACTCACTACACTGTACCTGATAATACTAGCGATATTTGAATTGAACGATATATGTGAGTGTTCAGAGACAATGTGATAGGAGCAAAAGGGTCAAACACCAAGAGAAGGGTGTTAGCTGGGTAACGTCAGTGCAGAGAAAAATAAAGAGGATTATACCAAGAATTGGCAGGAAAAGCCCATAACATTTCTCTAAGAGAAGCCATTACAATTCCCATATAATTAGTGTAACAATTATATGGGGGATCAGACCAGTAATATTTATTGTTAAGGTTTTGGAAGAGTGGTTCGCGGGGCTAACAGGACAGGACAACATCCTTCTTCCTTGGATATCGGAAAAGGGAACTAAAGAAGGTTGTGCATGTGATTAGGAATCCCAACAGGAAATTGTTGTTGTTATTGTTGTTACGGATCCACCAGCATCCAGGCGCTCGACTTTCGGCCCAGTGCCAAGTAATGAGATCTGCGCGTGTTTATCATTTGTAGTCTAGCACCATACAAAGGGTTCCATTTATCTGGCCTCGGAAAAAGAAGCACTCAAAGAGATGATGATCAACGGTTTCATATGGACGTGAACACAGCTGGCACTCAAGCGTATGTTGTGGTTGGATTCTGTTCAGGTTTTTGTTAAGTGGGATTTGTTGGGTTCTCAGTCGGAAAATGGTGCTCTGATCTTTCTTTGTGAGTTGATTTATACAGTCATTTGGACTGGGGCTTGCCATATGTTTGTAGGCCTACCACTCCGTGTCTCTCATGGCCCATTTGTTCAGTAAAGTTTCTTTGTTTGCTGTTCTTATGAGCTGTTTAGCTTTTTGTAAAGTTGTTGCTCTGTGTGTCTGTTCTTGCCTTGATCCCTTCTTTGCTAGTCTCTCTGCATTGTCATTGCCAGGTGCATTTGAGTGTGGGGATCCACCGCAGAACTATTTTTACAGCACTGGAAGGGATAATGTGATCAACGTTTTAGAGATATTTGGATAAGGTTAGGTCTACAATGGCCAGAAACTTCTAATGTTTGAGTGACTGACATCGAATCTGAAAATAACAATGTTTGGGGCCTTTTGAATCAAATGCATCAAAAACTATCGTCAGATGATACAAAGCGGCTTCACGTGCAGGGATTTCAGCTTCATAGTTGGAGCAAACCTTCCCGCAAGCATCAAGCAGTTCATCAGAGTCCGTCTGGGTATTTTAAAGGACCGACATAACCTGATTTTATGATAGTTTTAAATGCAAATCCACAGGTATATACGTTTATCTTTTCATCTGGATAGGTATCAATAGTGGTTTGAAGCTACTCGAATAAGAATACTTGGATCTGAAGTTTTGGTTGCATCATTTTTAATTGTATCTGTATTTCTGGCGTTTTAATGAATGGGGGTATGTCAGTTACTGCTTTCTGTAACTCGTGTTTTATCTCCTGGAAGATGGTTATCTGCCTTTGATTTCACTAACATGAAGAAGCACAAACTGCCTCAATAGGTTAAAGTTCTTGGAATCAAGTGTCTAGAAATAGTAGTTAGGGTAAACAAAGTGCAATAAATGCGCTCAGGCGATATGCTGGTTAAGAGAGCCAAATTAAGTTTTGGACCTATGATTCAACAATTGGCCTTTCCTGAAAGCTGGTTAGGAGAGACCAAATTGAGTTTTGGACCTTTTATTCAACAATCGGCCTTTCCTGAAAGCTGGTTAGGAGAGACCAAATGGAGTTTTGGACCTATGATTCAACAATCGGCCTTTTCTGAAAGCTGGTTACGAGAGACCAAATGGAGTTTTGGACCTATGATTCAACAATCGGCCTTTCCTGAAAGCTGGTTAGGAGAGACCAAATTGAGTTTTGGACTTTTTATTCAACAATCGGCCTTTCCTGAAAGCTGGTTAGGAGAGACCAAATTGAGTTTTGGACCTATGATTCAACAATTGGTCTTTCCTGAAAGCTGGTTAGGAGAGACTAAATGCAAATTTTGGACCCACGCTTGAACAAATTGAGCGACGGAGGAAGTTAAGGGTTTCATCTGTATTAGGCGATGGTTCCCGTCCCTTTCAACCACATACATCGTCATGCTAGTTGTATAAGACCTTGCGGAGACATTCACGCATTGCTATAATCTAGACTTGAACTTGTGCAACGCTAGAAAGAATTGGCTCTGAAGAAAGGAACTACACTGTGGGCACACCACTGAACTGTGGAGCGATGATGCACACAATTGCGTGACGATACATCAGTTTCAGGAATGTGTCACACAAGAGGAGGCGATACAGTTTGAAAAACAATCCCAAACCCTGTCTTAGTCGGATTGGTCTAGTCGGATTACCTGTTCAGGACAGACAACGTGAAATACGAATAATTACAATTATGTTTTTTTCTGAACCAAATCAGACTATAACATGTACCATCCCCACATAGAAAGTCGGCTGCCATCGATCTCCAGCGTCATTTGTCTTATGCCTTGATTAGGCAATCTGACAGGAATGTTTTCACGTCGATCTCTTTGTGTTGTCCTCTCACCTTGTCGTCTGTTGGCCCGTTTGATCTATTCCATTCCAGGTAGTACTATTGTTAACATCGTATATGTCTTGATATGGCTAGAACATTGTAACGGCCCTATTATGATTTCGTTGTTGGTTTCTGCTGCCCCCCCCCCCCCCCAACTTCCCCAAGACTGCCTTATGTGTGTGCTTATCTTTGATCCTCGTTATTCTCACAGCAACAACTCTAAACATTATGTAGAGAGAGCCATAAACAATTGCTGACGAGAGCACGCAACAATAACTAGAGAGAGCCATAAACAATTGCTAACGAGAGCACGAAACAATAACTAGAGAGAGCCATAAACAATTGCTAACGAGAGCACGCAACAATAACTAGAGAGAGCCATAAACAATTGCTAACGAGAGCACGCAACAATAACTAGAGAGAGCCATAAACAATTGCTAACGAGAGCACGCTACAATAACTAGAGAGAGCCATAAACAATTGCTAACGAGAGCACGCAACAATAACTAGAGAGAGCCATAAACAATTGCTAACGAGAGGACGCAACAATAACTAGAGAGAGCCATAAACAATTGCTAACGAAAGCATGCAACAATAACTAGAGAGAGCCATAAACAATTGCTAACGAGAGCACGCAACAATAACTAGAGAGAGCCATAAACAATTGCTAACGAGAGCACGCAACAATAACTAGAGAGAGCCATAAACAATTGCTAACGAGAGCACGCAACAATAACTAGAGAGAGCCATAAACAATTGCTAACGAGAGCACGCAACAATAACTAGAGAGAGCCATAAACAATTGCTAAAGAGAGCACGCAACAATAACTAGAGAGAGCCATAAACAATTGCTAACGAGAGCACGCAACAATAACTAGAGAGAGCCATAAACAATTACTAACGAGAGCACGCAACAATAACTAGAGAGAGCCATAAACAATTGCTAACGAGAGCACGAAACAATAACTAGAGAGAGCCATAAACAATTGCTAACGAGAGCACGCAACAATAACTAGAGAGAGCCATAAACAATTGCTAACGAGAGCACGCAACAATAACTAGAGAGAGCCATAAACAATTGCTAACGAGAGCACGCAACAATAACTAGAGAGAGCAATAAACAATTACTAACGAGAGCACGCAACAATAACTAGAGAGAGCCATAAACAATTGCTAACGAGAGCACGCAACAATAACTAGAGAGAGCCATAAACAATTGCTAACGAGAGCACGCAACAATAACTAGAGAGAGCCATAAACAATTGCTAACGAGAGCACGCAACAATAACTAGAGAGAGCCATAAACAATTGCTAACGAGAGCACGCAACAATAACTAGAGAGAGCCATAAACAATTGCTAACGAGAGCACGCAACAATAACTAGAGAGAGACCGTAATAATTCCCAGAGATGGGACTTGAAAAATTCCTGAAGAGATAAGCAATAACAATTCCTGGAGAGATAAGCAATAACAATTCCTGGAGAGATAAGCAATAACAATTCCTGGAGAGATAAGCAATAACAATTCCTGGAGAGATAAGCAATAACAATTCCTGAAGATATAAGCAATAACGATTCCTGAAGAGATAAGCAATAACAATTCCTGAAGAGATAAGCAATAACAATTCCTGGAGAGATAAGCAATAACAATTCCTGAAGAGATAAGCAATAACAATTCCTGAAGAGATAAGCAATAACAATTCCTGAAGAGATAAGCAATAACAATTCCTGGAGAGAGACCACAGTAATTCGCAGTGAGAGCCTGCAACAATTCCTAGAGAGAGTATGATTACCTAGAGTGGGGTCTTAACAGTTCCTATTGAGAGTTCGTAACAATTCCCAGAGAGAGACCATAATAACTCCCAGCAGGCAGGAACATTTCACAGAGAAGCCGTAACAATTGCCAGGAAAAGCCAGTAACAATTCTCAGGAAAAGTCTGTAACAATTGCCGGCGAGACTCCCACAGAATTGCTGCTAACCAGACACTGAGGTTTTATTCATGACATTGTTAACTTTGTTTTATATGGCGGATGGCAACAAGGGACTCAATTTGTTAGTGGCTCCGCCAGTCAGAGTTAACGCCCCTCTGTGACGTCACGAGAAAACAGGAAATTGAACCATAAATAAAATGGCGACATTGCTATTCTTTTTTCTCCTATTTCTTCCCCCTTTGTTCATAGACAATCTTCCTTCGGTGTGATTGCTTCGTAATTCTTTCTTTTGTAGCGTGTTGTATTGTCGAGGATTACTTTAACTGCATCCCAGCGTATTCTCATTTGTTTAAACATTGCCGCAATATAGAACATGGCGTCGCATCATAACTTCGGTCATATCTGTGCTCAATATCAAATCACCATCACGTGATTCGTTGCTTCAATTATCGTCATTGTTGCTGATCATTCACGGACATGAAATTATGATCCAAATACAGATTTACCTGGCTAATACTTTCTCTGATGGCTAATGAATACTTCTGTTAATCTCAGATCGATTTACACACTCCTATTGCCCTTTATTTTGCAGCATTGTCTGCTGTCTTGTCCATTTCTGTGGACGTTATATCGATGACATACACTCGCAATGTCATTTCCCATTTGGCGACATATCTTTTCTTGTCGATTTCAGTCCTCAATTTTGACAATGTCCAGACTACACAGTTGTTAATTAATACCTGATTAACTGTTACGGAGTGCAGCTTGTAGTTTTGTCTGTTACAGAGTGGAGCGTGTTATTTTGTCTGTTACGGAGTGGAGCGTGTAGTTTTGTCTGTTACGGAGTGGAGCGTGTAGTTTTGTCTGTTATAAAGTGGAGCGTGGAGCTTTGTCTGTTATACAGTGGAGCGTGTAGTTTTGTCAACAGTGTGCTGGCCCGCTAAGACTGGGATTAAATCACGGCAGGGCAGAAAACAAAATCCTGGGACGGTTCGTTTCCGGTGCGACCGCTGCTCCAGTCGACCCAGCTGTAAATGGGCATCTGACGTATGAGTTAGGAAAGGTATAAACAGCGAGGAAAGGAACTAGCCAACCAATCTCAGATAGGCTGCAGGGATCAAGATGCCGAGCAGGGCATGAGCTGCAGTGGTCAGCGACCCATAGCTGACTGCTAGCGTCAGGGCCAGCTAACCATAGCTGCCAAGACCCTTCTACGCCTCCACGCGGTGATCCTGGATAACAGGCTGCAGCAGGGCAGACTGGCTAAGGAGAAGGGATCGAAGAGGGAATGCTAACTCGGTACTCAAAAAATGCTTGCTGAAGTCGGATGTGTTGGACCGAAAGGTGCAAATATCGCAGCCAAGCTGTAAACTACGACACAACGCATTCCGTTCTCTTGACTACATTCTGCTACTTAAGCCCTTTCATGGTTTGGTAGTGGGAGATTGAGAACGAACGAAGAAGAAGAAGAAGACCATTTAATAACGGTCAAGTAAAACACACTGATCAAGACCGAACATATCTTCCAAATAGTTCACTCTAGAAACTGGCTGATTCCTAGCAGTCTGTCAAACGAATTGGGAGTCGGCACTGTGATCCCTATAGTGGTGAGCTTACTGAGGTGCCTCACGTTACACTACAGCCAGGATGACCTCGATTCCACCTTCTCATGTACGACTGGGGATGTAAGGAGAGCCACTGCCAACCGCCACGAAAGGAAGTCGTTAAGATCTGCTCAAGTAGGAGTAGCAGTGTCAACACAAACAACAAGATGAGCGTGTGGTGTAGAGGCGGCAATGGAGCGCCAGCTTGGTTTACAATCCCAACATTCCGGGTTCAAAATGACTTCGTGTCCAGTTTGACTGGGCGTATCGGGGATTTCTCTCGGTGTGACAACTTCTCCTCGTGTCCAGTTTGACTGGGCGTGTCGGGGATTTCTCTCGGTGTGACAACTTCCCCTCGTGTCCAGTTTGACTGGGCGTGTCGGGGATTTCTCTCGGTGTGACAACTTCTCCTCGTGTCCAGTTTGACTGGGCGTGTCGGGGATTTCTCTCGGTGTGACAACTTCCCCTCGTGTCCAGTTTGACTGGACGTGTTGGGGATTTCTCTCGGTGTGACAACTTCCCCTCGTGTCCAGTTTGACTGGGCGTGTCGGGGATTTCTCTCGGTGTGACAACTTCTCCTCGTGTCCAGTTTGACTGGGCGTGTCGGGGATTTCTCTCGGTGTGACAACTTCTCCACGTACAGAAAGGATTGGCAAAACTACTGTACTGTAAAACTGTCATAGTGGAACACCCACAAACAGTTACACACATGCATCCATACACTGGCAATACGTGATGAGGTTGAAACAGCATTCTTTCGCCAGTAGAATCCAGAAAGGCAAACATAAAACAAGACTAAAACAAACAAACAACAACCAGAACAAATTGTTACTGACATTAGTTTTTGTTGCCACAAAGTTATTTGTAAAGGATAATTGTGTTATCATTTGTTTGTCATGATTTTCAGATCTCTGGAACGATCAAAAAGTGTAACAGTATCATATTTAATCGTAGATCCATATTATTATTATTATAGCTGTCCATCGTTGTCGATGAGGACCGCCGACATCATCCTTGTCACAGATTTCCCTGTTTGGTGTGGGTGCGCATGTGGCTGAACAGGCCAGTGCGAGCGCGAAAACATCTGCTACATATCGGGCACACGAGGTTTGTAGAAGGGGATGGTGTTCCCGCTGCTCGGGATTTCCGCGTCTCGCGTCTGTTCTGGGCATTCACAACACGGTCATCTTCACCAGCAGCTACACCCGATTTGACTGCGCTTCTCCAGTCAGATCTGTTTTTCGCAAGACATTCCCAGGTGTCGAAGTCTATCTGGCAACTTTTTAGTGAGTCCTTCAGACCGTCTTTAAAACGTTTCTTTGGGCGCCCTCTCTCGCGCCATCCCTCTCTCAGCTCGCCGTAGAGAAGCTTCTTTGGGAGCCGCTCGTCTGACATACGGACGAGGTGTCTGGCCCATCCTAGTCGTGCTTTTTCTAGCAGTGCATGAATGCTGGGCAGGTTAGCCCTCGAGAGAACCTCGATGTCAGTGACACGATCTTGCCATCGAATGTGGAATATTCGCCTCAGGCAACCTGTGTGGAAGTGGTTTAACCTCCTTGCATGTCCAGAGTATTAGAGTATAGATCCATATAATTATATTCTAACCACACATATTTTCACACAGTTCATCATTTTATTCCCTTATTGTACAATGAATGGGCGTCCATTGACTTTCTGTTTATTGATCTAGTTTCCTCCTGGCACCAACAAAAAGCATTCATTCACACTCGCTATCACCAAGTTGTTTCTAACTTTTTAAAGAACCACTTGATCTTGTACATGAATCTGCTTTATAGCATCCACTGTTGTCTTGCAGTGGATGCCCATGTAGCAAATTGTTTTATATAGTGCAGTTGCACACCATTGTGTAGTCACATGATTAACAGTTTGCAGTGGGCTTCTTTACTACTTGTAATCCAAACAATCAATGCAAATGTATGTGCAGTAATTATTACTGTATTGGTCAGAAATGTGGACACCAAAAATACAAATGGAGGACATATTTGAGTGTGGTGAAAGTTGGGACACATTTGATGGAACATATCTAGAATGCAAGGATGCTCGATGGAAGGAAAGAAGAAATATAAGATGTATTAGTTGTCACGCATCTGGCCAACTCATCTGTCATAACACACTGTCAATCATCTGTCAAAACGTACTATTAGTTATATGTCACTCATCTGTCCCAACGTGCTATCATCCGCATGTCATACTGTTCTGTCGACCATCTGTCATACTGTTCTGTCCACCATCTGTCATACTGTTCTGTCCACCATCTGTCATACTGTTCTGTCCACCATCTGTCATACTGTTCTGTCCACCATCTGTCATACTGTTCTGTCCACCATCTGTCATACTGTTCTGTCCACCATCTGTCATACTGTTCTGTCCACCATCTGTCATACTGTTCTGTCCACCATCTGTCATACTGTTCTGTCCACCATCTGTCATACTGTTCTGTCCACCATCTGTCATACTGTTCTGTCCACCATCTGTCATACTGTTCTGTCCACCATCTGTCATACTGTTCTGTCCACCATCTGTCATACTGTTCTGTCCACCATCTGTCATACTGTTCTGTCCACCATCTGTCATACTGTTCTGTCCACCATCTGTCATACTGTTCTGTCCACCATCTGTCATACTGTTCTGTCCACCATCTGTCATACTGTTCTGTCCACCATCTGTCATACTGTTCTGTCCACCATCTGTCATACTGTTCTGTCCACCATCTGTCATACTGTTCTGTCCACCATCTGTCATACTGTTCTGTCCACCATCTGTCATACTGTTCTGTCCACCATCTGTCATAATCTTATTTCACCCATCTGTCACCCATTCTAAACTCATCGACTGTACTTGTTTGTTGTCTTGTAGAGTTTGTCAGCTGTTATATCGTACTGTGATTCATACGTAAAATTAAACACGATTCTGTTCATACTGTGTTTGACTGTAACAATCTATTACATTCGAGTCAGTGACTAATCTATCGTACCGTACAACCACAGATCCACCATTCAGTAAAGTGACTAATCTATCATTCTATCCTACGCCTCATCCACCATTTGTACTATGACAAGTCTTACGTCTCCCGAACTACAATCTCCCCAGCCATTTCCAACCAAGATTGTACACTCATATTTCATGATGAGAATGTCATAAATTTCTCTGACCGCTGCACAATCTCAAGCAACGGTTCGGTTTCCCCCTTCAGAATTCCCTCAAATTTTAACTACGTTTCACTAACTGCCGACCTCTCCTATACTTCAACTAGGAGCTCACAGTTCCAGAAAGCTGTAGGCCGATAGTCAGAGACTGCTTCTGTGTGAACGAGAGTTGGAATGACGGATGACTGAATGGATGAGCGGATGACACTACCGCCAGTCAGGGCGAGGAGATGGGCCAGACTGTGAGCTCATTCGACTCTAATACGCCCCTCTTGATCTTGTCATGCCCTCGCTTTTTGGCGTGTCAATGGGTGTACCCCAGCAGATATCAGGGTCCCTTATCAGATCTTTAACTGCTCAAGAGTTATACTCCATCTCCTTCTTCTTGAAGTAGATATAGGTAGACCAATTTGAGACACTGTCGTCGGGGATGAAGTGATGATGAGAACGTAGTCTGTTATTTTGTAAGGTGCGCAGTGATCATTTGGCTACATTGCTGATTGAACTTCCATAATTTGAAAATCAAGTTACAATTTACAACTGGATAAACGTGGATGCTAACCAGCTTCCTTTGTCCTTAAAGGCAAGCACTGTAACCGCTCATTCACTCAGTCAGTCTTTCTGTTTACATAATACTACTATAAACTGTGATAGTAAAAGCTTCCACATTTCGTAGAAACCTATGAACATCAGTCAGTCGAAGCTAGTTGAAAGCTGACGGCGAATGGCCGATAACAACACAAACAGATACGGCCCATTCCCAGCAATTGGACATGAACTAAACGGAACTCCCGTAACGACCACAAAACCGTCCCCACGGACAATGAACTAACGAAGAGCATAGAACCAATACCCGAACAGTGAAAACGTTAATGGTGAAGGATACAGTACGACTTTTAATGGGCTTGTCCATGGTCACCTTCAGGTATACTAGATATTCTAAAGAATAGGGCTTGTCCATGGCCACTTTCAGGTATACTAGATATTCTAAAGAAGGCCATGGCTTGTCCATGGCCACCTTCAGGTATACTAGATATTCTAAAGAAGGCCATGGCTTGTCCATGGCCACCTTCAGGTATACTAGATATTCTAAAGAAGGCCATGGCTTGTCCATGGCCACCTTCAGGTATACTAGATATTCTAAAGAAGGCCATGGCTTGTCCATAGTCAATTTCAGGTATACTAGATATTCTAAAGAAGGCCATGGCTTGTCCATAGTCAATTTCAGGTATACTATATATTCTAAAGAAGGCCATGGCTTGTCCATAGTCAATTTCAGGTATACTAGATATTCTAAAGAAGGCCATGGCTTGTCCATAGCCAATTTCAGGTATACTAGATATTCTAAAGAAGGCCATGGCTTGTCCATGGTCACCTTCAGGTATACTAGATATTCTAAAGAATAGGGCTTGTCCATGGCCACTTTCAGGTATACTAGATATTCTAAAGAAGGCCATGGCTTGTCCATGGCCACCTTCAGGTATACTAGATATTCTAAAGAAGGCCATGGCTTGTCCATGGCCACCTTCAGGTATACTAGATATTCTAAAGAAGGCCATGGATTGTCCATAGTCAATTTCAGGTATACTAGATATTCTAAAGAAGGCCATGGCTTGTCCATAGTCAATTTCAGGTATACTAGATATTCTAAAGAAGGCCATGGCTTGTCCATAGTCAATTTCAGGTATACTAGATATTCTAAAGAAGGCAATGGCTTGTCCATAGTCAATTTCAGGTATACTAGATATTCTAAAGAAGGCCATGGCTTGTCCATAGCCAATTTCAGGTATACTAGATATTCTAAAGAAGGCCATGGCTTGTCGCTGTCGTATTGTATTGGTTGTCGTTACCATTCTCATTGGCTTTGTTGGTGTTCATTATTTGTTTTATTTTGTGTGTTTGTTCCTTGACGAAGGCCTTGTGAGGAAAAAGAGGAAGAAAAAGAAAAAGAAGAAAAGGAATAAGGATAAGAAGATAAAAAAGAAGAAGGAAATAAAGAAAATGAAAAAGAAGAAGAAGAAGAAGAAGAAGAAGAAGAAGAGGACGAAGAAGACCACCTCACTAATGCATGGTGTTTTATGATCCTTCGAAAACAAATCAGCGAACAAAACCCAATACGGATGAACCGTTTCAAAGATAGTCAACTACTATCTTGAACACTGCGACAGTTATTTATGAGAAGCAGCAAGTACTGGACCAATCTTTAGGTTTAAAATACACGAACTTAAACACCAGTAAGGATTTGGCTCTTCTAAAGGACGGGTAAAATTGAAAAAAACCTAGCCTCCACAATGCGCGGCGACGGTCAGAACAAGCGACTCAAATACCTCAGCCCTACATATTCCATTCCGTACACCAGCAGCGAGGAAACGCCGTAACGACATTTATTTGTTGAATTGTATTCTTCTCACATGCGCATCAACATCAGTGTTTCCCCCTTGCTTAAATAAAAGTGTGGGTCCACCACCTGGGGGTATCGTCCCCTGAAGTATTGTGTTCGACTTAATGTTGTTGTCAATAACAGACACAATACTCCCTAATGACCTTGATCTTTGGCAAAATGCGAAAAGGTACCAATGTATATTTTGTTCTCGGTACTAAGAGATCCAAAGATCCCCACAAATGAGAGGGATAGTTATTAATTGTCATAATTTGGGATCAAGACGCTGAGCAGCGCAAGAGCTGCAGTGGTCAGCGACCCATAGCTGACTGCTAGCGTCAGGGCCAGCGAACCAGAGCTGCCAAGACCCTTCTACACCTCCACGCGGTGATCCTGGGTAACAGGCTGCAGCAGGGCAGATTGGCTAAGGAGAAGGGATCGAAGAGGGAATGCTAACCCGGTACTAAAAAAATGCTTGCTGAAGTTGGATGTGTTGGACCGAAAGGTGCAAATATCGCAGCCAAGCTGTAAACTACGACACAACGTATTCCGTTCTCTGGACTACATTCTGCTACATAAGCTTTTTCAGTGTATGGTAGATTGAGAACGAACGAAGAAGAAGAATAAGAAGAAGAAGAAGAAGAAGATGAAGAAGGATTGTCATAATTTCTCTATGTCATAATGAATACTCTATTGATATATATATGGTCATTATTAATCCTATCTATTTCTCGATTTAATCTTAAATATTTTTATATATTTCTGGTTTGGGGACAAAAAAAAGTGGAACATGAAATACAGAGAAAGCTATGTCGATGGATAGGCTACACATTGGAGGAAACCAGTGGATAAGCTCTGTTCTGGAATCCACAGGGCAAGAGAAGTAGAGGAAGACCGAGACTCTCATGAAAGAGAGAACTGGAGGCAAATGTCAAGTCAGGAAACAGGAAGTGGACAGAATTGGCTCAGATGGCTCACGACAGGAAGCCTCGACGAGTATTTGGTCAGGACCTATGCCCCACAGGGAGCTGACAGATTTTTGATTGATTGATAATTGTCCATAATCATTAAATAACGCCTCCCTTTACTAAAATATCGTCCGTATTTTAGTATCAATAATCTACTGATATATGTGGTAGACATTCATTTGATTGATTGTCATCAATCTTGTCTATTTCTGTATATGTTCAACATTTATGAGACCGAGTTCTCTATGTAAGCATAGCACAACCGCCTGGGGGACCCCAGTCCACCTTCATCAGCCCCCTAGGATTGTGAGGAAAGCTAGTACAACCCACCACTTAATGTCCTCTTCACGGTGCACAAAAGAGTAAAGTTACTCATTGTGGGCATTCACAATAAGAACGATAAATTATTTCTCCATTTAATTATCAATAATCCTTTCTATGTTTGCATATGGTCGACCTTAATCTTGCATATTTCTCCATTTAATTATCAATAATCCTATCTATGTTTGCGTATGGTGACATTAATCTTCCATATTTCTCCATTTAATTATCAATAATCCTATCTATGTTTGCGTATGGTCGACATTAATCTTGCATATTTCTCGGTTTAATTATCAATAATCCTATCTATGTTTGCATGTGGTCGACATTAATCTTGCATATTTCTCGGTTTAATTATCAATAATCCTATCTATGTTTGCATGTGGTCGACATTAATCTTGCATATTTCTCGGTTTAATTATCAATAATCCTATCTATGTTTGCATGTGGTCGACATTAATCTTGCATATTTCTCGGTTTAATTATCAATAATCCTATCTATGTTTGCATGTGGTCGACATTAATCTTGCATATTTCTCGGTTTAATTATCAATAATCCTATCTATGTTTGCATGTGGTCGACATTAATCTTGCATATTTCTCGGTTTAATTATCAATAATCCTATCTATGTTTGCATGTGGTCGACATTAATCTTGCATATTTCTCGGTTTAATTATCAATAATCCTATCTATGTTTGCATGTGGTCGACATTAATCACATCAATTTCTGGACATGATCTACACTATGTTCTACTCTGATCCTGTGGTGGTTTATATATAGGCCACTACATGTTTGTCGATAGCCATAATTACTTCATTATCAGGTCTTTGTTAATATTTTGAATACGATCGCTGTTGATCCTGTCTATTTCTTTGTATGATCACCGCTAATTCTATCAATTCCTGTATATAATCTTTGTTATGTTAGAAAACCTGTTATTACTCCTATCCTACGCTACATCAGAATTTCTATAATGATAATCTGCCGTCGCCTCTCCATTCACTTCTCCATTGCGCTCCTCCCTCTATCTAATCTCCTCTCTCTCTCTCTCTCTCTCTCCACATCCCCTCACACGACGCAACCTCAACTCCTCACTTACAATTTCTCCTCATCTTCCTTGTCTTACTAACAAGTTTGCCCCCGCTCTACGCCCTCATCTGTCATGCTCGCCTTCCCCACATGAAAATTCATGATTGGGTCCCCACCTACTCCCCCACCCGCCGTCGACCATTCCTCCAGTCTTGAAACTCTGCTGCTACTGACTTTGTTGCTGTACCCCGGCACTGGAGAAATCTCCAGCCTTTCTCGTCTCGTGCTTTCCGCCGTGAGTCGTTTGATCTTTAAGGGCGTATCACAATTCTGAGTGTTATCAACCGATGTTTTCCACTCTAAAAAAGATATCTAGTTATACTGCGTTATCTAAGGCATAGTTTTATAACAGAGATGTTTATGGAAGTAGAAAACAAACATTTATTGTGATTCAAAATAGCTGATTTATCAACAGAAGTTTGTACTATATTTTACTCGTTTCGTGGTACGCACTAAGGAGATGGGGAAACTCTGATGTACTAAGTCGTAGCTAAACTACACTTGCAGCGACTACCGAAGGCATGTATTTTGTTGCACTTGGAAATGTATTAAATTCGAGTTTCTGCATGTTTGGAGAGGAAATGTGAACTCCCCCCGACGCGTCGCGGCATGTGGATCAGACACGCAAACAGTGATAGTAAGTATGTATCCAGTACATTCAAAACGTGTTAGTGTATTAGCGTCTAAGTGGCGGAATAGTTTCTGTTTCCTGTTGCAGTGGTACGGAATCACTTGCTGATGGGAGATGGCAGACTCAGCTACCTTGCTGTGATTTGGTACCCGACTTACTGCTAGGGACATCAAATCAATCAGGCAGGACACGGGTCATAGCCAACTCACAAAGCGATGCGATCGTATACCAAAAAAACTTGTTACACTTCATTCCCGACGACATTGATCGCTATGGGACTACATTTGCCGCATGATAAACCTGCTGGTGGACATTATAAGGTTGACTGACATTTTTGTTTACTGGGGTAGGTGAGGAAGAAAAGAAATGTATAACAAAAGACAGTTCCAAACAATTTGTTTGACAATATATCATCAGGAGGTTGTTAAAAAACGTGTCAGCTCTGTACATGTAATGCTACTAATACAAACGACGCAGCCGGATTAACAATGCATAGGATCAAGAATATGTACATACACAAAGGTCATATTAACTTTGTAACACGTGACGTTTAAAGACAAACACTTGGAAATGCAAATGTGCACGCATACACATCGGTCGCTTCTTCCGAGCGGTAGTTGCCAAGCCCTAATCAGCGATGTGGACAAGATCAGACCCAGTCACGTTCTTCTGAAACTGTGGATGTTGGTATTTAAATCCGGCCTGTATTCCTGCTGCTGGTGACGTAATATACGCTTGCCCTATAGCTATATCGTAGACAGACTCAAATAATGAAGTCCATATCTTGTTAAACGAGCTCTGTACTGCCATTAGATTCCGGGAAGCACCTCCGTTCCGGGGCACGCTCTGACGACTTGTGTGTCCCCTATACCCGTTACGCTGTGACGCTTCCTGGACGGGCATAAAATTAGCGTGACTGGCGCAATCTACGGTAATGGTCCGAACATTATTCTGTGCATTAAGGATGACTTCGAGACGAGTCCATCAATCCGTCGAGTCTGCCATTGATAACCTCAGAGTCATACACGCGCATCTGATTTTAAATTCTGTAAGCCCGAGGAATTTAGCGGTCTTTTTGTCGGTGAAACGAAGCTTCGAACTTTGTTATTGCCATTCTCACAGGTAGTGTACACTGTTAAAGGGTTCATTTGGTTGTCATAACGCCTACATAATTTCGTAGTTCGGTTTGATGGTCGGAAAATTAACTCGAAGAAAGATATTAATATTTTATATAAATGCTTTTAATAGATTTGCACTTATTTAGTATCTCTCTATTGACGATACGTGTGTGTATTCAGTAAACCTGTGTTGTTTAGGTTTTTAATGAAACAACTGGGCCATGTTTTCCGTAGCAGCTCGAAATTCGAGCCAAGGTAAGGATCACAGCTGTAAGGCCACCGACATGTTCACAGATTTCATATAATTTCCTGGACTATTTAATATACAATATTTTAAGAAGTCCATACTTAGTTTATTCGCATAACATATTGCCAATTATAAATATATAGATTGAATATGTTTTGATCTATATTTTGGTTTTGATATTTGATATACCTGCTGAATTGATTTCATTATTAGCTTAGATAAGCTACAGCAGCATGGTAGCTTTGCAATTATATCATCTGATACGTGAAACAGTGTTTGGTGGTCGGTGAATTGATTTCGTGTGCAGCTTCTTGGAAAGTATGAGCAGAGTTTGGTTGCGACAAAGAACCACAACAAGCAAATAGTTAGTAGACAGTAACTGTGCTTTGACAATCTATTCTATATTGAAATACAATAACTGTTGGATGCCCACGAATCTGTCCGCTTTGTTAACAGTAGCACTGACACTTTTGTTGGCGAGATTCAGTTTTTAAAACAATATATTTTAATTTGTCGGGTGGTGGTAGAACTCCTTAAGCTGTGAGCTGGCATTTATGGGCAGCACGAGGACTCTTGGACTAAAGCTACTCAATTGTTGTGGCGATGTGTAGAGTGTGTTGTGTCTGGTGAGGTGGGAGTAGAAGGTGGTCAACTGATTCCTCGTGGTCATGGCAGAATCTACAGTTTCGTTCACGTAGTGGGTCTAATCTATTTAGGTGTTTCTTGAGAGGGGCATGGCCTGTTCTCAGCTTGAAGATCAAGCTCTGGTCTCTTCGCTTCAGTTTCTTGACTTGGCCATTGGGATCTGGTTTTGCTTGGTGACTAAAGTATATTCTGCCTGTCTAGGATGTAGCCAACTGATTTCGCCAATCCCGTCCAAAGTTGTTTCTCAGGATCTTTCTGCAGGTATGTAGTGGGATACTGGGTAGTGTTATTGTTGTAAATAGTGCAGCTATTGGTAATTTAGCAAGAATATAATGTAAATAGTAACTCATGCACACGAAGCGCATACCAAAACAAACAAAATATATCTGAACTGGCAACTATGATACGGTCAACTGACATATATGATACGGTCAACTGACAACTATGATACGGTCAACTGACAACTATGATACGGTCAACTGACAACTATAATACGATCAATCGGACACAAGAAGCGAATAAAACAATGAATCAATTTTCCAAAGTTATCTTCTCTGACAAGGTCAATTAATGTTTATGATTACAAGTAGTACCAATAATGCTAGTTATAATGATGATAATAATCATTTCTTTAACTAATCATTTGGCATTTCCTTTGAGGGATGTCTCTCTTATAAGAGTCATCGTGTCAAACTCTCGATCGTTAGTCAGTTCTCTCGACTCATTCACCATTTTATTCAGAACATTTTTGATGTCGTTTTACTACCTTCTTCTCGATCCTCCTCTGCCTGGTTTTCCAGGTGCCATACCTTCCAGAAGAGGTCGTTTCTGTTTCCCAGACGTGTTACATTTGATAAGGGGAAAATAGTTTCCTAGACCTAATGCTCTTTACCAGTCAACGTTGGTGTATACCCAGCTGTCTACGGACACCTGTGCCTTTCTTTCTCTCTTTCAATACTATTCGGAAAATATTGATGTAGTATTTCAGTCCAAAAGATTAAATTTCTTTCTTTAGTGTAAGTGTTATGGTCCATGTTTCGCATCTGTACGTTGCCACGTGAAAGATGCGTGTCCTCAAAATTGCTGGTTTGTTCGTGTACTGTTTCTAATTTATATAACCTCTGCTTTGCCAACTGTTGCTTAAAAGGAAGTCGAAACATTTTAAACTACTAACATTTTCGCTTTCCCCATTTCCTAGAGTAACTTTAGGTCTGTTTTTGTTGTTGTTTGATCAGTGGTCATTATATTTGTGTGTTTTTAAAAAAAATAGTCCAAGTAATTATACAGTTCTGGAATCTACAAACATTGTATTGTAGAATCCGTTATCTCATGACGTCACAGTGAGCTACACTGCCCTATAATTTTAATGGAAGCGAGTTTCGACCTCTCCGAAAGCCAGTTAAATGTAGTTTCTACTTTTCAGGGCTAAGAGTCCAAAGTCGAGTTAACTATTGTAACAACAAATATAACCATGGAAGAGGCAAGCTCAGTATAGATAAAAATCATATAGGAACTAATAGAAATACAAGGTTATACATATATTTTTGTAAGTAAATCACGTTGTAATATGTTGCATTTGCTTCTAAAATACATATCGTTATCCCATATCCTAAAGACAACATCAATCTCCTGAAAAGGAGAGATCAAAGCACCGTTTCCCGAATGTGCACTCAACAAAATGATAAAAGTAAAAGTCTTTAGAGCCTATGTTTTTCCAGTGGCAGCTTATGGCTGCGAATCATGGACGGTTCCCAAAACTTCCACACAAAGAATCGAATCCTTCGAATCAAAATGTTACAGAAAGATCCTCATAATACTCTGGACAGAGAAAAAGACAAATGTAATCATTTTGCAATAGTTGAGCATAGAGGAGAACTGGTTTATCAATTCCATTTTGGCTAGAAAATGTAAATACTTTGGTCACATCAAGAGACACATCGGTCTTGAGAGAACGGTGATGGAAGGTATGGTGCCAGGCAAAAGAGGAAGGGGTAGACCAAGAAGACGATGGTACCAAGATATCCAGGAATGCCTGGGTATGACTATGGCGAAGGCTGGAGTTTTGGCAAGGGAACCAGTTTCTTTCAGACAGACTGTGATGGGAGCGACGTTCTATTGAGGACATGCTACATGATGAGCACCGAACACATAAAAATTAACAATGACTTGAACAGAATCCAACCAGAATATACTCCAGAGTGTCGGTAGTGTACACATCCCTGTGTACATGTTCAGCTACATCTTTGTGAATTTCCAGCGCGTGCCTGTGTTAGAAAAGAGTTTTTTTCCTGCGAGACCATACAAATGGAACAATGTGAATGAAACTAAACATCAGCTCTCCAACACTTGCAGATACCACTATATGGCATTGGGTCAAAGGGCAGGAGCCCACTGTCCGATAGATCAATAAACAGCCAACCAACCAACCAACTAAAATGTTGTGCATGAAGGCATAATGTACGGAGTAAGTAAAAGATGGTGAGAGAGCCACTAGACTGTCTAGCAACATGAACGGTGAGAGAGCCACTAGACTGTCTAGCAACATGAACGGTGAGAGAGCCGCTAGACAGTTTAGCAACCTGAACGGTGAGAGAGCCGTTAGACTGTCTAGCAACATGAACGGTGAGAGAGCCGCTAGACTGTCTAGCAACATGAACGGTGATAGAGCCGCTAGACAGTCTAGCAACATGAACGGCGAGAGAGCCGCTAAACTATTTAGCAACATGAACGGTGAGAGAGCCGCTAGACTGTCTAGCAGCATGAACAAATGGAAAGAGAGCCGCTAGACAGTTTAGCAACCTGAACAGAAGGTGAGAGAGCCGTTAGACAGTCTAACAACATGAACAGATGGTGAGAGAGCCGTTAGACAGTCTAACAACATGAACAGATGGTGAGAGAGCCGTTAGACAGTCTAGCAACATGAACAAATGGTGAGAGAGCTTTTAGACAGTCTAGCAACATGAACAGATGGTGAGAGAGCCGTTAGACAGTCTAGCAACATGAACAAATGGTGAGAGAGCTTTTAGACAGTCTAGCAACATGAACAGATGGTGTGAGAGCCGTTAGACAGTCTAGCAACATGAACAAATGGTGAGAGAGCTTTTAGACAGTCTAGCAAAATGAACAGATGGTGAGAGAGCCGTTAGACAGTCTAGCAACATGAACAAATGGTGAGAGAGCTTTTAGACAGTCTAGCAACAGGATAGGAAGGGTAGAAGGCACTGCCAGAATGGAATCAAGTGTTATTGATGTCATTGTTCTAGGTTTCAGCTTTCCTGATGTGGGGTATTTAGTTTCATCGACTGTGGCTTACCTTCATTGTCCGTAAGTCGGGTGTCCAGATATTTCTGAGTATACTGGAGCGCATCCCGACTTGGAAATCGGATATATCTAGTAGGACATATTATCCAACCTCAGAGCCGGCACGGCAATTGATAATGTAGGTGTACGTCAGCAGCCTCCAAAGCACTTTATTTGTTGGAAGTTTGACTAATTATTTCCTTTGAAAGCCATTGATTGCTTGATCCGTGTTAAACTGTTGAGCCGTCACGTTTTCAGCCCCAGATAAGCCTTATAAATAGCTGCACTGAACGATCATACACAAGCTGTAATCTTCTCATTTTTCAAGAACCAAAAAGTGGATTAATCTCGTCGCGCAGGCTCGCCTGTCATCCATTACAGAGATGAATGAAAACAGTGCGCAGTGTAAAATATTGAAAGTGTTACAGCATACCAATAACTATAGCAGAAACATCAGTGGACATGCATGATTTACGAAGAGTGGTTGGGTTTTGGTAGAAGAAAGTCCGGATGCTTTATCTAAGAATGCAAATAGTGACACAGATCACAAAGACAGGACTATTGTCTGCTCTGAGACAACATACTGGACGAAACAACAGAAAAGAGAGGGAGGTAACAGACAGTAATAGATTCGGCCAGTCGGACATCACAAAGAAAGTGTCACAACTGGTCAAGCCTTTTGTAGGTCAACACTTGCAGCAATGGAAAATAGGCCGAGTTCCATCCATACATATTTATAGGCTTCATCACTACCTAACTTTGCTCCCATCAAGTAAAGATCATACACATAGTGATAATTTCAAACAAAGAAACAAGATAAGAAAGGATTGTGGGATACCTCAAAGTAATAAGAAGTAATGCACTAATACCGTTCATCTGTGCAAGAAATATGAATGTATTGCCACCGTTTAACTTTATTACTTCTTCTATCAAGTTTGATTGTCGCGGTTTAATTATATCAACTTTTCTATCAAGTTGGTTTGCTACGGTGCTTGAGTCAGCTTTCTTTTGTAAGTGGAAGTTTTTTGTTTGGTTTAGTATTTTAACTCTAATGCTCACCATTAATGTGTATCATTTTTTTTTTTTTTAATGGAGGAGTTGAAAGGGGATAAATATCCAGGTTAAGATGGTATTCATCCAAAACTGCTGTTTTAAATTAGAGACCAACTAGCAGAACCATTGGCTATATTATGTTCTCAACCACTTGCAAATGGGATTGTTCCACGGGATTGGAAAGATGTAGTAGTGATCCTCTTATTAAAAAAAGGCCAACAAATCAGATCCAGCAAATTATAGACTAGTGAATTTAACGAGGAAAGTCTGTAAATTGTTACAGTCAATAATCAAAGAAAACATCGTAATGCATTTAGACAAGTTTAATCTAATCAGAAATAGCCAGCATGGGTTTACTAGAGGGAGATCGTGCTTAACAAATCTATTAGAATTCATGGAGGAGGTTACTAAAATGATAGATAATGGGGACCAGTAGATGTTATTTATCTAAATTTTGCAAAGGTCTTTGATAGAGTACCTCATTAAAGATTATTTCGAAAATTAAAATCATCACATGGAATAGGTGGGAAAGTTGCCAAATGGAGTGAAAATTGGTTAGCGGGAAGAAGGCAGAGAGTGGATATAAATAAGGAGTACTCAATGTGGGATTGGTTTATATATATATATATATAAACCAATCCCACATTGATATGTGATCCATGATTGCAAAATTTGCCGATGACACAAAACTATGCAATAGTGTCTCGTCTAAAGCAGAAGTGGATTTATTGAGGTCCGATTAAGATAAAAATCCAAGAATACGTTGTAAGCTGGCAAATAGAGTTTAATTTAAATAAATGCGCAATATCCACAAGGGTAGATCCAATATGGAACATATTACAGATTGAGCGAGACCAATATTAGAAAGATAGAAAGGGAAAGGGACCTAGGGGTTATAATAGGTCATACAGGTAAGGTGAGCAAGTCCAGGTAGTAGTGAAAAAGGCAAATGCAATATTAAACATAGGAGCATGGAAGTGATAGTCAAACTGTATAAAGCGTTGGTTAGACCTAGATTGGAGTACTGTGTACAGTCCTTATCGTACAGCGGAAATGAACTTACTGGAAAGAATACAAAAAAGAGCGACAAGGCTGATAGTGGAATTCCAGAATTACATTTATGAGAGAAGACTTAGAAAGACCTCCCTACGTTGCCTAGAAAAGAGAAGAATTCGAAGTGACAATACATGTTTATAAGATGATCAGATGAACGGTTACATTAGGCTATAACAAGTTTTTTTTCAAAATTTTTTTTTTTTTCAAAATACAACCACCAACGAGAACAAGAGGGCACATATACAAATTAACTAAAGAGAGGTCAGATTAGATATTAGGAAATTAAATCAGTAGGTTTTCTGTTCGGTACAGTATTTTATCTCCAGTAGTTGTCATTTTAGTGTATATTCAGTACAGCTCAGTACAGTATTTAAAATCCTATATTTTCCATTATAATGTATAGCAAAAAGTTTTTTCATTAGTGTAGTATTTTAACTCTAATGTTTATGATTAAAATGTATATCCAGGCGTCTTCTGTTACGAAAGTATTTTAACTCCCCTGTTTACCAAAGTATTTTAACTCCCATGTTTACCATTATAATGTATACCAATGGGTTTTCTGTTAAGTATAGCACTCTAACTCCCCAGTTCACAACTTATGTTTATTATAGTAATTTGCTCCCCCGTTTACCATTATAATGTATACAAAGAAAAATATTAAACTAAAGTGTATTTAGACTGTTTGCCACAGTTGCAGCGTAAATAATAAGTCTGCCTGTGGCATTCCTACCTCTTTATCCCAGCCCTTAATTGGCAAGACGAGCTCAGAGTTAGAAGACGGAAGTAAACTACATGTGAACACAACACACCTGCAGAGATCCTACCAACAAGGCAAGAAACGGAATTTGTTTTCGACTCGTTACAGCCAACATTCTATCCGAAGAGGACAACTAATTTGACTGCATCCTGTCTATCGTCAATCCCATTTTAAGTGAGCTTTTCCGAACCTGCCAGGCATTGTGACAACATATTCACCACAAACATAAACAAAGCTGCTGTGTTCGTCAGAAATGTAGCCCCACAAAGGCATGTCTCAATTCCAGCAGCTGAGAACCACTGCTGCTCCGTACAATGTGAAGACTCGACAATATGTCCACACCCAAAACTCGATAGGTTCACATTTAAGAATCTGTTGCCAAGGTTTATAGAATGTCTACTTTGTAGTTAGCACTAACTTCGTGAAGAGGTACAATTTCTTAGAATTATTTTAAGTGTATCTAGGACTGTGTTAAACGGACCATTACAAGCAGAGAGAGTCCCTCTGGCTATTCGTGCTACTATCGTGACATACCTTTACAGTTTGTGGTTTTGATAATGATTTAGTCGTCTAACTTTGCATATATTAGATCGTGGGAAGACTTCAATCAGAATAAAAACGCTCATGAGACATTTCTTTGTGTGTCGGTGTTAATTCGCGTTTGGCTTCACCGAACCACTCGTCATACACACATGCTGGTCATAGACACATACTTGTCATAGACACATACTTGTCATAGACACATGCTGGTCATAGACACATACTTGTCATAGACACATGCTGGTCATAGACACATACTTGTCATAGATACAGACTCTTCACATACACAGACTCGTCATAGAAACAGACTCGTTTCCGTCACGGTATCCTCTTGGTCGACGCTAGCATAATGGACATGCTCTACTTCGGAGACAAGGTGCCTTACTCCTACCACTCCGGATACCGCCAGTTCCAGTGTTCTCCATACACATCCAAGTATGACCTGCCGCCATCCTGTGCGTATGCCACTAATATGGGCCACGGACCAGAAGCAGCAGGCTATCTTCCTCATGGCTTTGGTGGGTACCCTTTCCAGCAAATGCCTTCATCTTGCATGGGCTTCTTCCAGAGACGACCTGGAAGGATCAAAGGTAAGTGAAGCGCCCTATTCCGGTTTATCCTCTAAATTAATTGTACAATCTTATAAATAGATCGTGTCCATTACAAAAATAAGGACTTACTTCCGTACTTACTGCATCGTCCACTTGTGCCGTTAGAAGCAGGTGAAGCATCAGCTGACTTTCCTAGGCCAAGCGCCTTTGGCACTTTTTAAGAGCCAGTGTTGTTGCAGTATTTCTTTTAGGTCATCAATAATTCTGTCACGTGGTTCACCTCGTACGCGTTGTAGCCAGATCACCTAATGTTGTAGGAGTTCAGTAGTTGATAGCAAATAAATGTTGAACTTTAAAACACTTTGCAGCCATTGTGAAGCAGTGATAGTATACGTATTGTTTTGGTCTCATGAATACTCTCCTTAATTTGAATATCACATGCAACATTGTGTGTCTACTGGTATGATTTCAACGATATCACTGACATTCTCATAAGTTCGTACGTGAGTGTTTGTTATTTTGGTAGGTAAAACAGCAAGGTATTGAGTAAATCTGGTGTTTCATTTCAGTGTCAACCAAAGATGTATAGGTACTGTTTTACTGTAGATATTAACAATCCCATGCACTGCAAAGCTAGCTAATAACGTGATTTTTGAGGAGGCACAGATACAAAGACAGCTTATGGCCGGGTCCTTGAGGAGGCACAGATACAAAGACAGCTTAGGACGGGGTACTTGAGGAGGCACAGATACAAAGACAGCTTGTGGCCGGGTCCTTGAGGAGGCACAGACACAAAGACAGCTTAGGGCGGGGTACTCCAGGAGGCACAGATACAAAGACAGCTTAGGGCGGGGTTCTTGAGGAGGCACAGACACAAAGACAAGTTAGGGCGGGGTTCTTGAGGTGGCACAGACACAAAGACAGCTTAGGGCGGGGTTCTTGAGGAGGCACAGACACAAAGACAGCTTATGGTGGGGTTCTTGATGAGGTACAGACACAAAGGTTAGGGCGGGGTACTTGAGGAGGCACAGACACAAAGACAGGTTAGAGCGGGGTTCTTGAGGAGGCACAGACACAAAGACAGCTTATCTTGGGGTTATTGAGGAGGTACAGACACAGACAGCTTATGGCGGGGTTATTGAGGAGGTACAGACACAAAGACAGCTTATGGTGGAGTACTTGTGGAGGTAAAGACACAAAGACAGCTTATGGTGGGGTTATTGAGGAGGTACAGACACAAAGACAGCTTATGGTGGGGTACTTGATGAAGTACAGACACAAAGACAGCTTATGGTGGGGTACTTGATGAAGTACAGACACAAAGACAGCTTATGGCGGGGTACTTGATGAGGTACAGACACAAAGACAGCTTATGGTGGGGTTATTGAGGAGGCACAGACACAAAGACAGCTTATGGTGGGGTACTTGAGGAGGTACAGACACAAAGACAGCTTATGATAAAAATCAGGACACGGCAGTAATCCTTTTTCGGGCATGTCATGAAAAGAGGCGGGTTGGAACACACGGTGATAACAGGCAGAACTGTTGGCAAGAGGGAGAACGGGAGACCAAAGGCGGGTGAGGGAGGGGAGATTGGACAGCTTGAAGGCTTGGCATGGGAGGCCATCAACGGAGGGACTGATAGCTACACGCGTGATAGGAGGTAATGGAAGTCCATGAACGCCAACCGGCACGGTACTTTGATGATGATGATGATAATGATGATGATGATGATAATGATGATGATGATGATGAAAGACATGGTTTGAATATCACGATGGGACAAAAACAAAACGATGCTTTCATTACGACCAAAAAATCGTGTATTCAGGGACAATGGGCAATACACATGTATGAGGCTAAGCCATTATCAAAGAAGATGTACACGCATACAAAGTATATACCAAAAAATGCTTAGCAAATGCGCTGTTTATGGGTGTGTTAGCATCCTGCGCGGAACGATGTTTCGTAGGCTTCGTTCTTGTTTTTGTCCCAGGACAGTAGCTGAGACATGATTTTTCCCCCACTTTATTGAAATTTACAATAATGCCGCAGCCTCGCCTTATTTGTAATTAATGTTTGATTGGAGAAACATGATGTTTACGTTGGCATAAATTGATGCGGTAATGGCTTGTCTGCTTGGTGTCCTGGTTATGTAAATCTTGGTCTCTCACGTTGAAGAAATCTGGTTACAACAAATCTATCACATGCAAGAAGGAAGGTCAAGGGTGTCCTTCGTCAGACTTGAGCGCTGGTCGGGAATGATGTGTTAGAGACGTCAGTATACTAATCCTCGTCTTGTGTAAGGTGGGGATCTAGTAGTTCCCTTCCTCAGTGCCGTTTCCTTCCCTGTTCGTAAGATAAGTACCCATTTACAGCTGGACCAAATGGAACGTGGCGGTGTGGGAGTTGAACCCCGGTTCTTTCCCGGGAACAGTAGGTCTACTACCACTGAACTAATCAGACGGCGGGATATTTCCAACTGCTGAAGAACTGAGATGTTTCTGTATACTTTAGCAAATGAGAGACTCATCTTTTTGATGTTGCTGTCTCTTGGGGAATTACAACTTCTGCTTTAATCTGATATGATTCTGTTTCTCATTTTTAGAGTCTGAAAACTCTGTGCTGGTTTTAATGTCACCTCTTCTCTGGTCAATTTATATTTTATTTCAAGAGACTCAGTGTAGAACAACTACAAGAAGAAAAAGGAAAATACGGATTTTTTGTGGCTGAGTCCGAGGCTGCATGCAGTGAGGATGATGCTTTATTATTTGATTTAAACAGGAGGTTCTTAGACAGCGGCGGGAGTAGAACCATGAAGGAGAGGGTAGTATTCGCTCAGTTTTTTCCCATCGCTGGATTTAAGAGCTGGTTGGCAGACCACATGTCTAAATAGGACCAAACGGCGACGGTTTAAAACGGTGAATTTGTGTTCGAGGCCTGTCCGTCGGGTGGCTTCGTAGATTCAAAACCAAGTCATAGCCACAGATTGCAAGAACACGCCTTCTGTTCGATCTCCAGAATAGTCCAGGTTTCGGAACGGGTGGGGACGACACAAGTTATGTCAATTCGTAAATTTATTTTCTGTTTAAATTGCTCCTCGCATATTGTTAGTTGAATTCATTGTGGTATATCCTACTCTCTGTCTTGTCTTTTCCTAATACCTTATTCTGTTTTCGTTATTTCCTGTTACAAACTTGTGTTTCTTATTACTTTTGACCACATCCTGTGCTGATCGATATATCCATGGATTTGTGCTGTGCGATGATACAAATACGTGTAGGGATTCTCCAGTAAGGAGAGGTCAATGGCGAGTGGGGCAGAATAGAGAGCGAAGAGTGATCGCTATCAGGGGAAACATGCTGACCAAAATGTCACGTACATCTTAAAACAGGCTGTCTCACTGAGGTGGGGGTCGACACTGTTGCTTCCATATTGATTAAATTGCTGAGGAGGCTGACATTGCACTACAGTCAGGACGACAGCAGTCTAAGTTCTTAAATACGCTTCGGGTGTAGAGAAGAGCAAAGATAACCCGCTAAAAAAGAAACATCACCAAAGGTTAGCTCAACTCAGCACAAGAGGTTTCGATCAACAACAACAACAACATTAGCAACATTTCAAATATCCAATAATCTTTTTTAGTTCCGCTGACAAGTCTGTCGTTACATTAACCATCGTCCCCGTTGTACTTCTTCAGTTTCCCGGAGGTAATCCGATGTGCTAAGACATCCTGTATCGGTCACCTGTCGATAAATCTGTCTTACGGCAGAGTATTTATTATTATAAGAATCAAATATTCAGCACAAGTAGGCTATCCCGAGAAGAATTATAATATTCGACACAAGTATGCTATCCCGGGTAAGAATTCTAATATTTGGCACAAGTAGACTATGCCGGGTAAGAATTCTAATATTCGGCACAAGTAGACTATGCCGGGTAAGAATTATAATATTCGGCACAAGTAGACTATGCCGGGTAAGAATTCTAATATTCGGCACAAGTAGACTATCCCGGGTAAGAATTCTAATATTCGGCACAAATAGACTATCCCGGGTAAGAATTTTAATATTCGGCACAAATAGACTATCCTGGGTAAGAATTATAACATTCGGCACAAATAGACTATCCCGGGTAAGAATTCTAATATTCGGCACAAATAGACTATGCCGGGTAAGAATTATAATATTCGCCACTTGCGTATTATACCGAGTAGAAATAGTGCATTCATCACTAGGAAAGTATCTGGATCAATATTCGCATAATTCGCCACTAGCAGTAGTCCTAATATTCGCCACCAAGTATCGAAATTAGTAGCAGTCAAAACATATGTGTCTTCTCTTGCCTTCATTGTAATACTTGATCTATTATACATAACACATCCACAGAGCAGGTTGTACCTGCCGCATTTATGTGTTCTTTATCATCTCAGAGCATAAATTATTGCGAGGATTCCACTATTATTAGTTAAATAGATAGTTATTCAACAGAGCTGCATAATTCAGTGACATTGAACCATGACTGAATGCTCATTTCTGAGCAACTTAATGAAATTCATGTTTCCAATATATCTTCTTCTTCTTCTTCGTACTCTGTCAGACGTCAACCTTTATTTTTTCGAAAAAAAGCAGCGGTCATCCTGAGGCTGTCGACACTGCCATAGAGCTTGTCTAGTGTTGCCACTGGTGATGGCCACATGTTTCCAATATATGACAATCGGTACATCAGAATAATGAAGTAAAGTATCCTTGTATCATGTGCATGCATTTTTTATTTTCTTATCGACGACAAACGCGATTTATGACAAAGTCTTTGTTGTCTGTGATAACCCTTGGGGTGACTGCTGAAAGAGTCAAGTGTGCTATATTTGTCCAAAGGTAATAGATAATTCATTATCATCTGATACTATGGTGGAGCTACGCACTGGAAGCTAGTCTTTTCATGAAAATCATTGTGTCGTATTGCTTGCACCTCGAATAACTCAAGCAAAACTTTCAGCAAAACGGGCTTTTAATTTCTGCTTTTGAAATCAAGAATGGCGGCACTGTACGGATAGAACAATGCAGAATATAGCAGAATGGAAAATAACAGATAACTAGAAGTAGAGCGACACACAGGAAGTTGACTGTCATTGAAACAATGGTAAATCGGCGAAGTCACTAGAAGCCATGAAGAAGATGATTCAATTATTGATGACTTTTGTCTGTGAAACAAATCAGATCAGACATGGCAGCGTGCGCAGTTTCCGATCATCTGTGTTGTCTTTGAGGTGGGATTTATCGTAGAATTGTTTTGTTTTTTCTCTTTCTTGTTGTCCATTTTATGTTCCCTACAAAGCATAGAATCATCCCTGTAAACCAGTCCAAGAAGGTAAGGCCTGCACGAATGCAGCCAAGTGGTCTTTCAGATGTGGTTGCCGTAATAATGTCGTTTACATGTTAATCCCAAGCACAACCTTTTTGAACTTCATGCTTCGCAGTTTACAGTGGCCTTTTTATGCGCTTTCCTGTTCCCACAAGAGTTATAATGGTTGGATTAAGGTCGTGTCTTTCCTGTTTTCAAATCTACAAAACATGGATGCAGGAGCGATACATTCTTGTGTGTGAGTGTTCTCTTGGCTTTGTTTTCTGTGTACACTGTGTGGGTTTGGTTAAGATAGGATGATGTGGGTGTGGTTAAGATTAGATGATGTGAGTGGGTCTAAGATGGGATGGTGTGGTTAAGATGGGATGATGTGGGTGTGGTTAAGATGGGATTAAATGAGTCTGGTCATGGTGCTGCAGTATGGAAAGTGAACACATGGCAGCTTTCGTCAGTTCAAGCATCTGTGGTTTTTGTACAACACAGTATGTGGGTGTGGTCAGGTACCAATCTATCTTCTACACCACACTATGTGGGTGTGGTCAGGTACCAATCTATCTTCTACACCACACTGTGTGGGTGTGGTCAGGTACCATGCCAGTCTCTTGGTGGACGAATTTTCAATTCTCAAACATATTTTCAGGTGTGCTATAATCGTACTTAAACTAATGTTCTGGTTGCTAAAGATGAGAATGGAGTTTGTAAGGTAACTTTTCCATTTGTTTGAATCTAAACTCCTATTGTTTTGTCGTATTCTCGCGTATGCCTCGTTTTCTTATTTTCATGTTTACTTTCATGTTGTTATTTATCAATTTCGCATCGGGCTGTAAGAAAAACCACTGTAACCTACCAGCAAAGACATGTCGTCGAGTGTTAAATTGACTCAATATGAGTGACATCCACAACACCACTACCCGTCATGTTGTGAGTTGAGGCGGACTCATTTTTTGTTGTTTTCGTAGATGTCTCAACCCTAACGCCCGTACAACAATATTTGATTGTTTCCACTTATCCTCATGTTGCGCCTCAGAAAATAGAGTTAACATGGAAGATATCGCTGTTTTAAATAGTTGCATTTACTTCTTCTGCGTTCAAGCTTTTTGGTCATACTAGATCGGTAGTCCCATTGCTAGGACGACGTCCACAGTCCTCTCCAGGTCCGGTCATGCTAGATCTGTAATCCCATCGCTTGTACGAAGTCTAAAGCCCTCTGTAGTATGGGTGGCAGGCCCACAACTTCTGCATCCTCTCGGCTCCATCTGGCCAGGTTTGGCATCGTAGGTCTTTGTGAACTGGGCAGTCGTGTATGATGTGTCTAGGGGTCTAGGCTCCGATTCTACATGGGCAGTCGTGTATGATGTGTCTAGGGGTCTGGGCTCCGATTCTACATGGGCAGTCACTTGTGTGTGATAGAGTCGATGTAGGAGACTCAATTGTCAGTGGTCTGTTCTAAGACAAAAGATGGTGGATTGTTGGTGTCTGTGGGGTTGGTGGTTTGTTGGTGTCTGTGGGGTTTGTGGATTGGGTCAGGTCTGTTGGTGTCTGTGGAGTTGGTGGATTGGGTCAGGTCTGTTGGTGTCTGTGAGGTTGGTGGTTTGGGTCAGGTCTGTTGATGTCTGTGGAGCTGGTGGATTGGGTCAGGTCTGTTGGTGTCTATGGGGCTGGTAGATTGGGTCAGGTATGCTGGTGTCTGTGGGCTTGATGGATTGGGTCAGGTCTGTAAATGTCTGTGGGGTTGGTGGATTGGGTCAGGTCTATTTCTCACGTCCATTTCTTTTCTTCCATTTTGAGTTGTACTGATTGTGGATGTTCGTTTTTGCCACTCGGTATTACACTGTGGATATGTTGCTCCATCTTGCCACCTGATTTGGACAGGGCATCAACTCTCTCATTCCCTGTGATTTCATAATGGGAGGGCAGCCACTGAAGAGCAACTGCTAAGGATTTTGTTGAGATCTGATCTGCTATACCGCAGCATTTGCTCACTTCTTATGTTTTGTATTGCTTCTAGTAGTGATCTGTAATCTGATCTTCTTCTTCACCGATCAACTAACGCTATGCCGTTTAATGCATAGCATCTGAAGTTTTGCGTAGATGTCCGTTTTCTACTCCCGTGCAATTGAGCCTACATCTTCCGACTTCGGCATTTGAGGTTTCAAATGTGGATGCCTCCTTCCATAGACAGATTGCCTTACCAGGCTTATGTGCTCTGCCTGCCCACATTTTCTATTCGGGCTTTGTTGTCTTAGCCTATGTTATTTCTGGAACTACCATTAGGCAGCGGTGGTTTGGTGTAGCCCTAACTTGGATGGATAGAAGTTGAAAGGAAGGAGTGAGACAAGAAAAGCACTTAACCCATGAAGTGGGAATGGATTGGTACGGACCAGAGCGTGTACCACTCGCCGGTTGGTTCTGCGTCCACACCTAAAGGGTTCCAACTACTGCTCAGCTCCTTGGTTTGGCCCCTCTCTCAGGCTCTGTCCGGCATGGGTGGCCTTGCCAGGAGTAAAACTCCCGCCGGCATAGCTCCGGATGTCATCGAGGCATACAAGCTCTCCTACCACGTCAAGATGGCCCTCCATGCGGGGAGTCTGCAATCTATATATAAAACAAAATTGAGTTAGCATGATATCCTTATTGGTCTTGTCTTGTCTTGTCTTGTCTTATCTTATCTTGTCTTGGTCTTGTCTTGTCTTGTCTTGTCTTGTCTTGGTCTTGTCTTGTCTTGTCTTGGTCTTGTCTTGTCTTGTCTTGTCTTGTCTTGTCTTGTCTTGGTCTTGTCTTGTCTTGTCTTGTCTTGGTCTTGTCTTGTCTTGTCTTGTCTTGGTCTTGTCTTGTCTTGTCTTGTCTTGGTCTTGTCTTGTCTTGGTCTTGTCTTGTCTTGTCTTGGTCTTGTCTTGTCTTGTCTTGTCTTGTCTTGGTCTTGTCTTGTCTTGTCTTGGTCTTGATCTTGTCTTGTCTTGTCTTGGTCTCGTCTTGTCTCGTCTTGTCTCGTCTTGTCTTGGTCTTGTCTTGTCTTGTCTTGGTCTCGTCTTGTCTCGTCTTGTCTCGTCTTGTCTCGTCTTGTCTTGTCTTGTCTTGTCTTGTCTTGGTCTTGATCTTGTCTTGTCTTGTCTTGGTCTCGTCTTGTCTCGTCTTGTCTCGTCTTGTCTTGTCTTGTCTTGTCTTGTCTTGGTCTTGATCTCGTCTTGTCTTGTCTTGGTCTCGTCTTGTCTCGTCTTGTCTCGTCTTGTCTCGTCTTGTCTCGTCTTGTCTCGTCTTGTCTTGGTCTTGTCTTGTCTTGTCTTGGTCTTGTCTTGTCTTGTCTTGTCTTGTCTTGGTCTCGTCTTGTCTTGTCTTGTCTTGGTCTCGTCTTGTCTCGTCTTGTCTCGTCTTGTCTTGGTCTTGTCTTGTCTTGTCTTGCCTTGGTCTCGTCTTGTCTCGTCTTGTCTCGTCTTGTCTTGGTCTCGTCTTGTCTCGTCTTGTCTCGTCTTGTCTTGGTCTCGTCTTGTCTCGTCTTGTCTCGTCTTGTCTTGGTCTCGTCTTGTCTCGTCTTGTCTCGTCTCGTCTTGTCTCGTCTTGTCTCGTCTTGTCTTGGTCTTGTCTTGGTCTTGTCTTGTCTTGTCTTGTTAATTGTCTTGTCTTGTCCTGGTCTTGTCTTGTCTTGTCTTGTCTTGTCTTGCCTTGCCTTGGTCTTGGTCTTGGTCTTGGTCTTGTCCATTTTAAATGAAATCTTGTTTGCTCTATCTCACAATGTCTTCAAGTCGTCGCCGTCAAATACAGAATGTATTCCTCATCCGCCTGATAGCAGCGGTTTGAATATTCCTTTTTCGTACGTCATTTATCAACTCAATATAGCTAATGTGGATCTGTGAATCTGCCGGGAGCACAGTAATGTAGAGTACACATAGCAGGAAATATATATATATTTATTTTGTTTCCCTGCGCCTTATTTCTCTATTCCTCAAGGCAATATGCATTGCACTATGTTTTTATTTTACGCCTGTCGACACAGTGCATCCGACTTCGTCATGTGTTTTATGTATGGATCTGCTTCCTCCTGCATTTTCTAAGGGTTTGCTTTCCCGGGGTAACGAGTGGAGAGCGACCTCAGTGCCTTTGGGTTGTGAGTCGTGTCACTTAACCACTAGGCCACGAAGTCCTCAGAAAATATATAAAGCGTAATCTTCACTTCAACATCAATTACACCTATCTGTTGGTGGCACACATTTCGTGTGTTACTTCTTGTGCTCGTTACTTTGTGTCCAAGTGTACATCGACCCTGTGATATATGCGCCTTTCAGACCGACACAGCCGGTTTCAGGACGGCATTTTTGGGACAATGGGGCTTCCCTCTTCAACCCGTATTCTCCCACTCAAGCTGCACAGGTGCAGTCTATTTCCAGGACCAACGCTTGAAGGCGAAATATGGTCTTGCTCAGCTATGATTCGCTAACCCTGGTACGAGCAGTCAGTTATGTTCCGCTAACTGCTTTCAACACATTCACTGCGATATCGTCGGCGCCATTAACTTATATTATATATCATACAGCATGCTATTTGATAACTTCGTTCTGAATTGCTTCAAAAGTAAATAATGGGGATTTGAGGGCAAGGGGAGGGGGCAGACACATAGGATAAGATTTCTTTAAGTAAGGATTAACATTTAGAAATGTTCAAATACCTTAAAATCATAAGTAAAATGAAACTACCATAAATCATAAATATAAGCTGAAATATTGGGATAGTGCTGGAAACGTCGAAGGAAGCAGCCATAATCCATGTATTAAACTATAGAGAAGACAAACCAAAAGCATACAGCTATACATCCATCAGTTTGTTTAGCTACCCATGTAACCTGATAGAAAGACTAAGCAAATAGCAGACTAAAATAGCTTCTTGAGAATAACAATTGGGCATACCACAACAAGCTGGCTTCAGACAACGCAAGTCAACGAAGGACCAACTAGCACATATCACACAACGTATTCAAGATGGGATCGTAGAAAATAAACACACTCATGGAGAAGTCTTTCATAAAGTATGCAGAAAAGTGATACAGAAACAACTACTTAAATGTGGAGATTGTCGACACGACAAGTCGATAACCACAACAACTTGTTTCATGATTAAACTGGAAGCCATCAACAAGTCCATTATCTCATCAACTTGGTTCATCAGTACACTGAAAGACTTCAACAAGTCCATGATCTCAGTAGCTGGTTCATAATTAAACTGAAAGACTTCAACAAGTCCATGATCTCAGTAGCTGGTTCATAATTAAACTGAAAGACTTCAACAAGTCCATGATCTCAGTAGCTGGTTCATAATTAAACTGAAAGACTTCAACAAGTCCATGATCTCAGTAGCTGGTTCATAATTAAACTGAAAGACTTCAACAAGTCCATGATCTCAGTAGCTGGTTCATAATTAAACTGAAAGACTTCAACAAGTCAATGATCTCAGTAGCTGGTTCATAATTAAACTGAAAGACTTCAACAAGTCCATGATCTCAGTAGCTGGTTCATAATTAAACTGAAAGACTTCAACAAGTCCATGATCTCAGTAGCTGGTTCATAATTAAACTGAAAGACTTCAACAAGTCCATGATCTCAGTAGCTGGTTCATAATTAAACTGAAAGACTTCAACAAGTCCATGATCTCAGCAGCTGGTTCACAATTGAACTGAAAGACTTCAACAAGTCCATGATCTCAGCAGCTGGTTCACAATTAAACTGGAAGCCCTCAACAAGTCCATGATCTCAGCAGCTGGTTCATAATTAAACTGGAAGCCCTCAACAAGTCCATGATCTCACCAACTTAGTTCATGATCAAACTGGAAGCCCTCAACAAGTCCATGATCTCACCAACTTAGTTCATGATCAAACTGGAAGCCCTCAAGAAGTCCATGATCTCAGCAGCTTGGTTCACAATTAAACTGAAAGCCCTCGACAAATTCGTTATCTCACCAACCTGGTTCACAATTGAACTGAAAGACTTCAACAAGTCCATGATCTCAGCAGCTGGTTCATAATTAAACTGAAAGCCCTCAACAAGTCCATGATCTCACCAACTTAGTTCATGATCAAACTGGAAGCCCTCAACAAGTCCATGATCTCACCAACTTAGCTCATGATCAAACTGGACGCCCTCGACAATTCGATAATATTATAATTACACATGATGATTGTGATGACCAACGATGATGGTTGCGATGAAGTTGAACATTTGGAACAAGATAATCCATATGAAGAAGAAGATGATAAATAAACAGAGAGAGGGGGGTGGGGGGGGGGGGGGGGATTTTGAAATTCTTATCTTTAAAAAGATAATGCACCTTTGATTCTTGTTCCTTGTCCTCTTCTTCTTGTTCTTCTTTTTCTGCTTCTTCTTGTTATTATTATTATTATTTTGCTTCTATGTTCGGCCTAAAAATGACGTTGTGACGCTGTGTGATAGTTTCCAGCGAGGCTGCGATGCCTGCTACCTTCGGCCCAACACTTCTGGGTGTCAGCTAAATATTTGCGAGTACTGGATTCGCCATCCCACTGTGTTTCTATTATCTTAGCTGAACTGCCCTGCTGCAGCCTGTGTTCAGGGTCGCCGCTTGAAGGAAGAATAGATTATTGGTCAGCTCATTTACTGTGCTGCATTTTCGGCGCAATATTCGTCTTCTTCTGAATCCCAACAAACGAAATTACTCGCGTTGGTATACCTAATTCTAAAATGTTTTTACTAATTAAAATAGTTAATCCACACCAAGCAGGCTTCTCACAAGTGTGAATGATGGAATGGACTGTCAAGAGTCTACCCTAGAAGGATTAGTCCTTCAACTTAAGCAACCGGTTTTAGATTAGTAGAAGTCGCGTTTAGAAAGTAATGCTCCCCGTTGTTTGTCTCAGCTAATAATGAACATAGAAGCATGACATTGTTCACACATCAAATATGGCCTGTGTCAATTATGTGTACCAAATTATGTGTACCAAATTGCACCGCAATCAACCAAATAATACGACTGCACTAAAACTGCACCGTTGAAATGGAGCATGTTAGCAACTTGCGATATAACCAGCGGATTGTGGAAGAATTTGTTGTTGCAAAGAATAAAACGGTTGTGAACATTCACAAGAGTCTATGTGATGTGTACAGAAAATTTGTAGCCGACAGAGGTATAGTTAGTCCCTGGGTTCCAAAAATCAAAGAATCAGGAAGTGTAGAAACGGAGCTGCTTGATCGACCGCGCAGTGGACGTCCTGTGACAGTCACCAATGCAGAAATGTTGAAATGCGATGAGGGCATTAATCTTACTCAACAACTAGGCTTACAGATGTCAATCAGCATTGGTAGTGCAAATGCAGTTATTTTTTAAAAAACTCTGATTTTCTAAGGTTTACGCAAGATGGATTCCTCGAAGTCCCACAGATGACCACCGATTGGAAAGGAAAACTTCTTCTGAACTGTTGGAGCGTTCAAATGCTGACGGGGAGAACTTTTGGGCTAATATTGTTAGAGGTGACATTTTGGGACATTGAGAGTGTGATTCTTGTGGATGTGGTGCCAGCAGGAGGGACAATTAATTTGCAAGCTTACATTAAGACATTGAAAAAGCGCAATCGACGTTTCCGCATAGTTCGGCCACACAAGAATCCAGCAGACCTGCTTCTCCTTCACATCAATGCGCGCCGTCAACACGAGTCTGGCAACACGGGAAGCAATCACCAAATTGGGTTGGACTGTACTACTCCATCCGCCATACAGTCCCGTTTGGCACCCTTTGATTTTCATCTGTTTGGTCCACTCTAAGATGTACTCCGTGGGTCAAGGTTTGAGGATGATGAAGAAGTGATTCATGCAGCCAAGAACTGGCTACATGATCAAGACAAAATCTTGTACGGGTTAGGAATACATACGCTTGCATAGAGCTGTACACGTTTATAGGGATTATGTTGAATAATACTGATGTTTACATGGAATATCCATCTATATTGTGTAGAAATGTCTTGCCTTTTGAATAAACAGCTCCTGAGAAAATGTGGTCCATTACTTTTTGAACGCCCGTCGTATGTACGAGGTAGTATCAACACAGAATTGTAATACGACAAGTGATTAAATGCATTCATTTTCATATGTGCATCGTTTGTGGTTGAAAACATATTATGGTCATTTGTTGACCTCTCCTTGCATGTGTCTGTCTACATGTGTATATATATATATATATATGTGTGTGTGTGTGTGTGTGTGTGTGTGTGTCTAAATGTGTTTCTCTTTACGCGTCTACATGTGTCTGTCTATATATAATTGTTTATATGTATGTCTAAATGTGTATATTCGTGTCTATATGTGTCCAGTTATGTCTATATATGTCTGTATATGTGTCTATATTGATATATATGTCTATATTAGTATGTTTATATGTGTCTATTTGGCCCTTATATATGTCTGTATATGTCTGTATATATAGATATCAGTATGTGTCTGTAAATGTCCATACGTGTGAATGTGTGCATATATGTGTAATCTGTGTAGCGGTGTTTTATTTAACTGATATGTTTTGTATATCTGATTTGATATTCCTTTTGCTTAACCTAAATGCTGTGATATGATGATTATAACTGAACAAATCAATTGATTCCAGTCAGAGATAATCCTAGATCGGCTGCTCGACAATATAGATGGCAAACATGTCAGGATGTAGCCAAAGTGACTGAGTATGTGGTGGAACAGTCCCTGACTCTTCATTAAACCAAATGACGGTGTTAAATAAATGACACGTCTGTTATATACGTGTTTTCAGAAAAAAAATCGAAACTTGAAAAGACAATTCAGTTAATCCCAATCGTCCAAGAGAATGAAGTCCCTACTTCAACACTTTTGTAAATCTCGCAAATAAATATTTCAAAAAAAAGAACAGGCCAAAAACACAAAAAAACAGTTTGTGTTTTTCAAGATGCGAGTTTCATTTTCACGAAATTGATAGAAAAACAGCCAGGGCTCGCTCGCCGTGTTTGTCCAGAACTAGCTAGTTCCAATGGAGACATTGAGGGCCCACAAGGAATCGATAGCAATCCCTGGTCCGTGGGGCTTGACTGATGGGATTAAACTTGTCCATTCAAGGAGGGTAAGGGGTGGTGAGGCTGTGTCTGGTGCCGGCGCGCGACACGTCTTGCTTCCCACGTGGCAGTATCATACACTCACGCATACACGCTCACACACGCATTCTCACACACACGCTCACACATACACGCTCACTCACACATACACGCTCACTCACACACGCTCACTCACACACGCTCACACACGAACATGCTCACTCACACACGCTCACAAACACACGCTCACACACACACGCTCATTGACACACACGCTCACTCACACACACATCCTCACACACACATTCTCACACACACATGCTCAGACACACACGCTCACCGACACACACGCTCACTGATATACGCTCTCACACTCGCTCACACACACATGCTCTCACACACTCGCTCACACACATGCTCACACACACACGCTCATTCAAACACGCTCACTCACACACGCTCACTCACACACGCTCACACATACACCCTCACACATACACGCACACTCACACACGCTCACTCACACACGCTAACACATACACGCTCACCCACACACGCTCACACACACTCACTCACACACGCTCATTCACACACGCTCACTCACACACACACACGCTCATTCACACACGCTTACACACATGCTCACTCACACACACTCACTCACACATGCTCACTCACACACGCTCACTCACGCATGCTCACTCACACATGCTCACTTACACACGCTCATTAACACACGCTCACATACATGCTCACACACACACGCTCACACGCTCACTCACACACGCTCACACACGCATTCTCACACACACACTCACACACGCATTCTCACACACACGCTCACACATACACGCTGACTCACACACGCTCACAAACGCACATACTCACTCATGCTCACTGACACACACACACTCACTCACACACACATCCTCACACACACACGCTCAATGACACACACGCTCACTCATTCACGCTCACTCATACACGCTCTCACACACATGCTCACACATACACTCTCACTCACTCACACGCTCACACACACATGCTCACACACACATGCCCACACACACACTCTCACTCACTCACACACTCACTCACACACACGCTCACACACATATGCTCACACACACACACTCTCATTCACTCACACACACGCTCACACACAAATGCTCATACACACATGCTCACACACACATGCTCACACACACATGCTCACACACACATGCTCACACACACAGACACACACGTTCACACACACATGCTCACACACACATGCTCACACACACACGCTCAGTCAAACACGCTCACTTACACACACTCACTCACACACACATGCTCACACACACACACACGCTCACACACACATGTTCACACACACAGACACACGCGCTCACACACACGCGCTCACACACACTTGCTCACGCACACATGCTCACACACACATGCTCCCACACACACGCTCACTCAAACACGCTCACTCACTCACACACGCTCAATCACACTTACTCACACACACACGCGCTCACACACGCGCTCACACACACACGCTCACTCACACACGCTCACACACACACGCACGCCCACACACACACGCGCTCACACACACACGCACGCTCACACACACACACTCGCTTGCACACTCATAAGATGGATAGAAGGAGAGTAAAAGTAAACCCACAGCATTACTGCCGTAGGGGTGTGAGGTGTTAACGATTTCACATTTCAAAGGCTCGGCTATATGAGGGCGGTAGTCATCTCCTCTCCCTCGCCGCTTTTACTTCCTAGACTGAACCGGAGAGTACAATCTCAAATTCCATTTTGGTTAGATGCCGCTTGTACTTAACTACTTATTCTTTTATATGTGGACAAGTCACGTCCAAGGATAAATGTGTCCTCTGTGTTCGTAATGGCAGCATAGAATAGTCACACTGTAACCTACCAGGCTCATGAAAGTGAAGAATAGGTTAATCAAGTGACCAACTACCGAATTCTAGAGAAATGGTATTTTAGAAAAAAAATAACCTGCGCCTTATGATTGTTGCTGTTGTTGTTTTTGATGTTGCTGTTGGAAGTCTACAATAAGTAAGATTACTCTGTTGTGCATTCTGAAGAGGGCGTTAATTAGCGAGTTGCAGTACTTTCCTCACATTCTCAGTATCTTGTTGAAGGCGAGCCTGGTTTCTCCAGGCGGTTATTCTTTGTTTGGCTTCATTCTGCATGTCGCTGACTACTGCGAGGATCACGTTGATCCCTCTTCTCGTTAGCCAGGCTGTCATGAAAACAACCCGCTACCGGGGAGGATTACTAGGAAGTCGAGGTGAGGGTCATGGCCAGTTTATTTAGCCTGACCATGGCTAACATGTCTGATCAGTATGTTTTGTCTGACCCTGACTAACATGTCTGACCGGTATGTTTTGTCTCACCCTGACTAACATGTCTGATCAGTATGTTTTGTCTGACCCTGACTAACATATCTGATCAGTGTTTTGTCTGACCCTGACTAACATGTCTGATCAGTATGTTTTGTCTGACCCTGTCTAACATGTCTGACTGGTATGTTTTGTCTGACCCTGACTAACATGTCTGACCGGTATGTTTTGTCTGACCCTGAACAACATGTCTGATCAGTATGTTTTGTCTGACCCTGACTAACATGTCTTATCGGTATGTTTTGTCTGACCCTGACTAACATGTCTGACCGGTATGTTTTGTCTGACCCTGACTAACATGTCTGATCAGTGTGTTTTGCGTGACCAGACGTAAGTCCCCGCATGCCGTGGTAGAAGTGAAACAACTAAGGAGGGGAGTAAGATTGTATTTACTGCATTCTATTTCATCCATCGCTCGAAAGTTACCGGGGTCCGAGAGTTGAGGAAAAAATAATAACACTGGCACCTGGCAGACATATCGTGAAAGATGACAAAGCTGAGTCGGGCAACATGATTGGTTACCGCCATTCTGCGGGAACTTTAAGACACCGAAGATATGGACAGGTCATCCTTTAATGATTTGGTGTCAATTCGTTGGGGACAGATTTTCTACGGGGAGATGACAAGGTTGTGATTGATTGGTTTCAATTAGAACAGAACACGAGCAACTAACTCAGCTGAGGCGCGGCGTAGGGAGTTGCTGTTCTCTCTCTCGTGACAAATGGGTGCCCATGACTGCAATATCTTGGTGTTGATTGTTGGCTTAACATCTATCCATCTGCCGTATAGTTTGTATCGTGCCCTGTAACCAGATATTATTTTCTCATAGGTGCAGATTAGTAGCTAGCCAGATTATGACACAACAATACTGCTTTATGTCTTGTTCTGTAATAGGCACCCACATTTGATGACAATACAAGAAACTAGCGATCATCAGAAAGTGTTGGGAGACACACTGTGGAAGCAATCAAGTACCTTGGTCGCAATATATACAGATAAAGATATCACATTTAGAATACACAAGTCGACAGCAGCTTTCATTTACATTGAGGAATTTATTGAAATAAAAAACCAAACACAGTCTAATACCAACAAATGAAAAATCTACTACCCCAACATTTAGTCAGTCATATTACATAACTGTGAAACATGGATAATAAGGCTAACAAGAGCGAACAACCAGATTTTACATTCTAAATGATAAGTAACTGAAGAGTCCAATTTCACGAAACTGTGGCATTCTAGAAATGTGCTGTTTGACTCATATTGTTGTGATCAAGATGCTGAGCAGCACAAGAGCTGCAGTGGTCAGCGACCCATAGCTAACTGCTAGCGTCAGGGCCAGCGAACCAGAGATGCCAAGACCCTTCTACACCTCCACGTGGTGATTCTGGATAACAGGCTGCAGCAGGGCAGACTGGCTAAGGAGAAGGGATCGAAGAGGGAATGCTAACTCGGTACTCAAAAACATGCTGGACCGAAAGGTGCAAATATCGCAGTCAAGATGTAGACTACGACACAACGCATTCCGTTTTCTGTACTGCATTCTGCTACTTAAGCCCTTTCAGGGTTTTGTAGTGGGAGATTGAGAATGAACGAAGCCAAGCCATTCATATTTTTCTTGACCAATGGCACACTAGGGGTCACGTCCTCAATATCTCGCCGTCGGCCCACATTTCCACAGATTATTCTGGTACGCAATCTGTTGAGGCTGGGTAGACCCCAAGGGCTATTTTGCAATAGGCAAAAATCCCGAACCAACTGGGAATGAAACTCTGATCGCCTAGCTGGAAAATCGGTGAACTAACCACTACGTTACCTCATGTCCCTAAATGATTGCTTACGTAGAATATAGTATAGTCTTCGGTGCTCATCCGTATAGTATATTCGATGCTCATCCCGTATAGTATATTAGCCCCTTTCAGTCATTACTGATCATAGAATAAAGCAACATTGGACAAGGGATAACTCTCTATAGTAGCCTCATTCAGTCATGAACGGTTATAGAATGACGCGAGCATGGAGTGATAACTCTCTGTACCAGCCACATTCAGTCATGACTGGCTATAGGAGGACACGAGCATGGAGTGATAACTCTCTGTACCAGCCACATTCAGTCATGACTGGCTATAGGAGGACACGAGCATGAAGTGATAACTCTCTGTACCAGCCCCAATCAGTCATGACTGGCTATATGATGACGCAATCATGAGGTGGAAACTGTCTACTGATATTTTGGTTGCCTTTTTTCTTCCGACTTTGTAGTTTTCCTTTTCCGTGCTGCTGGAGTTTCATTTCATCCAGTCCTATGTGGCTTTTCGGAGTACATCTCCCCTTATATCGGTCTGCAGCTTCGTCTTCCTAGGATGTCAAACACATGCCCACTGCCTCCATGTCCAGCTCACGCACATCTGTGAACCACAACTGGGGTTTGTCAATCATCTTCCACCTGGTCATAGAGGATATCTTTGCGGATACAACCATCTTCCATGCGACGAACCTGAGTAAGCTATCGAAGTCTTCGCTGCCTAAGGAGAGTGTTCGTGCTTGTGATGTCTGTGCCAGAACCACCTCTACTGTTGTCCGTCTGCACTTCCAAGGAAGATCCCAGACGACGTAGAGGGAGTGTGTTAAACCTTTACTCTTGTTCGGCGTACGTTGGCAAAGATTCGCAACCATGTAGGAGTTTGCTAACGACACGTGCATCGTAAGCCTTGACCTTCATTTTAATGGCAAATGTATGGGTTGTTTTCTTCAAATATGCGATGTGAAACGATGAAATATGGCACAAGTTTTGCCAATATGACTGTCTGTTTCCGGGTCAAGGCTGAGATTGTTGTTGATGAGGGACGTGGATTGGTGCACATCTGCCAATTCATTATTGTCGATGTTAAAAGTTGATCTGTCATAAACTTCCTGTCTCAAGACTTTAGTCTCGTGATGCTTGTTCAAACAGAGCTATCAATTGCATGGAAACAAAGGGTGATAAAGTCGCATGCTGTCGAGGATGAAGTATTAGAGACTTCATTGTACTAATGTATACTTTTATGACGTTGGGTTAACCAGTTCCATCTCTCGCTAACGTTTCTTCCCTAAAACCAAGTACCCATTACACACCTGTGTTAGTTGAAACATGTGGATGATAGGTGTCGAATCCAGCACCGCTGGCGTGAGAGGCACGGTCGCTACCTCTCCGCTATTACGTCCACTTCACACCCCTCCCCCCCCCCGCTTTGTTTACTCTCCCCCCCCCCCCCCCCCAAACCCCCACTTCACCCCACCCCCATGAATGTAACAGAAGGAAAGTCTCTGAGACACTGCTAACTCCATTTGAAACAACCTGCTCTCTATAGGGAACGCCATTTGAAACTGAACCATTTTCTGGCCAGGGAAGTAGTTCTCTTGTTTATAACGTTAACTAAGTTGTCGCCTGTTTGGACGCCTTCACCACTGAGATCGTAAAACCACAGGTGCTCTTCCACCCCGTCAATGCCTCGCGTACCACACTGGTCATTGACGAGAATCTTGAAACAGTTTCCAGCCAACAGACTGATTCAAGAATACAGGGGGCGTCCCGGTAGTACTGCCGCTAGATTCACTTCCTACCTTTTGTTACCGCAACTTCAGCCGTCATTTTGCATGCTACTGTTAAATGCTTAGTGGTGTTCATTCTAACCCTTTAGGGGAGTTTGTTTCCTCGTACTCCCATACAGTCAAGAACTGTCCATTTCTGTCAGCGTTTGGTCTGATTAACTGGCTCTATGAAGATTTATAGGAACTGGTTAAAAGCTGTCAGAACATTAAGTTGCGAATTAGCCGCCAGGACGCAAGGGCTAATGTAGGACCAAATCGTATTTATGTCAACGGACGAATCCAAACTTTTGTTTGCGTGTCGTTTGACACTCACGTTCTTTGGACGAGACAATCATGGTCGACTACACCAGTCGGGGTGATAGATAGTCAAGATGGGTCTTCTTGTTGGTTTTAGCAAAAACCCAGGTACACGAAGTACAACAACAACCAGCAGTTGCTTGTAATAATGGTTTTCTACAGTAGAGTGGTTAGCTTGGATTACAAATCGTTAACGGCGAAGTCCAGTTTAGTTTTGTAAAAAGGCAAAGTCTGGATACCCAATATACTTTGAGGACTCCCGTGTCCTGAAATAACCAAACGGTTTATGTCCGTGGTTGAAAAACAATGGCATGTGGTACAGATGTGCACTGGTTTCCAATCTAGATATAGCAATTGTTAGAACGTCACTCCACAAGAAACATTTACAGCAGCAGATGGCCTAGACGAAGATTATGAAAACCACATCAACACCATCATGAATGTACAAAAAGCCAGCCCTACTCCTGCACCAAACCATGTAACATCTCCCCAATCACCAAGAACCACCTCGACCAGCACCGCACAATGAACAGAACACCAACATACACCAAGGTGTTCAACACTGTCAGCAAACTGCCGACAACGATCGAGAAGAAGACCACGTCAGGTTCTCTGTATGAAGACTCCTTCTAGTGCCAGAGTCCCACAGAAGCATTAAGCAAACCACTCGCACTAATCCTGAGTAGCATCAGGTGACCCTTTCTCTTAAAGCAGCAGACGACACGAGAGAGACCGTACATCCACAGATAGAAAGAATCATCTGCGGCTTCTCCATGAACCTACTCAAATCATCGCTCACCCACCCCCCCCCCTTTTCAACCAATTAACGAACACTTCCCTAACTACCTCCCCCCCCCCCCCCTACCAATTCACGGACAGTTCCCCCACTACTCCCATTCTAACTGACCTCCGAGATCCGAAGTGGTATTGAACTCATGCTCTCTGGAAAGTCTGCAGACAAGATAGACGTTAGAAGGATGTGGCCACTAACTTTATGCAGATCTTGCACACCAATTCAATCTTTTTCTGGAAGAGAAGGAAATCCCATCAGAGTTTCGATAGTAGAAGCTTGTCTAAACAGAATAGAAAGGAAAGAGGACCAGGCTAACTACCGCTCTATCACCCTCCTCTCAGGACTGTACTGTAAGTATTCACCAGATGCCTCCTGGCAAAGATTCGCAACACCCTCGAGGAAGCCCAACCAAAAGAACAGGATGGGTTCAGACACATCCACAGCACGCTGGACCATATAACCACGTGTTTCCGTTTGATTGACGGAGAATAACAGTACCACACACCGCTAGTGTTGACATTCATAAACTACAAAAATGCGTTTGACTCGGTGGAATCAGAATATGTATGGAAAGCTCTGAAAGAACAGGGAGTTAACCCTGGCTATACAGAAAAGTTGAAACTCTGCTATGATAGATGCACCATCATCATTCGTCAATTCAAACGACCAATAACTATCATCACGGAACAAGGTGTACGACAGGGCGAGCCGATCTTGCCCAACCTTTTCTCTGCATACCGGGAGTCGACCTTGAGACATTGCGACGGGAGCGAGTACGGCATCGACATAAATTGACGATTAGCCAACTATCTAATCAGATTTGCCGACGATATCACACTCACCACAGAGACACACAGCAACGCACATGCTGGCATTGCTGGAAGCGGAGGGCAAGAAAGCAGGCCTCATAAAAAATTTAGAAAAAACAAAAGCTATACGCAACCGCTTTACGGAAGCCACGTCGTACTCCTAAACAACACACATCTGGAGGATGTCGACCAATACATCTACATCAGCCGTCTACTTAACATGGGAAATAACTTGAAGCCCGAGTTGGTCCCGCGCCGACAAGCAGGCTGTGCCGCCTGCAACACCAAGAAGACGGCAACAGACACCTCGAAAGACACCAGACTGCGATCAGACATATTCCACTCAGTGGTCTTATCAGCGCTATGCTATGGAAGTGAAATCTGACCAAAGACAACATCTAAGGACAACACATGCCTCACTTGAGCGCCGTCTCGTGGGCCTATCACTTAGGCAACAAACAAACAAAATCTAAGGACAACACATGCCTCACTTGAGCGCCGTCACGTGGGCCTATCACTTAGGCAACATACAAACAAAATCTAAGGACAACATATGCCTCACTTGAGCGCCGTCTCGTGGGCCTATCACTTAGGCAACAAACAAACAAAATCTAAGGACAACACATGCCTCACTTGAGCGCCGTCTCGTGGGCCTATCACTTAGGCAACAAACAAACAAAATCTAAGGACAACACATGCCTCACTTGAGCGCCGTCTCATGGGCCTATTACTTAGGCAACAAACAAACAAAATAGTTGCCCATCGCAAGCCATGATGACGACATCAGACGGTTTGGTCTTGATGAGGTACTTGAGCTGTGTTTGGAGTATAGGAGTGAGACTCTGCGCTTCTCATTAAAACTCCAAAGTACCAAATTAAGCCTAAATGGCAAAATCCTGCAGCCAAACGACAACCCAACCTATCTGGGAGTCACATTTGATCGGCGCATGACATGGAAAAGTCAGATTGAGAGAAACCGAATGAAAGCCAGAGAAAGAATGGCGATCATGAGGAAACTTGCTGGCACAAGCTGGGGAGCAGACGAAGGCATACTAAAGAAACTGTACACTGGAAGAGTGAGACCAGTTCTCGAGTATGGCATCGCGGCATGGACAACAGCATCGAAGGCGAACTTCGATAAAGTTAACAAACTTCAAAACCAAGCCATGAGAATCATAACAGGTGGCATGAAGTCAACGCCAATTGTAGAACTTGAAAAGATTACAAAACTGCAATCCATGACCGACAGAAGAGACTGCAGAGCCCAGCTGCAGTCAGAGAAACTCCGAAGACTGACGGACCATCCAATGTACCAGAGGCTAAACAATTTGGGAACTGGGAAACTAAAGCGGAGAAACTTTGCAGAAATAGCCAAAGCAAAGATGCACGAAGATCCCATAAACGCACTAACAACACCAAAACCCATCACTACTGTACGAAAACCTACTTGGAGGCAGGATATATTTCCAGAGGTGGTAGAAAATATACCAGGTATTGCAAACAAAAACTGCCAGACCGAAAAAGAAAGGAGAGACACTACCCTAAGCTTCATAACGAAAAGCTACCCAAGCATGGACTGGACCCATGCATACACCGACGGTTCTGTAACAAACACTACACAGAACGGAGGGGCAGGAGCATTCCTGAACCTACCAAATGGCAGAAAAATAACACTGTCATTCGCTACTGGTAAGTACACAAGCAATTTCAGAGCGGAGGCAGAGGCACTGAGGGCGGCAGTGGAAGAAATGGAAACACACAGTGAAAATGAGAGCCACATAGTCTTGCTGACAGATGCTCTCGCCGTAGTCACAGCGCTAAAAAGCCAGAAAAACACTGAGCTTAATGACTTAAGAGCAGCACTCTGCAAACTGTGCCAGCTGTCCGCACCAAAAAGGGTAGTGGTACAGTGGGTTCCGTCACACTGCAACATCCAAGGCAACGAGGAGGCAGACAGACTGGCAAAAGAAGGTGCAAGGCTACCACAAACAGATACCAGTATGACGTACGAAGAGTCAAAACGGCTTATCAAAGCCAGGTACATTACCAAATGGGAAACCGAACATACTGGTTACACCAAAAACGATGCCTATTACCAGTTGAACCGAAGAGAGCAGGTCGTTGTCTTCAGACTTCGCACTGGCCACAATAGACTGAGGTACCACCTATTCAACAAATTGAAGATAGGGTGTACCGACGAATGCCCGTGCGGTACTGGTAAAATGACCACTGAACATCTGCTGCAGAACTGCCCGACATACGGGGATCAGAGAGAGCAGATGTGGCCATTGCCAGTGGAACTGCAAGACAAGCTCTATGGTAGTGGCGAGAGTCTCAGGATGACCGCCGCTTTTTTCGAAAAAATAATGGTTACTGTCTGACTGTGTACGCAGAAGAAGAAGAAGAAGACTCTGCGCTGGTCATCAACCTCACTCTCTGGTCCCGAACTACGTTGAACCAATAGCAAGACTTAAGTCAAAACGACTGGAAGTAATTCAGGATGCAGTCACTCTAGTCTCACCTCTTTGAGACCGGGGATCGTTTGAAACCTGCGGGGCTCGAACCTACACCGTTTTCGTTCATCGCTTTGAGAAGCGAGTTCCTTACCGTTGACCATGACAGAATACCAGAGCCAAATGACTTTGTCTGCGTCTACAAGGATAGTTTCTGGAACATATCGTTTCTTATGATAAGGTTGCCAGTCCTATACACAACCTTCTTTAAACACCTATGTCAGACTCTTTGAATGATGCATTATCTCTATGTTTTGCTATCCCAGATCTGCTCGAAAAATGGCATACGATAATTCGTGGTCACTGTGGATGTTTTCCAAATCTGAGTTTAGATCGGCTGTTCAGTCCATCACTCTATCAGTGCCTACAGACCGTAACCAACATCTCTTCATTTTACTATTACAACAATTATCTGGGCGCAGGTCAGGATTTGGCCAGGTACAAGCTGGAACGTCAGACCGTAATCCCAAATGTAACTTAATTGCCACTTGGCAAGAATCAAATGAGCAGATTAGACACATGCACGACAAAAAGCTAATCCCATTCTCACATTCTCCCTCCCCACCACAGCAGCTCTCAGTGAACGCATTTAAAAGGATTATCAGTTCCTATTAAGAGATTTAATTCAGCTTCCCATTCGTGGTTTCTGGTTAAGTGAGAAAACAAGGAACATCTCCGAGGTGATAGCATTTGCAGACAATCAACCCACCATCAATTGCCAAGCAAATTTTTTTATGTTACATAGCGCACTGTTACATTGCATTATATAATATTATGTTGTGTTGGTGTGTTGTGTTGTGTTGCTGTGCTTTGCGTTGCGTTACGTTACGCTTTGCTGTGCTGAGCTACGTAATGTTAAATTAACTTTTATTATTTATTTTCTGTTTTGTTACCTTTTGTTGTGTTTTGTTTTGTTACGTTATCCTGGGTTACACCACGTTACGTTATGTTTTGTATAATATGTTACGTTATTTTATATAATATAAGTTGGAGGGGGCATAATGGCTACTGACGCTCGTAGAGGTCTTCTGGCTGCAGAGAAAAGAGAAAGAGTGAAGAGTTCAAGCAGTCTCCTCAAGATGGTTGTACGATCTGTGGCAGGGACTGTCAATCGCGGATCGGCCTTTACGGCCATAGCAGACAGTGTCGAAATACAGGAGATAGAGCTGGACAAAACTTACAGGGCGCCATGCGCGTGGTATATATAGACTGAGACGCCTATGATATAATGCTTATATTATATTATGCTATGTTATGTTATGTTATGTTATGTTAGGCTATGTTATGTTACATTGTGTTATTTTATGTCATGTTGGGTTATGTTGTATTGTGGTGCATTATATTGTATTGTGTTTATTATATTTATAATGTTACATTTTTATTAAACTGTAAAACAGACACATTGCAATAACCAAATAAAATGTAAATATATTTTGTAACATAATGTATCGCAATATAATACAATACATTACAATGCAACGTAACACAACACATCACAACATGCTATATCCTAAAACATAATATAATGTAATGTAGCGTAGTATAATACAATACAATGCAAATAACTGCAATGTAATGCAGTATAATGTAATGTGAAAAAAATGATGCAATATTGTTTTTATCTGCTTCTGATTCCAAAAAAATGGTTCTATTGGTACTTGTATTTCATGAATAAATGTCCGGATATAATTCCCCAAGCTTTCTTTCAAACATTAAATGATTACTCAAATCTCGTCAGACATTTAACGTGTGTAAATGGCTGTGGGCGCGATGCCACAGACGTAAGGGTCTGTTACAAGATATGAGATTGCATACATTGTTCACAGGATATTCTTTACGAAAATAATGAAATGGACCAGAGTGGGGCTAGGAGAACCAACTGTCACTGAATTTTGCTATATAAAATAACCACACAGCAAATGGACACGCGCGCTTAGACACACGCGCATAGACACGCGCGCGTAGTTACAGGAGCACAGACACGCACACAATCCGACAATAGGAATAAATCCCACCAGCTGGCCAATGTCTAACATTACCCACACGGCTGATCAATATCCTCATGACGTAACATTACCCACAAGGCTGATCAATATTCTCATGACGTAACATTACCTACAAGGACTATCAATATTCTCATGACGTAACATTACCCACACGGCTGATCAATATCCTCATGGCGTAACATTACCCACACGGCTAACCAATCTACTTGTGACGTAACATTACCCACACGGCTGACCAATCTCCTCGTGACGTAACATTACCCGCACGGCTGATTAATATCCTCATGACGTAACATTACCCACACGGCTGACCAATCTCCCCATCCACTCATTCTATGTACCTTAGTTTCCGCCTTTTTATGTTTCAACCACAATTTCGATTGTTATATCACATTTTGGATTTATATCTACCACCATACACTATTTATTTATCTGTCTGTCTGTGTTCCTCTCTGTCTATCTATCTATCTATCTATCTATCTATCTATCTATCTATCTATCTATCTATCTATCTATCTATCTATCTATCTATCTATCTATCTATCTATCTATCTATCTATCTATCTATCTATCTATCTATCTATCTCTATCTCTCTCTATCTCTATCTCTCTCTCTATCTATCTATCTCTCTCTCTCTCTATCTATCTATCTATCTATCTATCTATCTATCTGTCTATCTATCTATGCAGCGTTGCTTTTAATTTGTGCAATGCTCTAGGGAGGATTTATTTCGCGGGGAAAGGAATACCATTTGTCCTGGCAGTTGCCGAGAAGTGCTCACGTAGGGTTTTTATTTTACTCACGATATAAATGAACTAAGCCTCGTTGGAATTGGAACCCTTCCCCCCCTCCCCCCCCCCCTCCCCCCTTGTCATTAATAGATCCATTTTCTAACAGCTCGGCCGCCCGCTCATGTATCAATAAACAATAATAAGCACATTCTTGCAACTCATACAACCACTCGGCCACATTCACGCTCCGCTCTCTCGCGTTTGAAATCTATTGAAGTGGACAGTCCCTATTCCACGGGCTGAGGGTCCCGTTGATGGCTCATATCGTCTTTCCAGTTAACACGGAGATCGTCTTAATGATGGTTTGTCGTTACTTAGCTGTTGTAACCTCATTTTAGCCAGACACGTCGATTAATACTACATACTGAGTCCTTTCGGTTATATCGTGGCGTGTATTAGTGTGGTGGCCGGTATGGGATTAGTTCCGATAAGGACTGAATTCAGTAGGTGCTGGCCGAACCGTTTGGACCTCGGTACACACACAGTGATGCTAACTGCCGAGGTAGTATTAATCATGAAACTCACAATCCAAAAAGGCAACTGAACTCAATCAAGTAAGGACAACAATGGCAAAAAATGTTTCAATTGATTTAGAAGGCTGGGATTAGTAGGATACAACCACACTGTACCATCATGGGAAACGAAATTGGTACAGGGAGATTTCTAGGTCAGCTATGAAGAAGTAAGGGCCATAATAAAAGGGCAATACAAGGTAAAGTGGCAGGAAGAACAACCCAAACACCAATCACACAACTGGTACCAGGTTATTATATGAGGCTAAGCTGTATAGAGACCACATCATGAAGGTAGGCTGTGTAGAGACCACATTATGAGGCTAGGCTGTGTAGAGACCACATTATGAAGCTAGGCTGTGTAGAGACCACATCAGGAGGCTAGGCTGTGTAGAGACCACATCAGGAGGCTAGGCTGTGTAGAGACCACCTCAGGAGGCTAGGCTGTGTAGAGACCACATCATCAAGGTTGGCTGTGTAGAGACCACATCCTGAAGGTAGGCTGTGTAGAGACCACATCAGGAGGCTAAGCTGTGTAGAGACCACATCATGAAGGTAGGCTGTGTAGAGACCACATCATCAAGGTAGGCTGTGTAGAGACCACATCAGGAGGCTAAGCTGTGTAGAGACCACATCATGAGGCTAAGCTGTGTAGAGACCACATCAGGAGGCTAAGCTGTGTAGAGACCACATCATGAGGCTAAGCTGTGTAGAGACCACATCATCAAGCTAGACTGTGTAGAGACCACATCAGGAGGCTAAGCTGTGTAGAGACCACATCTCAGAGGCTAGACTGTGTAGAGACCACATCATGAAGGTAGGCTGTGTAGAGACCACATTATGAGGCTAGGCTGTGTAGAGACCATATCATGAAGCTAGACTGTGCAGAGACCACATCATGAGGCTAGACTGCGTAGAGACCACATCTCAGAGGCTAGACTGTGTATAGACCACATCAGGAGACTAGGCTGTGTAGAGACCATATCATGTAGGTAGGCTGTGTAGAGACCACATCAGGAGGCTAAGCTGTGTAGAGACCACATCATGAGGCTAAGCTGTGTAGAGACCACATTATGAGGCTAGGCTGTGTAGAGACCACATTATGAGGCTAGACTGTGTAGAGACCACATCATGAAAATAGGCTGTGTAGAGACCACATTATGAGGCTAGGCTTTGTAGAGACCACATTATGAGGCTAGGCTGTGTAGAGACCACATCTCGGAGGCTAGGCTGTGTAGAGACCACATCTCTGAGGCTAGGCTGTGTAGAGACCACATCATGAGGCTAGACTGCGTAGAGACCACATCTCGGAGACTAGACTGTGTATAGACCACATCAGGAGACTAGGCTGTGTAGAGACCATATCATGAAGCTAGACTGTGCAGAGACCACATCATGAGGCTAGGCTGTGTATAGACCACATCAGGAGGCTAAGCTGTGTAGAGACCCCATCATGAGGCTAGGCTGTGTAGAGACAACATCATGAGGCTAGGCTGTGTAGAGACCACATTGAAGCAAGACTGTGTAAAGACCATATCACGAGGCTAGACTGTGGAGAGACCAGACCATGGGACGAAGTCGTATATGGAACACAATATGAGCCTAAGCTGTGTAGTGACAACATCATAGACGAAACTGTTTTGAGACTACAACATGAGTCGAAGCTGTGTAAATACCACAATGAGCCGAAGTTGTTTGGAGACCAGACCATGAGGCGAAGTCGTTTAGGGACCACATCTTGAGCCGAAGCTGTGTAGATACCACCATGACCCGAAGTTGGTTGGAGACCAGACCATGAGGCGAAGTCGTTTAGGGACCACATCTTGAGCCGAAGCTGTGTTGATACCACCATGAGCCGAAGTTGTTTGGAGACCAGACCATGAGGCGAAGTCGTATAGGGACCACATCTTGAGCCGAAGCTGTGTAGAGACCATACCATGAGGCTAGGTCGTGTAAGGACCACAATATGACTTGAAGCTGTGTGAAACTATTTTGATATCACCGAGTGGGGACGGCGTGGCCTAGTGGTTAATTTGCACGGCTCACAACCAGAAGGTGCTGGATTCGATCCCCATTACAGCACCGGCCGTTACCCCGGCGAAGGAAACACTTAGAAAATGCAGGAGGAAGCAGATCCTTACATAAAATGCATGCTAAAGTCGGATGCACTGGGCCGACAGGCATAAAAAAATCCACAGCGCAACGCACATAGCCTTGGGAATTAGAGAACTAAGTCGAACGCAAAAAAAAACAACAACAAAATCACAGTGGTACTAGGCTTTGTAGGGACCACCACAACTTTTGACTCGACTGTGAAGAGACTACAGAATAAATCACATAAATACATGAAGATTAGAAAGTCTGAACCTAATGAATGGTAGAAGACATTGATAGAAGATTTGGTAATGGTGAAAGGATGTAATATATGTTGTAGCTAATTATAAGAGGTAGAAAAGTGATGCAATGCATACATACATTAAAAAGAAATAAAGGTTAAACGCATACATTCTATGGAGATGAGGCTGATACGTGGAGATTAGTCGTAAAGAGACGGGACTGATAAGTGGAGATTAGTCGCAAGGAATGGGGATGATAAGTGGAGATTAGTCGCAAGGAATGGGGGTGATAAGTGGAGATTAGTCGCAAGGAATGGGGGTGATAAGTGGAGATTAGTCGAACAGAGATAGGACTGATAAGTGGAGATTAGTCGCAAGGTATGGGGCTGATAAGTGGAGATTAGTCGCAAGGAATGGGGATGATAAGTGGAGATTAGTCGCAAGGAATGGGGGTGATAAGTGGAGATTAGTCGCAAGGAATGGGGGTGATAAGTGGAGATTAGTCGAACAGAGATAGGACTGATAAGTGGAGATTAGTCGCAAGGTATGAGGCTGATAAGTGGATATGTAGATTGTTCTCATAGAGATAGGACTGCTGAGTGTAGATTAGTTGCAAAGATATTGAGCTGATAAGTAGATTATATGCATTCGTTGTTAAAAAATATATAAATCGATACTGCGGCAGTTTTTGATTCCAAAAATGTATAGGTAATGACTCAGTGGGACCAAAACCAGGCCAAAAACAGACAGGAACTCAGTACATTTACACAGCTCTAGATCAAATAAACCCAGATAAAAACAAGTTATAAGAAAATTAATAACTCACTTTACATATGGTTGGAAGAAGAAGAAAATCGTATTCACAGACGTCGGTTTGAATTTGATTTAATTAGTTTTTGTATTACATATTCGAGCAGCAAAAGTTATCCACTACGCCATGTTGTTAAACACTGGAGAGTTCATTCTTTGCGACCAAATTCGTGAGACCAGCCATTCCATTGAAACTATCCTGGACAATTTGTAATGGCAAAACATGCTGGTCGAAATGTTTTGAGTAAGACATTCTATTTGAACCCCAACATTTCATGTACGAAGCGTGTTCAAATGAAACCGGACCAAACTGCAATAAGTGAACATACGTGCTATACGCATGATGATGTCACTTCTATTGTGAACAGCATATACCAACCGTCAAGTTTGCAAAATATCATTATCTTCCGACTCATAACATGGCGGGTGTGATACGGAATCCGTCAGCGATCGGTGATTCGGTTTCTAACAGCTGAAGGATGTCGACTAGTTGACATTCATCGCAGAATGCAGGCACTGTATGGTGACAAAAGTGTGTCGAAGACAACAGTGAAGAACTGGACAACGATGTTTAAAGAAGGACGTGAGTTAACGCAACAATATGCGCCTGACCTGGTCTCGGACGTGAGTTAACGCAACAATATGCGCCTGACCTGGTCTCGGACGTGAGTTAACGCAACAATATGCGCCTGACCTGGTCTCGGACGTGAGTTAACGCAACAATATGCGCCTGACCTGGTCTCTGAAGATCTATCGTTAACTCACATCCTTCTTTAAACATCGTTGTCCAGTTCTTCACTGTTATCTTCAACACACTATTATCACCATACACTGCCTGCATTCTGCAATGAATGTCAACTGGTCGACATCCTTTAGCTGTTAGAAACCGAATCACCGTTCGCTGATCAACTCTGGACGGATTCCGTATCACACCCGCCATGTTTTCAACGGTCTGCTGAGGAAACTAGGAGCTGGAGGAAAATTACATTTTGCAAACTTGACAGTTGGTATGTGCTGTTTACACCAGAAGTGACGTCACAATGCGCATCGTACTTATGTTCACTTGTTGCAGTTAGGTCCGATTTCATTTGAACACGCCTCGTACCATTCCAAATCAAGCACATCTAGTTAAAGCTAGAAGCTGGCTTCTCCAAACGTCTTCTGGACATCTAACTAACATATTCAAACATCTGGGAGGCTCTGCCTGGCCTTTTGAGTGATGTTTGGATCCTCCTCTGAGGTTCTTCTCAGTTAGTTCTAGAAACTGCATTGACTGTAGCTGTGTAGCTGTATGGTGTGATGAGATGGGCGCTTATATTTTATAATTACAAGATAGGGGCGATAGTCATTCTTATTTTTTGTTTATTGAGGTTATATGTGACTTATTTAATGACTATTGTTATGGCGTGTAGTTTTGATATGTGCATGTATATCATTGAACACATATCAAAACATATTCATGTTAAATGTATGAGCGGAAACAGCTGTGTGTTAAGGCATTGCAATAAGTACAATACAGCCGATCAAAAGTTTTGCCTAAACAGCATTTAGCGTAGAAGCACAAATACCCGATATTTTGTTTTCCGGTGTGATTTTTGTTAGACTGATTATTCTTCGTATATATTTGTTGCTGTGTTCCACAGTAAGCATCGATACTTTGATGATTGAAGCCCTGCTTGGAATCATACTAATCCGGTAGTAAGAAATGCGTTGACACGTTTGACAAGCGTCCGATCTTGGTTGTATGGAAATAAAGCAGATTAGAAATAAACATATCAAGTATAATATTCATTCTGTTTCAGACGTTATCAAATCCTTTCTTGAAATGAAAACGAACATGCGCATTGGTTGAAACCACGACCAGGTCAGAGTTCCCATGAACATGGTGACATCGTTATAGAAAATATTTTTAAAGGAAGCTGTTGGAGAACTACACCATAAGCAAGCACTGTCACCAGCGAACTCCGGTCGTTTTAACGTCAACGGCGACTTAGCAATTAGTCGTCTTTATGCAAAGCCTCAATCATTTCATTTCAGGCGGGAATAGGGAGGGTCACAATCAGCTCGTAACGGGGATGTAGCCACACGCTAGGCCCAGCACTCACTCGCAGTTAGGACATCGATTCCTACACACGACGGAAATGAGCGCCGACCGAATTTGATGAGCGCACAGAAATCAGCTTAAGTTCTCGGCAATTTGGTTATCAGTAGCAGCCATCGAACGACAACAAACTCCCCACGCCCTCGTCAGTTTGTTTATCAACTGGACAGCTACAATCATTTGAACTTAGGGTTCACCATGTTTACATAGAAATGAACTTTGAGATGAGAGACCGGCTGTGCATTTATTAAGCGAGGTTATTTTCCCTTCCAGTGGAAACACTTACTTGAGGTATGAATCTGTCGTTGAAAGATCTCCAAACAAAGTTTGATGCTTTCAAGCAAAGTGCAATTTAAAAAATAAAAGACTATTTGGAAACGCACACCTTGTGTTTATTTGAAGGTCACGCCTGGCGGGTTGTTCTAGCGAGACCTGTGTACTCTCTGGGATAACGATATAGTCCATTTACACGGCAGGTTGTTGCTTGTCCAGTTTGGAGAGCATTGTTTGCGTAACTCCCGTCCGCCGACTGTCTTCGTGTGTGTGCTTTGTTTTTGTTTATCAAGCGGGATAGAGAGAGCAATCAGGCTGAAAGAGCAAGGCGAAAGGATAATCTAATGCTGATTTTTGCCTATGCCGTAACAGGTCGTTAGCGAATATTGTCCTATAGTGCATATTTTTGTTTATGTCTTTGTCATTGCTGTTAGCTGGTTGCCTCACCACTTAGTTCACTTGTTAGCTCCTCACTGCCATGAGATGTAGGGATACATGCTGGTTTTCAAACGGTTTTACCAAGCCTACCTCAAGATACTGTCAGACATTGTTTGGCAAACCGCATTCTTTATTTTTATTTTGACATGTAAATCAGTACAATATGGTATTTACATAAATGTTAGTATCCTGTCTATAATCATGATCTGTTCTCATTTATTTACATCCTTGATGTATCCTGTCTATAATCATGATCTGTTTTAATTTATTTACATCCTGGATGTATCCTGTTTATAAACATGATCTGTTTTCATTTATTTACATCTTTGATGTATCCTGTCTGTAAACATGATCTGTTTTCATTTATTTACGTCCGTAATGGACACTTAGTTTTCATTTCTATGCAGTGTTTTCAAAGATGTCTGATACCAGGATTCACTGCTTACCTTTCCAATACTGATGTTAGTTGAAAACATGTTAGTTGAAAACATGTTAGTTGAAAATATGTTAGTTACATGCTTGCTACCCATGTATGTTTTCTATTGAGCGTGTAAATATATATGAGAAGAAACAGTTCCAAGTTAAAACCAAAAAATTGTAGATGTATAGAAGATTAGGACACATTTGTCTGAAAGCGAGGTCGATCATAAGGATGACACGAATGGAAAGAGAAACCAGAATCATACAGTTCCTACAACTTGACCGTACTGAGAAATTATCTCTACAGCGTATATTCTCATCGCTGAGTCCGATGGAAGACGTTATGGGGCGGATGAATAAAAGCCGCTTGTACTGGCAGTTACTCCACAGTGTGCAAGTTAGTTTGCTATTATACACCTGAAAGAAAAAAAATTCTTAAACGTGGTTTTAAACCCGTGTACCGCGATCATGGGGCTGGAGTTCTAACAGGTGGGCCACACCTTGATCATGCTAACAAACATACTGGAATTTAATATAAACGTGTTAGAGGAGCCGGCTACCAGTGTTAGAAAAACATAAAGAGATGGACAGAAACGTGTCTTTCCCTGACATTCAGTCCACATTCCATAAGAGATGGCATTGTAGCTCTTCTCCATTACTGTCCTATAAGAAAGCTATGCGGACGCTACCCCCTCATAAAAACATATGATACTGATATGTGACAATTTCTCGGGGCAGGTTAGTGATGTATTGGAAAGTCGGAACCCAGTGTGTGTGGATTTAGTTTATTACTGGCAGAGCGACCCATCCGTACATACGAAGTAGAGTACGGCAAAGTCAATTAACCCATTCAATGTTAGATTGGATGCGCATAGTTTTTAGATCAAGAAAATGTAAAAGAAACTGGTTGTATAAAGACCCCTCCGAGTCTTCTAATCCAGTATAAAGACGTTAAGTTCAGTTAAAAAGCAGTGGAAGTCAATGCACCCACGGCTAGGAAATAAGAGACGTGTCTGTTTTATATTGACATCATGGAAGGTGAAGATATCAAGTACGAGTAATTTCGGAAAAAAACAAAAGCTGCATATTCTTTACAGAATGTGTGCCTGGCACAAGATGATGTTTCCATTTTGAGGGACAATACGCAGGCCATGAACAGTGATAGAGATTTGCGCAAATGATTTGTTTTATGATCTGCACGAAAGTACAATGTTACATGGCAGCGGTAACTGCATGCTTTAACAATCGTCTTGTGAGTTAAACCACACGTTGGGGACCAAGATGCTGAGCAGCGCATGAGCTGCAGTGGGCAGTGACCCATAGCTGACTGCTAGCGTCAGGGCCAGCGAACCAGAGCTGCAAAGACCCTTCTACACCTCCACGCGGCGATCCTGGATAACAGGCTGCAGCAGGGCAGACTGGCTAAGGAGAAGGGATCTAAGATAGAATGCTAACCCGGTACTAAAAAAAATGCTTGCTGAAGTCGGATGTGTTAGACCGACATGTGCAAATATCACAGTCAAGCTGTAAACTACGACACAACGCATTCCGTTCTCTGGACTTCGTTCTGCTACTTAAGCCCTTTCATGGTTTGGTAGCGGGAGATTGAGAACGAACGAAACCAAGCCAAACCATATATGTTTGTCTTTATCTTATGTATTTTTATCTTATCTAACTTTTATCTTATCCATCTGTATCCCATACCGTGGTACTTATGCTACCATTTTTTTTACACATTGACAAGTGGCTGTGTTAACCAGATCACCTGAAACAATATTTCTCTTTTTCTTTGAAGGAGTAACAGGGTACCATCGGTGCGAGGCAACAACGGCACGTGTTTGTATATGGAAGTTTGTATAGTTCAGATGAAGTTTGTATAGTTCAGCTGAAGTTTGTATAGTTCAGCTGAAGTTTGTATAGTTCAGCTGAAGTTTGTATAGTTCAGCTGAAGTTTGCATAGTTCAGCTAAAGTTTGTATAGTTCAGCTGAAGTTTGCATAGTTCAGCTGAAGTTTGTATAGTTCAGCTGAAGTTTGTATAGTTCAGCTGAAGTTTGTATAGTTCAGCCTTTTGTAGAATGCGCTCGATGGTGTGGGAACGTCGTGGTATCAGCATCAAGACCAAACTCAGTCTACTGTGCCACCATCATCCCAACCCTACTCTACGCCTGCGAAAGCTGGACTGTATACTGTGAACATGCAAGGAGGTTAAACCACTTCCACACAGGTGGCAAGATCGTGTCACTAAGGCTGACATGCCATGCATCCATGCACTGCTAGAAAAAGCACGAATAGGATGGGCCGGACACCTCGTTCGTGTGTCAGACAAACGGCTCACAAAGAGACGTATCTACGGCGAGATGAGAGAGGGATGGCGTGACAGAGGACGCCAAAAGAAACGTTTTAAAGACGGTCTGAAGGACTCACTGAAAAGAAGCCAGATAGATGTCGAAACCTGGGAATGTCTTGCGCAAAACAGATCTGACTGGAGAAGCGCAGTCAAAGCGGGTGTAGCTACTAGCGAAGACCACCGTGTTGTGAAAGCCCAGAGCAGACGCGAGAAATCAGCGTCAGGGAATGCAAACTGATCAAGGTGGAAGCGAAGAGAAATCAGGGTCATGTAAAACGTGCTAATAAGGTAAAAGCGAAGAGAAATCAGGGTCAGGTGATGCAAACTGACCAAGGTGGAAGCGAAGAGAAATCATGGTCAGGTGATGCAAACTGACCAAGGTGGAAGCGAAGAGAAATCAGGGTCAGGTGATGCAAACTGACCAAGGTGGAAGCGAAGAGAAATCAGGGTCAGGTGATGCAAACTGATCACGGTGAAAGCGAAGAGAAATCAGGATAATGTAAAACATGCTGATAAATTCCTGCGTGGTGCTGGAATTTGTCCGGCAAAGAAGTGGAGATGGACCATGGTGGTGAGCTTAGTGAGGTGTCTTGCACTGTAATCCAGCCAGGAAAACCCGTTGTCAGTCTTATCAAGTACGCTTTATTGTGTTAGAAGAGTCACTGTAACCTACAGCAAAGAAACCTTGTCAAGAACTGCCTCAGACGAATAAATTCAAACAACAGCAACTTTATATAGAACGAAAAGCAGACATTAAGACTAGATACAAGGCGTTGTAGAAATTCACTCTCGCGTGTGACAGTCATAACACATAATGATGATGAATGCAAATTTGTCTAATTTTGGCAACAGCTATGCTCTAGTTGTTCATCCATGTTTTGGCGATGAGCCGCGTCTCTTTCCAACCAATATTCTTCAGCTGTATAAGGAATTGTTTTGGCGATGAGCCGCGTCTCTATCCACCCAATATTCGTCAGCTATATAAGGAACTGTTTTGGCGATGAGCCGCGTCTCTATCCAACCAATATTCTTGAGCTGTATAAGGAACTATACATCAATGAATGCGATCCCATTGTGAAGTAAACGGACGGGCTTGCTAAAAGTGAAAGAAATTAGGAAGAGGAAGACACTAACTATGAAAAAAATAGAATTATCCAGGTTCTCGGAAGAGAACAGAACCAACCAAACAGCGACTATCATTCACTTAACCGGCAGGGACAGATCACCATTGTTCGTCTCAGGACACACGCTGTACAGCCACACGTACAAGCATCGAATGACTGCTTTCCTTCTGCGTAAACGTTGACTAAACGAGAAAAAAAAACTGCTGAGCATGTATCACAAGGCTGTCCCCTATATGGCCAGTTAAGGAAGTAAAGTCACACTTGCATGCAGCTTAATAGAAGCTTCAAATAACGTCCGAGTTCACCATGGTGACTCATCTGACGGTGTAAGCAAAAGATATGACATCACCAGAAGAAGTTAAAAGGGCTGAAGCTATACACGGGCGTTATCATAAGCTAACTGGCACATAGGTGTATTTCTGTTGCTCGCCTATGCTCTGTTCTCAAATGTCTTTTTTCATGTATTCAAGTATTTCACCGGCCGTCCATCTGTTTCTGTTTCCTTCAAACAATTTCAAGAACTGTCCCAAAATTTGAACAGTTTTAGGTAGAATGACTAGGATATTTATATCCTAATCTAGAGGAGGCGCGTTCGAACTAACGGAATATCTAAAGTTGTTTTTTTTTTATTCTGTAAAGAAATAAAAACAGCCTGCACACTGCTTGGCGACTGCGGCGATAAACGGTCTTTAGTTCAAATCGCTATACAATTTCCAAGTTTCGGTTATTTAATGTATACATAAAATAATTTCTTTGTTTCAGTTGGCTGTTTACCTAACGCCTGTCTCTTTCTGACTGATTGTGTCTTAGCATGACTGCGTCTAATCTTGGCTGACTGTCTAATCCTGACATTGATTGCGCCTTTCCTGTCTGATCGTGTCGTTTGTTGTATGATTGTGTCTTTCCGTGTTTTATTGTGTCTTTCCCTGGCTGAGTGTGTCCTTTCCTGGTTGATTGTGTCTAAATGAGATACTGGTAACGGACTGACATAACTAACTGTATGAGCTGTCTCTTACTGACACGAGAAACGGGTACCGCGTCACACGGTGACTGACAGACTCCTGGATCCGGTGTCGAGCCTGTATTGTGGGCGTGGCAATAAATCATCCTACAATTCTTGTCCTGCCCAAGCCCAGCGTACCACAGAGCTGACAGTCATCTCTCCATTGGGGTGGGGCTAAGATCGTATCGATCATCCCTTCGTGTCCGTTTCTCCCAGGTCGCTGTTAGCCATCGCGCGCCGTATCTGAGCATGTTAGAAATTGCTTCATTTCCGTGAAATTTTGTTTGATTCACTTTCTTTGAATATCTCTCCACGTTCTGTCGTGTTGTGAAATTTCGCGTCGAATCCTGTCACCATCAACACTCACCTTTTTGGCTGAGGTAGAGGATGATGTTGTTACCATTTAGGTCAGTATAAATGTTTCTCATGCACCACTTTTGTCGGTAGTTGTTGGTACAGGCGATTCGTCTACCGTCATTCAAGCGTGTTACGAGTAAGTGTGTAGCTGTGTATGTCGAGCGAGGAGTGCAGAGGGAACGACAAGGTTTGTGGGTTGGTCATAGATCGTCCTCGGAACAGCACGTCTCGACACCCCTCTGCTCACAGCCGCCACACCTTCGCTTGCCGTCGACACACCTCACTACTCCGGTTTGACTTCTGGAAACCACAAAAAGGCTGCAACAAATTTACAGAGATTATAACCCGTTTTCCCTATAGGCGACTGACAACGACAAAACAGGGCTCATATTACCACGTCTTCAACAACGTCTTCAACCACGTCTTCATAAAGTCCACAAAACGTTTAGCCTACCGACCGTATTACTTTGACTACGACAGATTTTGTCCCTCTCGCCGACCTTTGAACTACGGAGACACTGCATGGTTTCTCTGTCCTCAACCAAGCGTGCACACCCGAAGTGAATTGTCATTTGGCGACACACGTCAACCGTATCCTATATGCTAGAAAGCTTGTTGCCGTCATTTATTTAGAAACAAGTCCAGGTTTGTCGCCGCAGTTATTGAGAGTCCGCCGAGCGGTACGAACAAGGACTCCTCCGCTGATGCAGTTATTGTGGTGGTAGTCATTTTCAGGGAAAGACGTTCGGGTCTCTACTCTTTATCATCGCTAGACCCAGCCATCCGTGTGAACACAAAAGTAGAACCACTTCTGCCATCTTAGGACAACTACAGAGATAATCGGGCCCTGTCAGAGGGCAATCTACAGGAGAAAATATTTCGATCAGATTTTTGTCGGTTGTATTTGGAACTCCGGACATTTCCTCCACTCTTTGTTAACGTGTGTACTCGCACAGAACTATTACGTTGAAAATACAAGAAGAACGACTGAGCATGTGAATTTTCTTTTGGTGATTCTTTGGTGTAAAGGTGACGTATGCCGGCTTACAATTGTAACAGTAAACATCAATCTGCCGGGTTTTGCTGTTGGATAGTTGAACCATTAAGGTAAACCAGATCAGCTGCTGTGAAAACGTCTTCTGAACGCACTCGGGTATATACTTTAAGAAGGTGTACGCGTGACCTGTCAGAGCACACCAGCTTGTGTTGACTTTTTTGCCTGTTTTGGACTTCTGGACAATATTTTGTACATGTTTTACTAGAATTACTCTTTTTCAATTTTCTCAGGAGAACGCCCAAAATGTTGATAGGAAAACAGTAAGATTTTCCATCTATCAATCACACAATGAAGTGAAGTAATTTCTAGGATATTTTACGAAGAAAGAGAGAAAAACAAATTGTAAGATTTCTACTTGTTAAAGTGAAAAGGCAAAATAGTTTTCAAGGAATTTCAGAACAAGAGTTGTAATATGAACCATCTTCCTAATAACTCGCAAACAATGTCAATATCATATACAGCTGTCTGTGCCTTCATGTGTGATAATTGACGATTTCAGCGTATCTAGTTATTAAACACAAAACACTGTTCGTCTATGTAGAGCAAATCAGCAGATACTTAAACTCTAACAAATATCACACTTATTGCCTCAATTTGCTCGCACACTTGTACATCAACATTTAAACTTTGCGTCTACGCATCAAAGGATACATTTTTATTTGAGCTTGGTTCAAAATATTTACGATACTAAGTCGAACATACATAATTTTATATCAATAATAATTAATCCCATAATAATGCGTCAGTCTAAAGCTTCAAAATTCAATATACTCTGTGATTAGAGGTTTACATACGACTGGCCAATCCTTAGATATCCTATTCCACACAACATCGGATTCTATCAACTGCCGTATAAAAAGGAACACATATTTTGCCAGCTTGTGATATAAATTAATCATTTGATGGCAACATTAGCTTGGGAGCGAATGTTACCTCGGGGATGTGGTGACACTATGGGACCAGCAGGAAAACGTTTTCACTCTCCTATGGAGCTGACTGCTTACTGCTATCATCCGCCGCCAACACACCCCTCAGTACATCACCATCACCACCACCATCATCATCCCCACACGATGGGCCATTCTGCACACGCGGGAACACTGCCAGGGAACCATCCAGCACAAGGAATGATGGATTTCTACCATTCATGTAAGAGTAAGTTGAGAATTCAGGTGTTCAACAACATACCTGTCTGTCTCTTAACTGTTTGTTTGTGTGTTTTTGACTGTTTGAGAGTATGTTGAGAGATTTCATGCATTTTTTTACCAATATTAATTTTCGAGCAAACATATCTCCCATATATTTTCCTATGGTCTTATTTAACTATAAATAAATCTCCCATGCGTTTTATTATTCTTTTAAGTTAAATGTAAACACATATCCAATGCGGTTACTAATCCTTATAAGTTAAGTGTAAACAAATCGCCAATGTGTTCTCTTATCCACATTATTTAAGTGTAAACAAATCTCTCATGTGCATTCTTATCCATATAAGTTAAGTGTAAACAAATCTCCAATGTGTTTTCTTATCCATTTAAGATGAGTGTAAACAAATCTCCAATAGGTTTTCTTATCCACGTTATCTAAGTGTAAACAAATCTCCAATGTGTTTTCTTATCCATATAAGTTAAGTGTAAACAAATCTCCAATGTGTTTTCTTATCCATATAAGTTAAGTGTAAACAAATCTCCAATGTGTTTTCTTATCCATATAAGTTGAGTGTAAACATATCTGATATGTGTTTTCGTATCCATATTATCTAAGTGTAAACAAATCTGATATGTTTTCTTATCCATATTATTTAAGTTAAACAGATCTCACATGTGTTTGCTTATCCATTTTATTTAAGTGTAAACACATCTGATATGTGTTTTCGTATCCATATTTTTTAAAGTGTAAACACATCTCTCATGCGTTTACCTGTGCTGATTATTTAAGATTAAATAAATCTCCCATGTGCTTTTGTCTCCTTATTATGTACGTGTAAATAGATCTGCCATGTGTTTACCTTTGCTTCTAACATATGTTAAAGGTAAATAGATCTGCCATGTATCTTCCTGACCTTATTGTGTACAGGTGAATAGATTTCCCAGGTGTTTCCCTGTGCATAATGTTTACGGGAAACAAATCTATCAGGTGTTTTCTGAACACATTATCTTTGTCAGAGTTGATAGATAGTCCAGGCTTTGTCTTATGTGTTTTCTTCTTCATGTGATCGTTTTCATGATTACACCGTCAGATGAGCTCCCGTGATGTACTCGACAACCGTCCGACGAGTTTCTGTGATGTACTCGACCACCGTCCGACGAGCTCCCGTGATGTACTCGACCACCGTCCGATGAGTTTCTGTGATGTACTCGACCCCCACCCGACGAGCTCCCGTGATGTACTCGACCACCGTCCAACGAGCTCCCGTGATGTGCTCGACCACCGTCCGATGAGTTTCTGTGAAGTACTCGACCACCGTCAGGCGAGCTCCCGTGATGTACTCGACCACCGTCCGACGAGTTCCAGCGATGCACTCGACCACCGTCCGACGAGATCCATTGATCTACTCGACCAGTGTTTCGAGTTACTGTGATGTACTCGACCATTGTTTATAGTTCCCGTGATGTAATCGACCGTTGTTTATAGTTCCCGTGATGTAATCGACCGTTGTTTATAGTTCCCGTGATGTAATCACCGTTGTTTATAGTTCCCGTGATGTAATCACCGTTGTTTATAGTTCCCGTGATGTAATCACCTTTGTTTATAGTTCCTGTGATGTAATCGGCCGTAGTACGTAGTTCCTGTGATTTAATCGACCGTTGTTTGCAGTTCCTGTGATGTGCTGGACCGTTGTTTGGAGTTCCCGGGATGTAATCGACCGTTGTTTGCAGTTCATGTGATGTACTCGACCATTGTTTGGAGTTCCCGTGACTCGACTATTTTTTCAATCCCTGTGATGTACTCGACCGCTCTATACGGTTCCTCATTAGATAAATTTTGCTTTTACTATTTAATTGTCAATAGAAACTCCAAGTTCTTCCTGACTACAAAGTATTTACAATTTCATAGACTGTTCACGTGTTATCTTTCTAGTTTTGTTTATAATTCACGTGTTTTCTCCATTCAATCAAAAACTTTGAGCTCCCTGCCGAGCACATGTCATACTGACATATTGGTTTAGCTGTTATTTTTATAAAGCTAAGTAGAAAAATCAGCTTAAATAACATATATGTTAGCCCACCTTCCTAGTACTTCTCTCCTTCTGATATTCAGTAAAATGAGTTATTAAATATTGCATTTGTGCAATTATCTGTATGGTGTTGTTGTTGATTAATTGAAGTAAAGAATATTCGTGTTGGGCAACATGCATGTTCAATTTATACAAATCGTTGCACTCTTTTAAGATGAATAGAGAAATCAGATTTTCTACATCTCTAATATAAAACGAAAAACTGTATGTACGACTTTATTTCCATTGCTGGGGAAATCGATGTGTTTTTAGGCAAAGGACTAAAGGCCGCTCCGCCAGTGATGTCACCACGTAGTTTGTTTATTCGCTACATGGAAGAGAAATTGTGATGTTGGTCAGTGTGTTGACCCTGGCTCGTCATCCTGGTCAGTATGTTATGCATGACTGGACTAGCATCTCAATTCCCCACTATATTTGTGTATAAAGTATTCGCCAATGAAAACCTGTCCGTGCATATTTTCAACAAACACACACCAGATCATCATGTCTTAGGCCATCCTCTCCAGCTCTGCCCACATCTGCCCTGCTTCCTTCATTGTTGACTCGAGCTATCGTCTCCGTGTGTGTTTCGGTCCGCCACTGCTACTCTTGTCCTGGCGATTTCAGAAACAGAGACTGTCTTGTAATACTCACATCAAGTTTCATTAACGTATACCATATACAACGTCAGTGCCCTACCCTCACCTCCTGTTCCACTGACTTCTGTCTGGATCTATCCAACAGTTCCTCATTAATGACCGTATCATGCATTTCAGTCTCTGTTTTCTGTGCATGCACCCATTTATAAAAAAACATGCGTCATTTTCTATTGTTTTCGGTTGTTTTGCGTGTTTCAGAGCCATACAATAGAAAAAACTTCCCATTTAAGATGAAAATATATATTTTTATATTCGGCTCCATTTCTTTTGATTTCCACAATTTCTCGATTCAATAAAAGCTCCTTTCTTATATTGATATCTGCATGCATACTTTCTACTTTGTCTATACTGCTTCCAAAGATATTGGAAAGATTCCACGTTTTGTTGGAAAAGTGTCTCCCGGCACAATCTGATTGTTGTTGCTACATTTAATCATATAATCTTTGTTTTTCTCTCTATCTGTTTGTTATCAGTCCTATCTTCTGTCCTCTTTCATCACGTTAACTCATTTTATTGTGCATGTAACTACGGTTATGGGACTGAAAAACCAAGCAGTAGACAAAGTTCAGATGTCACCCATCATTTTGTTTTGTCTTCGTGGATTGAATTTCATTTTTTGGTAGTAGATGTTCAAGTCTTCATAATCCAGTCAATAGGCCAACAGAAAGAAAAACGGAGACAAGAAACATCCATGTTGTATACCGATTCGAATCTAAAAGGACTCAGAAAGCTGACTCAGAAAGCTGACTCAGAAAGATGACTCAGAAAGCTGACTTTAATGTGAAATTGTACATTTCATATCTTCATATACTTTCAAAATGATGGCTATTGAACCACAACGATACTACATATTGTCGACTTACGGAAGTCTGATTCTCTATAGTAATATAAACAAACATGGCTTCAGTTACCGCACCGATTCAAAAACAAAACAAAACCCTCTGCAGTAATTGAAAATTACTTATTTGTGTGTTTACCGACTTGTATGCTTCAGTATGGACTCATATTTGATTAATTTATGCACCTGTCTAAGCCATCATTACGAGTTCGTCCCTACATCTTATCCTTTCATCGCATGAGACCCTGTACGTCCCCACATCTTATCCTTTCATTGCGTGAAACCATGTACGTCCCTACATCTTATCCTTTCATTGCGTGAAACCATGTACGTCCCTACATCTTATCCTTTCATTGCGTGAAACCATGTACGTCCCTACACCTTATAGTTTCATCGCATGAAACCATGTACGTCCCTACACCTTTTAGTTTCATCGCATGAAACCATGTACGTCCCTACACCTTATCCTTTCATCGCGTGAAACCATGTACGTCCCTACACCTTTTAGTTTCATCGCATGAAACCATGTACGTCCCTACACCTTATCCTTTCATTGCGTGAAACCATGTACGTCCCAACATATTATCCTTTCATCGCGTGAAACCATGTACGTCCCAACATCTTATCCTTTCATTGCGTGAAACCATGTACGTCCCTACATCTTATCCTTTCATAGCGTGAAACCATGTACGTCCCAACATCTTATCCTTTCATTGCGTGAAACCATGTACGTCCCAACATCTTATCCTTTCATTGCGTGAAACCATGTACGTCCCTACATCTTATCCTTTCATTGCGTGAAACCATGTACGTCCCAACATCTTATCCTTTCATTGCGTAGAGACCACATCGAATGTCCTATTATTTGTGAGTACAAATCTGTGTCCATTATAAACTTGTTCAATGAGAGAGTGAGTGACGAATTAGGTTGATAAACGACATTGACACATACCACTTAAATGTTCTATCATAGACAGGATAGGACATTTAGTAATGGGTCGATTTTTATATGTGCCAATTTCTAATCCTGTCCATGTGATGTCGGGGCCCAAACGGTGAGGAAAGTGTTGCAACTCTTTAACTTACCATGTGGCTACTTAAGATGATTGGGCATGGGACCGACTTGCCCGTCCTGTATAAACTGCAAGCCACAAGAAAAACAGAAGACCTTCTACACTTGGTGGTATAAAAGAAGAAACAATCACCTGATTCATTTAGTCATAATTCGGTCTTTCGTTTCATCTGTGTCCAAAAATGTAAATACACATCGTTAGAATGCGCAAGCGTCCTTCGTGGCCGTTTATATTTTCAGTCCATGCGTCTGTAGCGTTTTTAAAACACTTTAGGTTGACTTCCTCTTGCCCTGAAACAATGCTGAGTGTTATTATACAACACGTGTCATGAAGGGCTGTACTCAGACTTGTCTTGGAAAACCATTGATTTAGCTGTTTTACTGTTTGCGATATTTCTTTCTGTTCGTCTGTATACACTAAGAATGAACAAATCATCGAATTAGCTGTCTCTGTTCGTCTGTATACACTAAGAATGAACAAATCATCGAATTAGCTGTCTCTGTTCGTCTGTATACACTAAGAATGAACAAATCATCGAATTAGCTGTCTCTGTTCGTCTGTATACACTAAGAATGAACAAATCATCGAATTAGCTGTCTCTGTTCATCTGTATACACTAAGAATGAACAAATCATCGAATTAGCTGTCTCTGTTCGTCTGTATACACTAAGAATGAACAAATCATCGAATTAGCTGTCTCTGTTCGTCTGTATACACTAAGAATGAACAAATCATCGAATTAGCTGTCTCTGTTCGTCTGTATACACTAAGAATGAACAAATCATCGAATTAGCTGTCTCTGTTCGTCTGTATACACTAAGAATGAACAAATCATCGAATTAGCTGTCTCTGTTCGTCTGTATACACTAAGAATGAACAAATCATCGAATTAGCTGTCTCTGTTCGTCTGTATACACTAAGAATGAACAAATCATCGAATTAGCTGTCTCTGTTCGTCTGTATACACTAAGAATGAACAAATCATCGAATTAGCTGTCTCTGTTCGTCTGTATACACTAAGAATGAACAAATCATCGAATTAGCTGTCTCTGTTCGTCTGTATACACTAAGAATGAACAAATCATCGAATTAGCTGTCTCTGTTCGTCTGTATACACTAAGAATGAACAAATCATCGAATTAGCTGTCTCTGTTCGTCTGTATACACTAGACATGAACAAACCATTGAATTAGCTGTCTGTCTTTTTTATGTCGATCTGTCTATCTGTTTGTATACACTAGGCATGAACAAACCATTGAATAAGCTGTCTGTCTGTTTGTCTCTTTGTTTGTCTTTCTTCTGTCTGTCTCTCTGTATAGACTAGGCATGGACAAACTATTCAATTAGTTGTCTTCCTGTCTGTCTGACTGTCCCTATGCACTAAGCATGGGCAAACCATTGATTTAGCTATCTGTCTTTAAATACGAGGGACGTTCAAGTAAAACCGGGATTTATTTTAAGGAAAACAAATGTTTCAAGTTATCAAAGTGACATTTATTTTTCGATATAATATCCTGCAACGTTTATGCTCATATTTCAGCGTTTAAGTAATGCTTCAAAAGCTTCAACATATAAAGATTTGCCAGTATGTCTGAACCAATCCAGTGCTGAAATGCTGAGCTTCCAGGAATTCTTTTAGGGGTCCAAACAAGTGGAAATGGCTTAGAGGGAGGTCTGAGATGTAAGGTGGATGTGGCAATACCTCCGAGCCAAGTTGCTGCAGATGGCACACAGTGCGGTGAGCCGTATGAGGTCGAGCGTTATCTTACAGGAGCAAGACTCCCTTTGTGATCAAACCACAATGCAATAGCAAATGTTCATGAATAATAGTGTTCACCCCTACTTAGAGAAGGACGTGTCACATGTGCAATTTCGCGACAGATTATGCGTCGATTTTCAAGGATAAGGCGTTCCACAATCTGGATATTCACAGGAATGACTGTGTTGGGTTGAGAGCCACCACGGCCGGGATCATCACTCACGGATGTACAGCCTTCTCTAAAATGTTTACACCATTCATATGTCTTCCTGTGGCAGAGTTCCTCAACGCGTATTGGGATTGCAGTCTTCTATAATTGTCCGCAGGTTTTACACCTTATTTCACAAGAAACTTCATCACAACACCCTATTCCATGCAAGCACAAGCAGTGTTGTCCGCCATTTGTATTTATATGTAACTTGACTGTACCATGGCACTTAGGCCACCTAGTAATATGACACAAGTGCCCCTAACTAATGATAGTTGTTCCAGCACGTTATAACCCATTCAGGTAGAACTAGAACAAAGAGGCCCTGTTGAACTTGAATGCCCCTCGTACACTAGGCATGAAGTTGATCACACTTTCTTGGAAGTCATTATGTCTGTCTTTGCTAATCACATTTCGCAACGAACTCATTGCACGTCATAATCCTTCGCTCTTGTGACTTGGTCAGGGTTTCATATTTTACAATCATACCTGAGGTGACCAGTGTCCATGTCTGACATTGGTAACAGAGAATGTGTCAGTGTCCATGTCTGACATTGGTAACAGAGAATGTGTCAGTGTCCATGTCTGACATTGGTAACAGAGAATTTGTCAGTGTCCATGTCTGACATTGGTAACAGAGAATGTGTCAGTGTCCATGTCTGACATTGGTAACAGAGAATGTGTCAGTGTCCATGTCTGACATTGGTAACAGAGAATGTGTCAGTGTCCATGTCTGACATTGGTAACAGAGAATGTGTCAGTGTACATGTCTGACATTGGTAATACATAGTTGGTCAGGGCCCATATATATATATAAATATAAAGAGAGAGAGAGAGAAATATATATTATAGTTACATGCAACACTTCTGTAAAATAACGTACATTATCTGTGCTGGTCTGTAAAATTAATGCACAGTACTTATTTACAATGTATCATGTCTGTTAAAAAAAAGACAAAATATTTAAAAAGGTACAACACGTCTTCCAAAACACATATTATTCAGGTGAAGATGATACTTGGCAATGTAAAGAGCATGCTGTAGTTATATCAACTTTCAATAAATGTTTGTCAAGAATACACATTATTAGTGATATCATCAATATGCAAATATGTTAGAAAAAAAGGAGTTAGTTTTAGTTGCATCAACATTAAAAAACAAAACAGTAAAAAACATACATTTTTCATTTATACCGATACAGAACCACACTAATAAAAAACAAGACATTTTCCATTTATACCAATAAACAAGACCACACCAGTAAAAAACAAGACATGTTTCATTTATACCAATATGCAAGACCACACCAGTAATAAAACAAGACACTTTTCATTTATACCAATATACAAGACCACACCAGTAAAACACCAATGTTTCATGTAAAGCAATATACAAGACCACACCAGTAAAACACCAATGGTTCATGTATACCAATATACAAGACCACACCAGTAAAACATCAATGGTTCATGTATACCAATATACAAGACCACACTAGTAAAACACCAATGTTTCATGTATACCAATCATCATCATCATCATCATCATAGGTGTCTCAGTCTGTATAGACCATGGGCGTGGAAACCTTTCAGTTTTGTCCAGCTGTCTCCTATATTTCGACACTGTCTGCTATGGCTTTAAAGGCCAATCGGCGAGTGACAGTCCCTGCCACAGATCGTGCAACCGTACTGAGGAGGCTGGCTTACCTAGCTGTTCCTTGATCTCTTCAGTCGTTCTCTTTTTTCTGCAGCCAGAAGGCCTCTTCGAGCGTCAGCAACCACTATACCCCCTCCAACTGATTGTCTCCAGAAAGCTCTATCCTGAGCAATTTCTTCCCAGCCCTCAATTTCCCTCTTCCATACGTCCTTGAATCGCAGTGTGCGACGGCCAATTCTTCTTAGAACAATGGCTAGCTGTTCGTAAAGGATATTCTTTGGCAGCCTCTCGTCTTCCATGCGATAAACATGTCTCAACCACCGCAGACGTCGCTGGCTCAACATTGAGTACATGCTGTGAGTGTTTGCTCTCTGTAAAGCCTATTATGTGACACTCTCTCTTGCCAACCAACCCCCAATATACGCTGTAGATACTTCATGTGCAAGGTGTTCAGCCGCCGTTCCTGTTTAGTGTACGTGCTCCAAGTATCGCTTCCATACATGAGAGTGCCAAGAACGCAGGTCTGATAGACCCAGACCTTCGTGTAGTGTGACAGTGCAGTGTTCTCCCAGACTCTCTTCGTCAGGCGGGCCATGACAGTACTTGCCTTGTCAAGCCTACTGCCTATCTCCTCGAGAGAGTGTTGCTGATGGCAGATCCCAGATCAGTGAAACTGTTGACGACCTCCAGAGTGACGCCATCAATCTTTATGGAGGGCGTAGTAGTAATGGCCTGTGCGCAGACCTTGGTATTTTCTAGACTCATGTTGAGACCAAACTGCTTGCAACCCTCGGCGAATATGTCTCCCAGTCTTTGCAGGGCCTCCTCACTATTGGTCGCTAGAACTGCATTATCCACAAATACCATCTCCCTAGTGAGCACCGTCCTCACCTTGGTCCTCGCATGCAGTCGGGACAGGTTAAACAGACCACAATCTGACCTGGTGTGCAGATAAACACCGTCCACAGATGTATCATAAGTGTTGGATAGAAGCATGGAGAAGAAGATCCCAAAGAGGTTCGGCGCGAGCACACATCCCTGCTTCACTCCACTCTTGATGGGAAAAGTGTTTGAAGATGATCCATCGTATAGAACTGGGCCCTTCTTATCAGTGTGAACAGAAATGATCATGCTACCCAGTTTGGAGGGGGGCGGGGGGGAGGGGCAGCCGGTCGTCTCAAGGAGTCCGAATAGACCCTTTCTACTAACCAAGTCGAAGGCCTTGGTGAGGTCTAGAAACATCATAAATAGCGGCTGTCTTGTTCTCTGCACTTCTGCACGATTTGACGAAGCGAGAAAATCATATCCGCTGTTGATCTACCTACTCTAACGCCACACTAGGATTCTGGGTACACCCTGTCCGCGAGCAGTCTCAACCTGTTTAGTAGAATACAGGCGTATGCTTTGCTTACAACGCTCATGAGCGAGTTCCCTCTATAATTATTGCAGTCCCCGAAGTCACCTTTGTTGTAAATAGTCACAATGATGACGTCAGTCATATCTTGGGGGACTGCACCTTCCTCCCAGCAGAGGCATAGAAGATCGAACAGCGGCTGGACTAGTGCTGATTTCCCGCAGTTGATGGCTTCTGGTGGGATACCATGTCCCCCTGGTGCTTTCCCATTTGAGAGGTAGTTGATAGCCTTATCAAGCTGATCCAGAGTAGGTGGTCTGTCAAGTTCCTCCATAAAAGGCAGGACCTATAGCCTGCACAAGGCCTCATCTAGAGTAGGTGGTCTGTCAAGTTCCTCCATAAAAGGCAGGACCTATAGCCTGCACAATGCCTCATCTAGAGTAGGTGGTCTGTCAAGTTCCTCCATAAAAGGCAGGACCTATAGCCTGCACAAGGCCTCATCCAGAGTAGGTGGTCTGTCAAGTTCCTCAATAAAAGGCAGGACCTATAGCCTGCACAAGGCCTCATCCAGAGTAGGTGGTCTGTCAAGTTCCTCAATAAAAGGCAGGACCTATAGCCTGCACAAGGCCTCATCCAGAGTAGGTGGTCTGTCAAGTTCCTCCATAAAAGGAAGGACCTATAGCCTGCACAAGGCCTCATCAGTGACCACCGTTTACCGAGAGTAGAGTCTAGGTTAGTGCTCCATTCATCTGACGAATAGACACTCGAGTAAATATTTACTTCTATCAACGTGTAACAAATCATACTTTCCGTACATAAAAACTGCTAGTGAAATCTGCGTTGTGCGTGCTTTGGATACTGGATATATCAGAGAGAGAGAAAGAGAAGGCGAGAGAGATATATATTATGATATATTAGAATATAAAAAGAGGTATTGGTGTATTAAACATATCAGTTTATTCTTGTTGTCTGCTCGTATTCTGAATTTCTGTATTTCCTTATGAAATGTACACAATTGACAAACTCAATCGATACGTATGTTTTGGTACAACGAGAATATGGGACACAAGATGGATATTTTGGGTTTTTTTTTCGTCCTTTAATGGGTTTTTTATTTTAGGTTTTTTTTGTTTCTGTCTCTGACATCCGAGAGTTAGAATTCTATAGCTGATTACTCAATAGAGCAGGCTTTTGCCGGTCTGACAGAATGTAGCAAGGTATGACAGCGACCGATTGGGCTCAACTATAAATAATTTACTCACGTTCGGGATTACAGATTCATTTTCATTAAGGACGTCATTTCTCTCACTTTCCTTCCTGCCTGACATTTGCTCAGTCGCTCATTCAGGTACGCGTGCTGTAACATTTACCCACGCACATTCGAACAGTAACACGTAAAGACATGTACCATATTTTCTCATACTTTGTCAATTCAATGCTTCTAAACGGGAATTTGAACAGTCCAAAGTGTGTCTTTATAGATCTGTCTTCGCATACAGCTATCATTATGATTGTCTGACTATTGTATATGGATCTGCTGGCTGCTCTATATTTACATGTCTATCCGTCTGTCTATCTGTCTTGCTTAGTGAAAGTGTGTCTGTCTACGTCTATCTGTCTCTATCGCTCCCTCTCTGTCTATCTTCATGTGTCTTCTTCTATGGTTGTCTGTTGTCAGTGACTTGTGTCTGCCTCTGCCCTCGTGTATATATATCAATCTACCAATCTGTATCTTTGTGCCTATTAGTCAGGACTACTCTCCTTGTATCTATGTATCTCCTGATGTCACTCTCGTTGTCTCTCCTTCTACCTATTTAAAGTCTCAATCTACCATGTATGTGTGTTTGTGCTGCTCCCTACCTCTCCGTCTGTCTGTTCGTATGTCTGTCCAAACACAAATCTGGCCAACTTTACCAGTGGAATATCATTCCTTTGTCGCTCAATCAGATTCACTAGTACAGATAGTGGCCTTTCATCATGCGTGTACCTTAGCATATGTGTGCCTCTGCAGCGGTGGTTTCTGAAGAATATTATATTCAATGATGAGGTTGCTACCCTCATGAACAACCGTGCTTAGTTGTCTTTTACGTGATGTATATTAGAGAGGGCAGCTCATATAGCGATTGCACTCAAAAAATGAGCCCGGATCGACTTTATTGAAGTAGCTTATAATTCATATTTAACACTGCATATGAACTCAATGCATATATTGAATACAAGCTGTTTTGTTAAAAAAATCTCATTGTCGCTGAAATATGGACAGATGTGTAGGTGATTAACCTCTGCCAGCAAATGGCAAGGTATGTGGGAATGAGTGGTTCATTTAGCCCGCTGTTTTGTTCACAAAACTGCTCCTTTATCTCAAGATCTCCTTTCTGCTCAACCCCATATTGTTTGTTTTTAATTCTGAAGTCAGTGGATTGTCGATGATTGCACCATAATAAAGTACTCTGGCATTCATTGAATTCAGAATGTCAGTCATATATCCAGTTTCACCATTATTGATGCCGTCAATACCAGAATGTAAACATTGAGGCAATCCTTAGAAGGACCAGGACAGAAGGTCTCCACACGCCCTGAAGGTTTGAGACTCACTTTTCACTCAAGCCAAAGCGAGAAATGAAAGTACCACACGGTGATTGCATTTAGTCTCAAACGCACATCGGAGCTGAAGTCAGAGGCCCTGTTTCCACTCTCAAACTGAAAGTAGTTCACGTGCATATCCTTCTCAGCTCGGCAACCACCTGACCTCTCGCTATAGCACAGAAGCCAAATACCGCTGTCACATCGGTTAATATACACACACACACACACACAAATACATGACAATGGGTCCGCTCCTCTTCTAGCCTGTGGTATACAGGTTTACCGTCAAGAATGCCAGACTAACCTATCTGCTGTCTTTTTCTCTTGGTCTGGTTCCTCTCTAGTTCTCCTTTTCATAAGAAAACTGTCATATGTTGTCATCTATCGGACTTTGGATCCTCCTCGAGGCTGGCTCATTGGCTTCTCCTGGAGGCTGGCTCATGGCTCCTTCTGGAGGCTGGCTCATTGGCTCCTCCTGGATGCTGACTCATTGGGTCCTCCTGGAGGCTGGCTCATTGGCTCCTCCTGGAGGCTGGCTCATTGGCTCCTCCTGGAGGCTGGCTCATTGGCTCCTCCTGGAGGCTGGCTCATTGGCTCCTCCTGGAGGCTGGCTCATTGGCTCCTCCTGGAGGCTGGCTCATGGCTCCTCCTTGAGGCTGGTTCATTGCTTCCCATGACTGTTGTAGTAGTTGATCTTTCTTATGTAGACATGACCAAACAACCCAATTGAAATTGATGCATTTGAATCTGCAAGGGATACTAGTATGACGTACGAAGAGTCAAAACGGCTTATCAGAGCCAGATACATGACCAAATGGGAAACCGAACATACTGGTTACACCAAAAACGATGCCTATTACCAGTTGAACAGAAGAGAGCAGGTCGTTGTCTTCAGACTTCGCACTGGCCACAACAGACTGAGGTACCACCTATTCAACAAATTTAAGATAGGGTGTACCGACGAATGCCCGTGCGGTACTGGTAAAATGACCACTGAACATCTGCTGCAGAACTGCCTGACATATGAGGATCAGAGAGAGCAGATGTGGCCATTACCAGTGGAACTGCAAGACAAGCTCTATGGCAGTGGCGAGAGCCTCAGGATGACCGCCGCTTTTTTCGAAAAAATAATGGTTACTGTCTGACTGTGTACGCAGAAGAAGAAGAAGAAGAAGAATCTGCAAGGACTGGGTTTCAAGCTCACGCTACATTGTCTACTTGCTGGCCTTGTGGCGTCTTGTTACTTGGACCACCATGTTAGACCTGTCATTTCTGAGATTTAGAATTACATTGCTTGACTGTTCATTCGTATGTCAAAACCGGTAGAGCCGTATACAGCCATCTTAGTTTTCTTCTATTTCTCTTTTGCTGGAGAATCCTCTATTTATGGTACCAAAACGTTTCTCATTCACTGTCAGTTGAGTTAACCTACTCTTGTTTGATACAATTTCTGGTTTATTACAGCTCCAAGGTATTTGAAATGCTTGATGTGCTCCAGACGTTGTTCTTCCGGCAGTATGTAGCTGACGATTATGGTTTTGGTTTTTGAACTGTTCATGGTGATTCCTCCTATCTCCAGCTCATCTTTGCAGAGATGAAGTATGGTCTCTATGTGTGCCTCTGTTTTGGTAGTCAGGGCCGCATTACCGGCACTTGGCAGCTTCGATATATAAAATGGTCGAATCTCACACATACACTTACATACATTCATACAATAGTGTATATATATATATATATATATATATATATATATACACACACACACGACAGCGTTATTTTCCCAGTATGGCTGCATACACACATTATAAACACATTACGGTTCTATCATCTCCCGCGCACGCTGGTTGCGTCACATGTGAATTAGAGCCACAATTCTCCAAAAAAATGATTATGTAACCTTAACCTTGGGAAGTACAATAACCTTTTGGGCAGGTACAAGGTTTTATCACTACCAAGGTGTGCTCAGTGCGAGTCGTCTTTCCCATTGACGTGTAGGATTGCGAATGGCATACGTGACATAAGAAATTATAGGATCGTGTTGCCAGGATGGGACAAATTTAAGTGCAAGGAGTGCACAGGGAGCGTTGCTTTGGGCGGTATAGTTGTCTGCGTGAATAAAGCGATGTTTGAAATGCCTCTGGTTCTCCTATTCCTCCCATCTGTCTGGTTCAAGTTGAGCTGCAGCTGCTACCATTCCGAATTATCCTCTTCAACATCTTCACGTGCTACATTTGACACATCACGTGTGTGTGTATGTGTATATGTGTAATTATATATATAAATAATTCATTCACCTTTTCGTTTGAATGTGAAGTATAGGTCACCAGTACAGCCACCAGACACTTGCAATTATTCACCTTTTCGCTGGAATGTGAAGTAAATGTTTTACACACAGCCTCTACAGAAACCCGTGTCCTGGCTACGTAGTGGCTAACTATAATGGGCTGTTTGTTTGCATGATACATACTTACTTCCTCTGTCCGGCAACCTCACAAAGTCTTCGCTCAAAAACCAACCATTGTCAATGCTTCTTCACGTGCCACTATTAGGTTCTCCACTTCATTAGATCCCTACATCCTATGACATATGATCAGGTGTGCCGGGTCCTGAAAAGTCCTACATTTGCAATATTCATTTTCTGAAAATCTCCACTTTTATCAGGTCAGACCCACATCTACACACACCTGAACTTAACATGTTCAGAGATACCCCACGTAGTATATGGCCAACCATGTCCTGGTGCAAGTTCTTATTTGTACTCCATCCAACCTTCACCGTGATTTTGGTGACACCTTTCTATGCGGTTTCTCTCGGGGCTCTGTTCTGAGGACTGTACAATCCGCAGAAAACGGTTCTTCGATTTAAGTCGTTTTCTTTCTGTTGAATGTCCAAACAAAGGGTGCCTCTGGTCACATGACTGCTTTTGTCTCTGAACTTCAGATGCGACACGTCTTCTAATATCCGGAGGTGCGATACCAGCGATTGCGTACACTTTTTCCTCTGGCGTCGGTTTAAGGCATCCGGTTACAATCCGGCATGTCTCCTTTACCGCCACATCGACCTGTTTCCTGTCTGTAGATCCATTCCATACTGGTCCCGCATACTCCGCCGCTGAGACAATAGTGCAAGGGCTGATGTGCGGAGAACCGTCGGGGATGCTCCCCGTGCAGTGTTTGTTGGCTTGTCAATTATGTTATTTCTTACACTCACTTTCTGTTTTACCGCATTACAATGTGCTCTGTATGATAATGTGCGGTCCATTACAATGTGCTCTGTACGATAATGTGCGGTCCATTACAATGTGCTCTGTACGATAATGTGCGGTCCATTACAATGTGCTCTGTACGATAATGTGCGATCCATTACAATGTGCTCTGTACGATAATGTGCGGTCCATTACAATGCCCAAATACCTGGGTGTATCGCCATGTTCAAGTACCTGTCCGCGCCATTTACAATGAAGTTGTCGTTTTCCTTCTCTGTTCTTCAAGTGGCAAGCACATTCTTGTGTTTTACTGGGATAAACTTTGATGTGGTTTTCCTCATAGTATTCGACCATTCTGTCTAGAGCTTTTATAAGTCTGAGCTCCACGTCCTCAAAAAGCTTTCCTTGTGCAGCTATAGCAGTGTCATCTGCATTTATGAGCTGTCTTGTTCCTGGGCTAACTGGTTGATCATTCGTGTATACATTGAATAGCATAGGGGTCAGGACAGTTCCTAGCGCAAGGCCGTTCTTCTGGTTTCGCCATCTACAGTCTTTATTTTTCAAAGTCACGTAGAAACGTCTATTCTGTAGAAATAATTTGATTACCTAAGATAATTGCCAGTACTTAGTGACTTTATATATTTTTGTAAGCAGTAGTTGATAGTTTAATATGCCGCCATGAGGTCAACAAAAGCAACCCCTGTCACCTGCTTGTACCCGTCCTCAATGTGTTGCGTGAGGTCAAGAATCTGTCCACGATTTTCTGGACCTAAAACCTGCCTGTTCTGGGATCAGTTTATCATCAATAGTGGCAGAGATTCGACTCAAAATCATTGTTTCAAATACTTGGTAAAGATGACATAAAAGCGAGACCGGTCTAACAGTGTTGGCTTCTGTTGGCGTTATCCCAGGTTTGAGCAGTGCCACGAACTTAGCTTTTCTTCAGCTTAGTGGTATCTGCAGGGTTACTATACATACATTCATTAATTCTAGTAGCCATTCTTTGTTTTTGGGGTCAAAATGCCCGATTTGTTCTGTTCTCATTTTCTCTAATTCTGTCGCTTTGTTGATGTACATTCTATTGATTGCCCCGTCAAGTTGATGTACATTCTATTGATTGCCTCATCAAGTTGATGTACATTCTATGGATTGCCTCGTCAAGCTGATGTACATTCTATGAATTGCCTCGTCAAGTTGATGTACATTCTATTGATTGCCTCGTCAAGCTGATGTACATTATATTGATTGCCTCGTCAAGTTGATGTACATTCTATTGATTGCCTCGTCGAGTTCTCTAATGAGGAATAATGTTCCCATCAGATCATTGTCGTGTTCCTCTTCCCTTCTGATTTGGGGTTTTCGCCCTTTGTGGTTGGTTTTCCCGTTTATCAATAATTGTTGAGCAATCTAATTGGCAGTGATTGATGTTTGTATATTTGTATTTATAGTTGGATCGTGGCTGAGGTTTTTGATTAATTTCCACGCCCCTCGACTGCTCTGTTTCATATCGAGCTCTTCCACCAGCCTGCGCCATCTTTCTGTTCTGGAAGCTGATATCTCCTGCATTGGTTCTTCTCCTGTAATGATCGTCTCTTCAGCAAAGGGGTCTTTTTCATACAAGGCCGTGTATTGCTCTAGGAGTATTTTTGACTTTTCGTTGAGACCCGAAATGTACTGCGCTCTGCATCCTCTTGGAATATGTCGTCTTGATATTTTCATGATGAGGTCAACAAACGTTCCATAGTTTTCTGGTTTCGATTCGATTTTCACTATTTCACTATCCAAGTCACCACCAAAATCACTCCACCTGGCTCGTTTGAAATTGCATGATGGTAGTGTCAAACACCCGCACGGCCCTCTTCAATGTGTTTCTACAACGTGTTTGGAGGGAGACAGTGGATTTATTCTTCATATCCTGGCTACAACTCACATTATATATATTGGCAAAGATAGTCTTAGAGCAGGCACTGGTACCAGGGATGATTGTTTGAGATGTTATTGTACCAGGTGTCAATATTGTCTATGGGTTATTAATTTCCTAGTCTCACATTCTTGCATTTTCTGTGCTTGTTTGGTCTATGCGCCTTGTAATTCAGTTGGTAAACGTGACTTGTAATATATATCCTTTTCTACACTTGATAAACACTTGATAATGACTGATCGTATAAAATAAAATACATGGATATACTACAGAAGAATACAATTTATTATTATAGGAAAATTTCCGAATATGTAAAGCAAACAAATGTGTTATTATTGTTGTTGCCGTTTTCCAAACTACTCGCACAGAGTTCTTCGCTCTTGGCGTATGATCTCTTGAAGCCCATTGTAGTGACTCTTCTTTGATCCCGTTGCATACTTCTTCTTCTTCTTTGTCTTCTTTGTCTTCTTCTTCTTCTTCTTCTTTGTCTTCTTGGTCTTTTTCTCTGAAAATAACTTTCCGTTACATTGTGGCATAGTTTACTGCGAGGATGCGATACATGCGTGTTTTAGTCCCACTTATTCGGCATCAGCCCAGCACATTTTGTGACCAGGCTTGCGTTCCCTCTTCGATTCCTATTCTGTCAGTCAGTCTTACGGATGCAGTCAGTCTTACGGATGCAGTTTGTTTCCACGACCGTCACTTAGAGTCGGATTAGGGTCTTGGACAGATCTGTTCACTGACAGGGATGCAAGTAATCGGATGAAAGTCGTTGAATACTGTCACCTCGTTAACTGCGTCTTTGGTCCTTTGGAGTTAGCTGAGGAATGTGGACCTGGTTCTCCTCGTTGTAGTGTAATACAAAACTTATCTTCAGGGTCATGACCAAACTTCCTATTTACAAAAGCACAGTGACTGCATGAGGTCGGATATGCATCAATGTTTCACCTAACGCGAGGTGAGGTCTTGATCAGTATGTTTCACCTGACGCGAGTTGAGGTTTTGATCAATATGTTTCACCTGACGCCAGGTGAGATCTTGATCAATATGTTTCACCTGACGCCAGGTGAGGTATTGATCAATATGTTTCACCTGACGCGAGGTGAGGTTTTGATCAATATGTTTCACCTGACGCGAGGTGAGGTTTTGATCAATATGTTTCACCTGACGCTAGAGGAGGTTTTGATCAGTATGTTTCACCTTCCGCGAGGGAAGGTTTTGATCAGTATGTTTCACCTTACGCGAGGTAAGGTTTTGATCAGTATGTTTTACCTGATGCGAGGTGAGGTCTTGATAAATATGTTTCACATGACTCCAGGTGAGGTCTTGATCAATATGTTTCACCTGACAGGTGGAGTTATCATCAGTATGTTTCAGTTGACGTGGGAGTCTTCATCTGACGTGAGATAAAGTTTTCGATCATTATCTTTCACCTTACGTAAAGTTGGGCCTTGATCAATATTGTTTTACCTGACTAAGGTTGGGCCTTGATCAGTATTGTTTTACCTGACTAAGTTGGGTCTTGATCAGTATTGTTTTACCTGACTAAGGTTGGGTCTTGATCAGTATTGTTTTACCTGACTAAGGTTGAGCCTTGATCAGTATTGTTTTACCTGACTAAGGTTGAGCCTTGATCAGTATTGTTTTACCTGACTAAGGTTGGGTCTTGATCAGTATTGTTTTACCTGACTAATGTCGGGTCTTGATCAGTATTGTTTTATTTCGAGGAGTGTTAGAGGCTTGACTGAACGAGGCTACATCTAGTTTATGATGGGGGACAACCAATTCCCTTCCTCGCTAAACTTTCTGCCCTGACAGTAAGCCAGGTACCTACTTGCAGCTGACTCGACTGGTATGGGCCGATAATTGACATCAACCCCAGTACCTGTGACGTACAAAACTAGCCTTCTATTATTATTCAAATCACATGCTCAATAAGTAAATGCATATAGAACAAATTGTTTTTTTTTTATAATTAGTGTCAGTAAAATAGATTTTCAAGTACTTGAGGTGAAAATGCACACGACTTATTACATATAAAAAAGTATAATAATAATATACAATAATAATAATATACAATAATAATAATAATAATAAAAATAATATGAAATACAGATTAATAATTTTAAAAAGTTAGTTTCCCATCTTGATGATGTAAGTTTCGCTGTATTTAGATTTTAGTGAAGAATAAGCTGCGCTGGTCATCAACCTCACTCTCTGGTCGCGAACTACCTTGGACCAGTGGCAAGACTTTAGTCAAGACGGCTGGAGGTAATTCAGGCTAGCTTCAACGGGTCTTTCATTTTCTAATTCTGATCATGAACGCTTTATATTCAAAACTTCACGGAGTAATGCTTAGGCTTTAAGTGTGTCTAGCCAGAATCGCATGAGAACAAAGACATTTTGATCTAAAATGTGGTATCATTTGTTATATCCATTGTTTTTAGTATTCGTTAAGTTATCGTATATCTGATAAATAGGAGATTATGATTATGTTTTATTTTCCGTGGTTGATGTTTCCACTTTCTCATTAATCAATTGTTATTGTCATTCTCTTTTCTCCGTCCATCATTCTGAGAATCCCTTACCCCTATTGTCGTCTCTCCTCCAAACTGTATTGACTTTCTATATGTATTGTTTTGTGTCTTTGTGGGTTTGTTAGTGTAAACCTAATGGCTGCTGTAAACTGATCATGATTTGACCGTGATACGGGCTTGTTATGTTAGACGACGATGTACCTGTACAACAACAACATGTTAACGTTAAAAAGAACTAAAGAGATGACACAAAAACTGACAGAAGACGATCCACCCTAAAAAATATCACATAATTTTAATCACGATTACCATAGATATATTCACATTTGCGTAGTGGTAGGAGCTCTCGCTTTTCACTGCGCAAGGTATGGGGGTGTAATTCTCATTACCCGTACGCTCCCGTCAAACCAATCGTGAACGGGTACCTACGTACTGTTAGGGAAGAAAAAGCATAAACAAGCTGTTGCCTAGTACACGTCAGCAGTGTTCTTGGGGACTACATTTACCTTTGTATAGTGTAGAACACTCTAATAAGACAAAACATATTAGACTTACATTTATATACACGTACATGTATATACCTACACATTCATATACTTTTACTTTAAAATACATTATTAACAGATTGAGTAAGTGTTTTTAAGCATATAACTTATCAACTACGAGTTATTGTTACTCTTACAATCAATCAGTATCAAACAATCAATCAGTATCAAACAATCAATCAGTATCAAGCAATCAATCGAAGCGCGTCACTCCTCTCGAAGCATAGACCATAGATAACATCCAGCCAGCCACACACAGTCCTGGGCTGCGCGTTCTGCCTGTTTCAAGGTGTGACTACTTAATCCTTTTTCCTTCTCACATTCTATTGACAAGGTATTTACCAAGGTCTACCTCTTTCTCTCTTCCCTTGTGGATTCCGCGTAAGAGCCTGTCTGGCTCTGTTGGCTGTTATTGTTACTACTACTATTTATTACTATTGTTATAATTATTTGTTATATTAGATAAACATTTCCGCCGTCATCATGTGGCCTGTGCCAAAAGAATAACTTCTTGTCGAAATGCAGTCTGCTGTGTTCTCGTTTACATGTTATACCATTATGCATTGTACTATTCATAAATATATTTGCGTCACATGTGTAGTTAATGTAAACGAAACGACATTGATATTTATGTTTATCTAAGTCCACTGTGCTCACTTCGCCCTTGACTTTTTTATTCAGATAGCAGATTAGGATGATTTCTTGTCGTTATAGTATTTACATATTTTCATTTGTCCTTGACAAACTCATTTATGTCGGATTGAGCATTGCTATTTCTCCATTTCTGCCCACACCGAACTCAACCGTTTGTGTTTATGTAACAATCGACATTGTATCTGGAGATTCACTTGTATTCTTCTTTATGTTTGCACGGTAACATTGCGGGGAACCAAGGTAACTCACTTTTATTGTGTCTTATGTTTGCACAGTAACGTAACGAGAAACCAAGGTAACTCACTTCTATTGTAACTTAGGATTGCACAGTAACGTAACGAGGAACCAAGGTAACTCACTTCTATTGTAACTTAGGATTGCACAGTAACGTAACGAGGAACCAAGGTAACTCACTTCTATTGTAACTTAGGATTGCACAGTAACGTAACGAGGAACCAAGGTAACTCACTTCTATTGTGCTTTATGTTTGCACGGTAACGTAACGAGAAACCAAGGTAACTCACTTTCATTTTAAACAACACATGCTACGTCATATATATTAGTAATGCCTAAACTCAATGAACACCCATTGAGCATCAGTCTCTCTCTCAGCGTATGGTAAATGGTATAGACTAATAGTTCCTGTTGCTCGCTGGTTGTACACACCTTTTCTGTTCCCACATGCAACCTTCTTTGCTCGACTGTTTCTTCTTCTTCTTCGTACGCTGTCAGACGTCAACTTGAGTTTGTTCGAAGAAAGCAGCGGTCATCCTGAGGTTGTCGACACTGCCATAGAGCTTGTCTAGTGTTGCCACTGGTGATGGCCACATCTGCTTTCTCTGGTTCTCGTATGTCGGGCAATTTTGCAGCAGATGTTCAGCGGTCATTTTCCCTGTACCACGGTTGCATTCTTCAGTGCCACCTATCTTCAGTTTATTGAATATATGGTACCTCAGTCTGTTGTAGCCTGTGCGGAGTCTGAAGACCACGACCTGCTCTCTTCTGTTCAACTAGTAATAGGCATCATTTTTTGTGTAGCCAATATGCTCTGTTTCCCATTTGGCCATGTATCTGGCCCTAATAAACCTTTTGTGCTCTTCGTAGGTCACACTAGAATCTGGTTGTGGTAACCTTGCACCTTCTTTTGCCTGTCTGTCTGCCTCCTCGTTGCCTTGAATGTTACAGTGGGATGGAACCCACTGTACCACTACTCTTTTCAGTGTGGACTGCTGGCATAGTTGACAGAGTACTGCTCTGAAATTAATTTCTGTATTTTTCTGGCTTTTTAGTACTGTAACCACGGACAGGGCATCTGTAAACTCGACTATCTGGCTTTCATTGCTTTCGCCTGTCAGCATTGCCTCTGCTGCAGCCTTTAATGCCTTTGCCTTCGCTCTGAAACTGTTTGAGAATTTTCCAGTTGCCACTGACAGTGTTATTTTTCTACCGTTTGTTAGGCTCAGGGATACCCCTCCCCATCCAATCTGTGTTGTGTTTGTTGCAGAACCGTCGGTGTATGTATGGGTCCAGTCCATGTTTGGGTAGTTTTTCGCTATGTATCTCAGGGTTATGTCTCTTCTTTCTTTTTCCTTTTGGCTCTTCTTGTTTCCAATACCCTGTATATTTTCTACGCTCGACTGTTTGACTAACGGAATACAATCGCATGCAGTACAGTGTACATAAAATATGTTTCCCAATCTGTATGTGCATGTCCGTTGCAATAATAATAAAACCAAGCCCCTAACTTAACATGTACTATAAATTGCTATATCACACTGCTATTGTTCAATTGTACTGTTACTAACAGCACACCCAGAGTCTCAAGATTCAACGCTGGAAATCAGTTACAAAGTACATCACATCATCTAGGTGTATCATTTTTATTTTCTTCAGTATCCTCTATATTCATATCTATAAAATAACGCTGCCTCTAGATAGTGAGGACAGGAATCTAAACTCAGAAGACCCTAGATAGTGAGGACAGAAATGTAAAATCAGAAGCCCCTAGAAAGCATAGATTTTACACAACAGACACCCACTCCCCTGCACAAAAATAAATTAATAACAAGAATTAATTATTTAACTGTCCTATTACGTTGATCAGAATGTTTCACCTGCCCCTGTTAACTCTTCGCTCTCACATTAAACAGTATGTTTCACCTGCCCCTGTTAACTCTTCGCTCTCACATTAAACAGTATGTTTCACCTGCCCCTGTTAACTCTTTGCTCTCACATTAAACAGCATGTTTCACCTGCCCCTGTTAACTCTTTGCTCTCACGATGATCAGTATGTTTCACTTGCCCCTGTTAACTCTTAGCTCTCACGATGATAAGTATGTTTCACCTGCCCCTGTTAACTCTTCGCTCTCCCATTAAACAGCATGTTTCACCTGCCCCTGTTAACTCTTCGCTCTCACATTAAACAGCATGTTTCACCTGCCCCTGTTAACTCTTCGCTCTCACATTAAAGAGTATGTTTCACCTGCCCCTGTTAACTATTCGCTCTCACATTAAACGGCATGTTTCACCTGCCCCTGTTAACTCTTTGCTCTCACATTAAAGAGTATGTTTCACCTGCCCCTGTTAACTCTTCGCTCTCACGTTGATCAGTATGTTTCACCTGCCCCTGTTAACTCTTTGCTCTCACATTAAACAGTATGTTTCACCTGCCCCTGTTAACTCTTAGCTCTCACGGTGATCAGTATGTTTCACCTGCCCCTGTTAACTCTTAGCTCTCACATTGATCAGTATGTTTCACCTGCCCCTGTTAACTCTTAGCTCTCACGTTGATCAGTATGTTTCACCTGCCCCTGTTAACTCTTAGCTCTCACGTTGATCAGTATGTTTCACCTGCCCCTGTTAACTCTTAGCTCTGACATTAAACAGTATGTTTCACCTGCGCCTGATTACACTTAGCTCTAACATTGATCAGTATGTTTCACATAAACTTGATTACTCTTCGTTCCGACCTATATCATTCTGCTTCACCTGAGTCTGATTACCCTTCGCATCTCTGAATCCCTAATAAATATATATGTTATATGCATAAATATATTCTCAGTTGATCGAGCCACCTGGCGTACTGCGACCTATTTGGGAAATAGTATCAGTTGAATTATCTGAAGTAAAATCAGAAGTTTGGTTTGAGTGTCCTAACTGCATGCTGGGAATGACTCTCCTCTTATATTTGTTGCTGGTTAAATCATCGATTACATTGTAGATATCGATTCGTGTCGCTTTCTCTTCCACCAAATAAGACGAACTGATTGTGTTGTGCTATTCCTAATGGACGTCAAACGATAGATCGAGGATGAGGAACGTTCCACCTTAAGTGATATCGGAAGCTGCTTCAAATCAGAGCCGCCCGGGTGGTAGCAACATTCACATCTATTAAGCGACCATGTCTTCTGTGATATCCACACTAAACCATAACGGAACATCAAAGGAACAATGTGAAATTCTGTTTCTAAATTTTGATCCATAAGAAGGATAGGGTCACCTATGGATGACCCCACCCCTCCACACTCGTATACACACACACACACACACACACACGCGCGCCCGCGCGCGTGCGCGCACAGGAAGCCTGCTCCAAAGCAATTAGCGCGCTTGCGCAGTGGGAGTTTCTGCACCAATCTGTTTTACAATATCGAGTTGCCAGAAACATACACTCTTCTCATTTATCGTATTATTCGAGTTGCATGGTGGTGTAGTGGCCATACCTTTTTACAAGCTATTATTGAACCGGACTGGACTGTCGTCCATTTGAGTGGGACGTCCATGTCTCCTCTTTTAATCTGCATTCCAATAACCTAGAGAGCTGAGTTTTTGTACATATCCACTACTAGTCCGACCTAGTAATCTATACAATTTTGTCGAATCCTAGATAGGTCATTGAAAAGCTTGCACCGAAAATCTGAGTTTTTGTTTTTTAATATGTCTTCGTTCTTCCCGGTAACAGACCTCGAATCTATCATCTTGGATGTGTGCAATTAGGTGCATGAAGCCATTGGGATATCTCTCCTTAGCATTCACTCATAAAGAGTGTCAAATATATCTCCTTAGCATTCACTCATAAAGAGTGTCAAATATATATCCTTAGCATTCACTCATAAAGAGTGTCAAATATATCTCCTTAGCATTCACTCATAAAGAGTGTCAAATATATATCCTCAGCATTCACTCATAAAGAGTGTCAAATATATCTCCTTAGCATTCACTCATAAAGAGTGTCAAATATATATTCTTAGCATTCACTCATAAAGAGTGTCAAATATATCTCCTTAGCATTCACTCATAAAGAGTGTCAAATATATCTCCTTAGCATTCACTCATAAAGAGTGTCAAATATATATCCTTAGCATTCACTCATAAAGAGTGTCAAATATATCTCCTTAGCATTCACTCATAAAGAGTGTCAAATATATATCCTTAGCATTCACTCATAAAGAGTGTCAAATATATCTCCTTAGCATTCACTCTTAAAGCGTGTTAAATGTTCCATGGTTCTATTCAGACTTCTTCGTTTTCTAAGGTGGACTGACAACTTCTCTTTCTCGATGTTGTCTCTAACCAAATAATATATTAGGTACAAATTTACAATTTGGTAGACTAGGGAATGTCCAGACAGAAGCGAACACGGTCCCTCTGCCACCAGAAACAAACAGCGGTTCTCATGTTCAGCTTGCCGGGCGCCATCCCTTTGCGAGGACTGGTTTTAGCCTGGTGCTAAATTAGTCATGTTACCTTTATAATGAACGCTGAGAGGACATAAACTCAACGGACTGAGAGGACAAAAACTCAACGGGCTGAGAGGACAAACTCAACGGACTGAGAGGACAAAAACTCAACAGACTGAGAGGACAAATACTCAACGGGCTGAGAGGACAAATACTCAACGGACTGAGAAGACATAAACTCAAACGACTGAGAGAACAATACATTTGTAAATAATGCTGAAATTAAGGTCTGGACAAGTGAATAGGAAGGACCAGACTTTGAATCTAAAGTTGAGGATTGTGTAGACTTTGAATCTAAAGTTGAGGATTGTGTAGACTTTGAATCTAAAGTTGAGGATTGTGTAGACTTTGAATCTAAAGTTGAGGATTGTGAAGACTTTGAATCTAAAGTTGAGGATTGTGTAGACTTTGAATCTAAAGTTGAGGATTGTGTAGACTTTGAATCTAAAGTTGAGGATTGTGTAGACTTTGAATCTAAAGTTGAGGATTGTGTAGACTTTGAATCTAAAGTTGAGGATTGTGTAGATTTGGAACAATGTGATATATAGCATACCACAAAATACATTTATATTTCTCAGTAAATTGAACGATAAAGTTTTAGGGAGACGCGTAGTGCAGTGGTTACCGAGCTGGTTCGTATCTGAATGGTCCTAGGTTCATTCCCCAGTTGAGGAGGTAATGTTTTTTCAGACAGCAACGGCTTCTGGGTCGACCCAGCCTTAAATGGTTACCAGTTAAGTCTGGGAAGTAAAAGCGACGAGGGAGGGGAGATTGCTAATACTTCACACCCCTACGGCAGTAATGTAATGGGATTAGTTTTATTAAGTTTTTGGAGGGGGCTTATTCATCTTAGAAGCGCAGTCTTATATGTGTGTGTGTTAGTTGTGCTGAAGGGATGTGTCTTGACAAATTAATGGCGTCTTAGAATCGAAGAAATGTCGTAAGTATCAATGGGCATTCCCTAAAAGATTACTTATAGTGTATTATAACTACTCTAGGGTAGAAGACCCTCCAATACATGTAGTTGCACACTTACTAATCATCTTGGAAATATTAAGTTCTGGCTTCGAGAAAAATCTCAAGAAACAATACTTCACTCATGATACTAGCATAGAACGGAAAGCGGCTTGTTGTCCTAGGAGATCACCAGAAGAACATAGATAGTGATAGGCTGCAGTTCCACGGTACTCGTGCGGAGATAACTCTTGCTCGGTTGACAGTGGCTTCCTGGCATCATAAAGCGTACTTAAGAAGGTGGACTTTAGTACCTCTGACTGTGTTGCTTCTTAATCGCCCAATTGACTACGGTCTGGGGTGGATTAGGCGCGCCTCCGCCAGTATAAACTAGTGAGGCAAACACGTAAAATTTAAAAAAAATTAAAAAGCTCTGACTGTTCTACAATGTGAGACTAGCCACAATAAGGATACGATTTCAATTCCACATTGCTGGTCAAACGATGCGATATGATTACAGGAGCACAACAAGGACGAAAGGTGCAGTCTTCATCAATTTGTTTGACCTGCTTCTGGGGAAGAAGACTTGCGTCTGGTCAGGCAAAATATACTGGTCAATACCCTCACCTTGACTTCCACGCAGTCCTCTCTGGAAGCGGGATGTTTTCTCGACAGCCTTGCTCACGTGGCGAAAGATCGATGTGATCATCATAGTAGTGAGCGACACCCATATGAAGCTACGCATAGCACAACCGCCTGTAAGACCCTGGTCCACCTTCATCAGCACGCTCGGGATATGAGGAAAGCTTCAGTAACTTGAGGTCCGTTTCAGGGCGTACCAAAGAGTAACCAAACTCATTGTGGACATTCGCAAACAAAAACCTGCTTGTACCTGACCCAATTTACTCACTAGGGGAGATAGAAATGAGTTTATTTTACTACAAGAGTTATTCAGTCAGCACATAAGTTTCATATGTTGCTTTCACTCTATCTGTCTGTCTATATATTTATCTACCAACGTACCTACCTACTAACCTACCTACTAACTTACATACCCACCTATCCACCTGCTTATCTATCTATATATCTATCTATCTATCTATCTATCTATCTATCTATCTATCTATCTATCTATCTATCTACCTATCCATATATCCATATATATATCTATCTATCTATCTATCTATCTATCTCTCTATCTATCTATCTATCTATCTATCTATCTATCTATCTATCTGTCTGTCTGTCTGTCTGTCTGTCTGTCTGTCTGTCTGTCTGTCTGTCTGTCTGTCTGTCTGTCTGTCTGTCTGTCTGTCTGTCTGTCTGTCTGTCTGTCTGTCTGTCTGTCTGTCTGTCTGTCTGTCTGTCTGTCTGTCTAGCTATCTATCCATCTATATATCTATCTATCCATATATCTATCTAGCTATATATCTATCCATCTATATTTCTATCTATCTATCCATCTATCTATCTATATATCTATCTACTTCTCTTAGAAAGGGGAACATTTTTGTCTCTCCATCACCTTTCCCACCCCACATCCCTCTAACAACCCCTCTTCCCCCCCCCCCCTCTTTCCTTTGCTCTTCACAGTTCCTGATATCTGATAATGTGTAATGATTTTTGCTCTGAGACCCATTAGACACCGGGCGGTTTGGTATTGATAGATCACTGTGTCAAGTGGTCTGTCTCTCTCCCTCCCTCTATCTCTCTCTTACTTTCTCTTATTCTCTCTCTCTCTCTCTCTCTCTCTCTCTCTCTCTCTCTCGCCCCGCTCAATCTAACTGATTCTTGATACAGTTTCTAGTTAACATTTACTCACACGTGATATAACTTGACGAAACCGTCCCCTTTACCCCCCCCCCCCCCCCCGCCCCAATGCTAATCGTTATTTGTAACGCACGTGCTGCTGATGTTTATCATTTTAATTTCAAGCACACAAACTTGATGAGCATACGGGGTCTGTTACCGTCATTCGCGTACGCTTAGCTACAACACATGTCTTTGTGTCATTGTTACCACGTCACATTCTTTTCATGTCCGTCACTGTTTTCTGGAGGCTGTTTTTACGTCCACCTCGGAGCGGCTTTTCTGACTTTTGTAGGTTGTATGTACGTATGTGATTGTTTTATTGTATGTATGTATATATGTGTTGTATGTGTGTATTTATGTGTGTGTATGTATGTGTGTATGTATGTGTATATTTATGTATGTATGTATGTATATATGTATGTATATATTTATTTATTTATGTATGTATGTATGTATGTATGTGTGTGTATGTATGCATGTATATGTATATGTATATGTATGTATGTATGTGTATGTATGTGTATGTATGTGTATGTATGTGTATGTATGTATGTATATATGTATGTATGTGTGTATGTATGTATGTATGTGTGTATATAAGTAAAGGGGGTGTTCAAGTCAAACCGGAACTTTTTTAATTGTAGGACAACCAAAACAGTATCAAGAAGTCAAAATACCATTTATTTTTCGATATAATCTCTTGCAACATTCATGCATTTATCCCAGCGTTTAAGTAATGCTTGTAAGGCTACAGCGAAGAAAGATTTGTCAGTATATCTGAACCAATCCAGGGCAGCCGGTTTCACTTCGTCATCAGTGCTGAAATGCTGACCTCCCAGGAATTCTATAAGTGGTCCAAAGAGGGAGAAATCACTTGAAGCAAAGCCTGGGCTGTAATGTGGATGTGACAATACCTCCCAGCCGAGTTGCTACAGATCGCACATAATGCAGTGAGCCGTATGATGTCGAGTGTTATCTTGCAGAATGCCCTTTGGGATCAAACCCAACGTTCAAACGATCAAACAACGATCCTTCCAAAAATTAAAATATTCATGAACAATAGTGTTCACGGTACCCAGAGAAAGACTTGCCTCTTGTGCAATTTCGCGACAGGTTATACGTGTATTTTCCAGGAATGACTGGTGGGTTGAAAGCTACGACCGGGATCATCACTCACGGATGTAAGCCTTCTCTAAAACGTAAACGTAAACGTAAACCATTCACATATTTTACTGCGATTGAATGCCTTACTCATCGCCATATTGTGATTACAGTCTTATGTAGATTTCCGCAGGTTTCACACCTTCTTTCTCAAGACACTTTATCACAACACCCTGAGCAAGCACTGACAGTGTTATCCGCCATTTTGGTGTCTCTGTCACGTGACTGGCCTGTGGCAAGTGGGACACCAAGGAGCAATAGGGCACATGTACCCCTAGGAAATGATAGTAGTTCCTTCACGCTAAAACCCAATCAGGTAGAACTAGAACCAAAAAGTTCTGGTTTGACTTGAACGCCCCTTGTATGTACTATGTATTTGTGTATGTATTTATGTACGTATGTATGTGTTCGTTCGTGCCTATGTACGTACGTGTGTTTGTGCGTGTATGTGTATGTGTATGAATGCATGTTTGCGTGTATGCATGTATGTGTGTATTCATGTGTATGTGTGTTTATTCGTGCGTACATGCGTGTGTATATGTGTGTGCATGTATGTGTGTATTCATGTGTATGTGTGTTTATTCGTGCGTACATGCGTGTGTATATGTGTGTGAATGTATGCATGTTTAACGTGTGTGCGTTTTTCCGTGTAAGTGTGTGATTTTTGCTATTGAAGAATCGCTTCGATGTGACATGCTCTATCGTCGTGTGTATAAGTGTGTATGTGTCTGTATATAGTTTCACTTATATGTTATTTTTTTAGTGTGAGCATTGCTCTTTATGTATGTGTGTGTTTGTGTGTGTGTGGTTCACCTGTGTTATGTTCTCAATAGGGCCATTGTGCTGTATGTTTTAGTGTGTGTTTCACCTGTGACATCGCACCAGTGTGGCTATTGATATATCTGTTTGTTTTTATGTGTACATGGTGTTTGAATTTTCACTGTGCTTGGTTTTAGTATGACCTTGTTCTGTCTGTATGTACCCCCGTTTGTATGTGTGCCCGTCTGTATGTGTGCCTGTCTGTATGTGTGCTCGTCTGTATGTGTGCCTGTCTGTATGTGTGCCCGTCTGTGTGTACGCCCGTTTGTATGTGTGCCCGTCTGTATGTGCGTTTGTCTGTATGTGTGCCCGTCTGTGTGTACGCCCGTTTGTATACGTGCCTGTCTGTATGTACGCCTGTCTGTATGTGAGCCCGTCTGTATGTGTGCCTGTCTGTATGTGTGTGTGCCCGTCTGTATTTGTGCCCATCTGTATGTGTGCCTGTCTGTGTGTGTGCCTGTCTGTATGTGTGCCTATCTGTATGTGTGCCTGTCTGTATGTGCGCCCGTCTGTATGTGTGCTCGTCTGTATGTGTGCCCGTCTGTGTGTGTGCCTGTCTGTATGTGCGCCCGTCTGTATGTGTGTCCGTCTGTATGTGTGCCCGTCTGTGTGTGTGCCTGTCTGTATGTGCGCCAGTCTGTATGCGTGCCCGTCTGTATGTGTGCCCGTCTGTGTGTGTCTGTCTGTATGTGTGCCTGTCTGTATGTGTGCCTGCCTGTATGTGTGCCTGTCTGTGTGTGTGCATGTCTGTATGTGTGCCCGCCCGTATTGTGACAAATGTGTTCACCTGTCTGTATGTGTGCCTGTCTGTATGTGTGCCTGTCTGTATGTGTGCCTGTTTGTATGTGCGCCCGCCTGTATGTGTGCCTGTCTGTATGTGTGCCTGTCTGTATGTGTGCCTGCCAGTATTGTGACACATGTGTTCACCTGTCTGTATGTGTGTCGCCCGTATTGTGACACATGTGTTCACCTGTCTGTATGTGTGCCTGTCTGTATATGCGCCTGTCTGTATGTGCGCCTGTCTATATGTGCCTGTCTGTATGTGTGCCTGTCTGCATGTGTGCCCGTCTGTATGTTTGCCTGTCTGTATGTGTGCCTGTCTGTATGTGTGCTTGTCTGTATGTATGCATGTCTGTATGTGCGCCCGCCCGTATTGTGACAAATGTGTTCACTTTTCTGTATGAACGTATTTTGATTTTTTGTGTGTTTGTTTGTGAGAATATTTTGATGTTTGTCTGTGTGTGTTTGTGAGCGTAGTTTCATATTGTGTTTGGTCATGACCGTGTGTTTGATGACTGTTTGTGCGTGTTTGCGTGTGTGTAAGCATATTTTGAAAATCTGTTTTGTGCGTGTTTTTTGGTATGTGTAGGCGCATGTTGATATTTTGTTTGTGCCTGTTTGTGCCTGTTTGTGTGTTTTTTTTGTTCTTTTTTTTCTATTTCAACTATGATGTCTTTATGGCATTACACTTCATGCTTCTTTAGTTGTTTGACAAACCCGACTATTAGTCAACCCCCAAACGTCACAACCGATGCGTTTTTAATTGTAGCCTAAATTTTCTCATTGGAAGATTGTGCCATACTTGAGCAATCAAGGCACTAAAACGTTCCAAAGAACAATTGCTACGACAAGAGACCCAGAAGTGAGGAATTATGTTACAGAATTAAAACAATTAATGAATTATGGAATGGAACACAATTATCTTTTGATGAGTTTGCCAACTACGTGAAGGAAAAAGATCAAATGAAAAGTGATAAGGGAAAAAATACGCAATGAAAAGTGACGATTAAAAATCATAATAAATTAACAGTTTATAGCAAAGATTATTATAATGAACAATTACGGCAACAACAACAAAAATCATTTGAAGAAATATGACGTGAAAAAGTAAAAGAATACTGGAAGAAAAATTAATAACCCAATAAAGAATTATTATAATAAGGAAAAATATAAAATTCAAGGATTGTGTCAAAAAGTCAATGTATTCAAACAAAATTGAAAACATTAAAGTCATAACAGACTAATCAGGATGAGCCGTGCAAGACCACAAATAGTCATAAATGAGACTAGTCTTACAAGTTGTAACGTCCAAGTGGTACAGCGGTAAGGGCGCTCGCCTCTCATAGGCAAGGTGCTGTGATCGACCTCTAAGGTAAGCCCCGAACTGCATGGATGCAAATGGGTACATTACGAACACTTAGGAAAGATAATGGATCGAGGGAGATAACAGGATAAAAGGTTATCTTCCCGCAATAACAACAACAACAACAACACAACAACAACAACAACAACACAACAAACGCTGTGAAAATGTTGTTGCTGAACGCTACTACACTCATTCTCATTTAGCTCTTTTAGAACGTTTCTGGGGCCTACGTGGGCTAGTGGTTAAATGACACGGCTCACAACCCAAAGGTGCTGGGTTCGATCCCCATCACATCACGGGCCGTTACCTTGGGGAAGCAAATCCTTAGAAATACAAGAAAAACCAGACCCTTACAAAAAATGCATGCCGAAGTCGGATGCAAAATAAAAACCGGAGTATAACGCAAACCGCCTTGGGGATTAGAGAAATAAGGTGAAAGCGGAAAATAGCACGTATTGTGATGGCTTCTCCTTCATCCTGATGTGTAAGCAGACTGGCGATCTCCTGGCTAGAGTACAATGCGAGATTACCCAGAAATCTACGTCGATGACGATTACAATGTTAATTCCCACCTTGTTGGTCAGACTGCTGGGACACAGCCTGTTTCCAGGAGCCGTTCAAGATGTGACGTTTGGATCTTGATCAGTATGTTTCACCTCATCCTGATATTGCTTTTTGTGCTGCAAAATGCGCTATTATGCCTTCAACACTTCATCCCCGACTGCAGTGCGTGTTATATAGCTATTGTTGATGAAGGTATCAGATTCATTTTAGCAGATAATAAATGAACTGGAACTCCCCTGGTATTTGGCGAAGAGGACGACAACTCCTGACACATAACTCGTGTTGATCGGTCTAATGGAATGAACCGAGGGCAGTTACACAAGCGAAACCAAGATGTTCCATCCCCTCCCCTTTCCGACCTCCTGGGGACTGCACGTTTTCCTGTACCTAAGAATTACCTCTCATCTCTACAGGAAGCTGTGGAACCTGATCTGGTTCTCCCAGACCAAATTTGTGCCAATTATTCACATTCAAACAGCAGTTATACAATAAGGGTATACACAATGGAGATTTACCATTTGTCAACTTTCTTCTTTCTCATCCCCTTCCCTTCCCCGTGTGTCAGCCATGACAGGAGTAGTGTCACAGAGCGGTGTGATACTCATTTTTGTTCATTCTTTCCTTCTCCTTCAAGTGGGCGTCCAGGAGTGAGAGAGGATACGCTTAAAAAACTTATCACAATATCACGACGTTACTGTACGTATTTATTTATTTATTTAACTCTCCACAAGGCGTGTTTTAATGTAGGCCCAATTTGTTTGGTACAAATTTCTCACTTGAGAAACACGTACAAAGGAGATGTACTGTCTGGTGACAAGAATTGTGTCACAGGGCAAGCTTAAACGGAGGTTTATGTCTCTTCTGTACTATTATTGTTGCCCGGTTGTAAGGAAACCTTACTGTACTTCATGTTGATGTGGTTTCCGTAACAATGTCTTTTACATTTACTTATTAAACTTTTGACAGAGTCGAACATTGGAAAATTAATTATATTTCTCCAAGAAATAATCCTAGATGGGAAGGACATTAACCTGTTCAGTAATCTTTTCTGGGAACAAATTGGTACAGTAAAGTCAGGAAAGTTATGCTCTCCAATTATAGATGTAAAAAGATAAGTGAAACCGGGATGTGTATTTTCCCTTTGTCTTTTTAAGATATACACAGAACAAATATTGAAACAGATAGAGGGGATGCCAGGGTTTGTCATTGGAGGAGTGGCAATGAATAACCTTAGATATGCGAACGATACAGTTTTGATGGCGAAAAGTGAGCAAGAATTGCAGGAGCTTTTGACAACAATATACAAAATAAGTTAAGAGTTTGGATTAGACATAAACATATATAAAACAAAGACTAAGATACTTGGGAAAAGGGAAAAGAAATCATGTATCTAGATCAAAATAAAAGATCAACTACTGGAACAGGTATAGCGTTTCTCCTATTTATGTCAAATAAAAACGGAATAAGGCAGCTGTGAAAGAGAAAGACAAAGAATAAGTATGACCAAGATGGTATTCAGCAACATGCGACATATACTGACAGGTAAACCATAAATTGAAAATGAGAATTGTCAGATGGTATGATACTTGTAACTACTTTATGGCACAAAAACATGTACACTGAATAGCAATTTGAAAGGCGTATTGAAGCCTTCCAAACGTGGGTGTATATCAGATTTGGTTGCGTTTCTTGGAAAGAGAAGAAAACAAATGTGGAGGGATTGAAAGAGTTGCGGTCGAGAAGAGAGTTAATGACCGAAATCGGGGATAGGCAGTTAAGTTATTTTGGCCATAGAGAAGGCATTCCTCTTTGTTGAAATCCTAACTAGAGGATAGAGGAGAAGGCAGTCGTTGAAGAGGCATACAACGTTATACGTGGGTGGATAACATCTGGAGATGGATTGGAAAAACCCTGTCAGATTGCACCACTAGGAGACCCATTGCAGCCGACCTTCGATGCGGAGATGGCACTTCAATTAAATTGATTATTAAACTATAGTTATCCTAACTTGACGTGCGTTTCTCTTCTACCATGTCGTGTGGTGGTGTCCTTATCCTTTTCTTGTGACGTATTATTTTTACAGTAGCCTGCCACATGCCTAACCTTCTCTAATCAGCTGTAGCGACATGTCAGGCAGGTTAGCGTGTTACTATTCATAGATGTCATCTAGAGCCGCGAAAACAAGGGCAAGCCACAAATGTCGCTCTTTCAAAGTTTGGCAAACCCCAAATCAGGGTCCTCCTGGTAGGAGAGAGTCGATAGTTTTTAAGTCTCCTGGTTGCATAGTCCAGCTATTGGTCAAATAGGAAGCTCCTGATGCATCTCACCTCTAGGTGAACCTGATCTAGGACAGAAGACGAAAAAGAGGAAAGTTGACAAATGGTAACTCCTCCATACTGCATACACTCATTCCCTGTCTTCTATATTTGCACCCACGACGAATTAACTCCTACTTATCAATATATAATTATCGATATATAAATTGTGGTTTAAAATCAAATCACTCACAATTGTAAACTGAGATAATCAGCTATTATGTTTACTCGCCCTTGCTGTAAGACGCAGAAAGCGACAGTGAACAAACGATTGTACAATATAATTAATGCATTTAAAATGTGGAAGTATTGAAGAATCGGGCGCATCTCCTACAAATAAGAGAAAACAAATAAAGAAGTCTTGGAAAAATTAGGGCTGTCAATAGAATTGACGAGCTCGTACGATTCTGGTTCATTTTTATCTTTAAGATTGTGATTAGTAAGTTTTTCTTATTTGTGTTGTCCCTTGTTTATTATGGGGATCTTATGTTCGGAACATAAATCATTGTTTTCTATATGTCAACCAACACCGAACTGATTCATACATGTCTCTGTTCTCATCAACATTTAAACTTCGTTTTTGCTGAAGCCCTTTGATTTACACCTAACCAATCAATCAATCAATCAATCAATCAATCAAGCAGCCAACACTACAATGCGTTACGCTATTTTCACGCAATAGTAACCATACTAATATCATTCATTCTATTTAGCATCTAAAGTTCTCCATCCTATTTCTGGATATCAGAGAAACTAGCCACAGACGGTCGTAATCCCACTTTCACATTTCGTAACTGTTCCACAGCACGTGAACTGATAGTTTCTGCATTTTTGTTTTAATTCTGGAGAAATTGATTGCCCATTTGTATAGTAGACGTCATCGATAAATCTGTGGCTGCTTGTTGAGCGTGCGTGCTTGTTTTGATTAAACAGGTCAGCCTTAACATCAAATACAATTTTTTGTGTACGTCTTGGGATATTACAAAGAGCGACCCATGACTGCAAGGGTCAGTGCCAGCGAACTAGAACGGCCAAGACCCTTCTTCGCCTCCACGAGGTGATCCTGGATAACATGCTGCAACAGAGCTGACTAGCTAAGGAGAAGGGGTCGAAGAGGGAATGCTAACCCAGTACTTAAAAAATGACTGCTGAAGTCGGATGTGTTGGAGCCAAAGATGCAAATATCGCAGTCTTGATGTAAACTACGATACAACGCATTCCGTTTTCCGGACTTCATTCTGCTACTTGCAAAGCCCTTATCATGACTAGGTAGCGGGAGATTGAGAACGAACGAAGCCAAGCCAAGCCAAATATTACAAAGTAAAAATCGGACCAAAACCGAATATATGGTTGCAATACAGCGATTGCCAAACCGTTCAATCTTTGGATCGCTTTACGTTTTTCTGACTTATCGATGCATGGCTCTTTACAAATGAGTCTATCATCCCTTTCATTGTGAGAAAACAAATCTAGTCTGGACTGCAGGTCTGCACAAGGTGGTCACATAATAGGTACTGCCGTTGGGGATGATATGTACGAGTTCTCAGTTTGTGTAACTGTGGGTCATCAGTTTCATGTGTCCCTGATTTGCTAATCCTCATCAATAGGCACAATTGCTGGAATAGAAAGTACATTCTGTCAGTGAGATACAATGATAGATAGTAGACTGTGTCAGTGAGATACAATGATAGATAGTAGACTGTGTCAGTGAGATACAATGTTAGTAGATTGGGTCAGTGAGAGACAATGACATATATCAGTTTGAGTCAGTGAGATACAATGATAGATAGTAGATTTGATCAGTGAGAGACAATGATAGATAGTAGACTGTGTCACTGAGATACAATGATAGATAGTAGATTTGATCAGTGAGAGACAATGACAGATAGTAGATTGAGTCAGTGAGTGGCAGTGGTAGTAGATTGGGTCAGGGAGATACAATGATATATAGTAGGTTAGGTAAGTGAGATACAATGACATATAATAGACTGTGTCAACGAGAGACAACGATAGATAATAGACCGTGTCAACGAGAGACAATGACATATAATAGACTGTGTCAACGAAAGACAATGACATATAATAGACTGTGTCAACGAGAGGCAATGACAGATAATAGACTGCGTCAACGAGGGACAACTATAGGTGGTTTAACATTGTCGCGTGGGACGTTGTTTGACGTTTAACATCGTCGCGTGGGACGTTGTTTGACATCGTAGTGTGGGACGTAGTATGACACCGTGGTAGAAAAAATGTTTGACATCGTGAATGGAACGACGGTTTGACATCGTGGTAGGAAAGATTGTAAACATTTGAATTGATAAACAACATCCGAGAAAGGAAATTGTACAGATCCACGTGTTCTTACTTCATTCGACATGACATATGAAAATGATATCTTCTTTAGTCGATATGTTTATTTCCCCCGTTTGTTCTTCTTGAATTAACAAGTAACTGCTAAAGAAACACTTCTCAAATGTGGTCTCATTCTTCGCCTTGTGTCATACCTTCTCTTTGCAGTAAATATATTTTTCTATTCCATCTCACATCATCTTATGGCCTGTACCTTTACATTATTGTTTGTTCTGCACTGTGTGTTATCTTCTTCGTGTCTTCTTGGATCCCTGGCCAGTGGCTAACATAGCAGTCAGTGACTAACATAGCAGGCAGTGGCTAACATAGCAGTCAGTGACTAACGTAGCAGTCAGTGACTAACATAGCAAGCAGTGACTAACATAGCAGGCAGGGACTAACATAGCAGGCAGTGACTAACATAGCAGGCAGTGACTAACATAGCAGTCAGTGACTAACATAGCAGGCAGTGACTAACATAGCAGGCAGTGACTAACATAGCAGGCAGTGACTAACATATCAGGCAGTGACTAACATAGCAGGCAGTGACTAACATAGCAGACAGTGACTAACATAGCAGGCAGTGACTAACATAGCAGTCAGTGACTAACATATCAATCAGTGACTACCATAGCAGGCAATGACTAACATAGCAGGCAGTGACTAACATAGCAGTCAGTGACTAACATATCAATCAGTGACTACCATAGCAGGCAATGACTAACATAGCAGGCAGTGACTAACATAGCAGTCAGTGACTAACATATCAGTCAGTAACCACCACCATAGCTGAGAACGTCATTGAGCGCACCAACAAACTCCATTCCTACCAGTTTTTCCCGGTGTCCCTTTTCTGGTTGGTTTCAGCATTTCCACGTCTGTTTAATATGGTTGTATGCCATATTGTCTGACCTCAACCACTTTTGTAGCACGGCGGCTCAATTGATCGCATCATTCCCTTTTCTAATGACATGGCCGTTTCATCTCCAACGTGGATTGGTCACGATGTTGTGTATGTCTTCCCGTAAGCCAATCAGCTCTATGTAAACGATTGTGCAAAGTCAAACAAAATAGATGATGAATCTACCATTTATTGATATGTGTATCTTACACTCATTTATTGATATGTGTATCTTACACTAATTTATTGATATATGTATTTTACACTAATTTATTGATATCTGTATCTTACACTCATTTATTGATATGTGTATCTTACACTCATTTATTGATATGTGTATCTTACACTCATTTATTGATATGTGTATCTTACACTCATTTATTGATATGTGTATCTTACACTCATTTATTGATATGTGTATCTTACACTCATTTATTGATATGTGTATCTTACACTCATTTATTGATATGTGTATCTTACACTCATTTATTGATATGTGTATCTTACACTCATTTATTGATATATGTATTTTACACTAATTTATTGATATCTGTATCTTACACTCATTTATTGATATGTGTATCTTACACTCATTTATTGATATGTGTATCTTACACTCATTTATTGATATGTGTATCTTACACTCATTTATTGATATGTGTATCTTACACTCATTTATTGATATGTGTATCTTACACTCATTTATTGATATGTGTATCTTACACTCACTCCATGCTGTGCCTTCCAGCGACCTCTTTCTTGTTTTACGTTTGCTGTTTTTGTATCTGTTCTTAGTTCGATACCTTCTCTCCTTATCTTTCCTGCTGCTTTGCCTGCTAGCAGTGCTGCTTATATGTTTCATAATTACTTACTTCTTCAATCAACTTTTCCTATGTCTTCTGTACACCTTCTTACGTGATTTTTCTGGATTGTTGCACCCTTCCTGAACCTTCTCCTTCAGTATCCTACCTTTCGCTCTCATAGTTCACACCACACTTCCTCTGCTCCATAATTTATTTATCTACCTAATCATTAACGATATCCATTAAAAGTAATAACTGACAACTTATGTAAGCACAGGCACAGAATCCAGTAAAAGGCCAACTAATTATGCGCATATCATTAGCCTACAACACACAAACAACAGATGATCATTACCCCTACCAAAAAAAAAGTAATCCTGATGCATCTTCCTTGTCATTTTCAACAAGCCAAATTATCCCCTGCACATGAAAGCCCTATTCAACTTCAAAAACAGTTTACACTATTCATGAATAAACATCTTCTTTTCTAGTCTTTCATTGCAGACTGCATAATTTTGACCCTTACGACCTTTGAAGAAGCAGCCAACGCCCTAGTCTTGTGTTTGTTGCTCGGGTTTTGTGCAGATATTTGTTGCAATTCGTATTTTCCCCCCGCATTTATCCGACAAAACCAGCAGATAAAAGAATGCACAAACGTCGCGAAATATAGTTTGACAGAATATATGTCTCTCTAAAATGAAGGCATTCATTGTAACTGAGGTAAACCTAAAGTGAGGCTTGACCCTGCCCGTCCCTGCCCCCCCCCCTCCCCCACCTGTTACTGTCTTCACTCTTTCATCGTTCTGGTCCCCTCCTAAAATCTACATGAGTCGGAGTCACTGTAGCTCTAGAAACGAACCGAAGTTCGGAATGCCGTTTGAGTTTGCTCATTGGAGCAGCAACAAGGGCACCACTACCTCCACAAGGGTTTGAAGGTTTCCCGGACAGAAAATGACAACACAACGGGGTGGCCATTGTCTATCTGACATTACGTTCGCAAGAAATGACGTCTCTTCTTCTAGCAAACGTAGCGCCACTTGTTATCCTCGAGCTAGGCGCCCTATTAACTACCGGATTCTGCTAATAATATGCGAAACGCACTTGCGCAATGGGCGTGCAACTCTTATATCAACGCGTTTTAACTGCGCAGTTGTCGACAGCTGTTTCTGCTGATGCTGAAAAATTTGATGAGCTGTGATATTTCCAAATCGCGATATCATTTGCAGATAACGTGTCGTTCAAAAGAGTCATTGAAAGAGCCGAATTTAAAACGGGCAGTTAAACACAAACTGTACGGGTACAACAGTAGTTGCCTTCTAGGCAGGAAACACACAGTTCCTAGATTCTTTTGGCTGGAAAATTGCGGGGATTTGAAGAAAACGATTTAATAATACTAACAATGTTGAGAGTATTACAGATACGAGGCAGAGCTCAGGAGGCGTGGATTGATTGTGTCTAGGTGCACATGATGGACATCACACCAATAATCCTGCTGTTGGAAGCGACTAGCACTGGTTTGGATTCATTTTTGACATTTCTTTGGTAGCCATTGACAGTGGTTCTTCTGTCATCACAAGGCATACTCAGCGGGCCGTGGTCCTTCTATCATCACAAGGCATACTCAGCGGGCCGTGGTCCTTCTGTCATCCCAAGGCATACTCAGCGGGCCGTGGTCCTTCTGTCATCACAAGGCATACTCAGCGGGCCGTGGTCCTTCTGTCATCACAAGGCATACTCAGCGGGCCGTGGTCCTTCTGTCATCACAAGGCATACTCAGCGGGCCGTGGTCCTTCTGTCATCACAAGGCATACTCAGCGGGCTGTGGTCCTTCTCACATTTATGCAATATGAAACATTAAGCTCATCAGTCTGGGGATTACAGAGTCGATCCCCACTTTGCTGGTCGGATTGCTGTTACACAGCCTGTTTTAACGGCCGTAGACGGATGTATCGGACTGAAAGATGCAAATACCGCAGTCAAGTTGTAAACTACCGACACAATGCAATCCGTTCTTCGGACATCCTGCTACTTGTAAAGCTCTGTTCATTGCTTGGTAGCTGGAGATTGAGAACGAAGAAGAAGAATAAGAAGAAGACAAAGAAGCCTGTTTCCAGAAGCACGAACAAGAACATGAGGCTGGGTCAGTAAGTTCCACCTGACTTCTCTTACTCTTCGCTCCCCCAATAACAGTGTCATAATGAAGGATCACAAGGAACACGACTTAGATAAAAAAAAAACTTTTTTGAACAATTTAGTGACTTCAGCAGAGATAGGATAAAATGAACCCAAAATATGAAGCAAGAAGTAAATTAATAAATAACTCCTTATGTGTCTTATGCTCTTAACATTTCTTCTGTTTTCTATCATCTGCTTTTTTCTTCCTTTGTTTGTGGACCATCTTCTATCTACGACACCTACGTTCCAACCTAGACGTTTAATGGAGAAACAGGGTGACAAACACAGAGGTGCCTTCTTGCACCTCCCTCCGAAGCGTGTACACTCTCCTTAGGCAACGAAGACTTTATATTGCTCGTTGCATGAACAACTCTGCCGACGACAGATGTTTAAGTCCGAAAGGCGCAAATATCGCAGTCAAGCTGTAAACTAGCCACAAACTCGTTCTTTTCACCGGATTACATCCTTCTACTTGCAAAGCTCTGTTCAGGACTTGATAGTTGGAGATTGAGAACGAACGCAGAAGAAGAAGAAGAAAAAGAAGAAGAAGAAGAAGCTTTGAAAATGATATCACCCCCAAATATATTTTCTATAGACAATTGGCTGATGGCGAAAGAACATTCGACCGACCACACCTTACAAGGACGTGTGTAAGTGGCACATGAAGGTACTGGAAAAAGACTGACATCCTTTGGGACGACAAAGTTACAGACTGATCTTCTTCTTCTTCTTCTCCTTCTTATTATTTTTTTCTTCTTCTTCATCTTATTTTTATTCTTCTTCCCGGTACCATCCCGGTACCAAGACACAAAAAGGGCCTTGTCTGGAAAACGGAATGCCTTTTATCGTAGTTTACAGCTTGACTGCAATATTTGCACCTTTTGGTCCGACACATCCGACTTCAGCACTCATTTTTTAGTTCGTGATTAGCCTCCCCACTTGGATCCCTTCTCCCTGGCCAGTCTACTTTGTTCCAGCCTGACAGACCGATCTAAGTTCAGGTGCTCTCTAAACATACATCTGAGTATTCAGGAAAAGAAACCTCTGCAACACGGCAACGGTTAACCATAACATCGTTAAGAAAATGGAAACCTAAAACTTAGAGAGTTAATACTCCATGGATAATGGATAATGACTCTACAAGCAGTTCATGGGCAACTTGCTTACTGATTTACTGACTTAATTGCTGTTTTACTGACTTGCTGATTTACTGACTTACTTACTGATTTACCGACTGATTTGCTGACTTACTTACTGATTTAGTTACTTACTCGTTTACTTAATGACTAACTGATTTACTTACTTACTCGTTTACTTACGACTTGCTGATTTACAGACTTACTCATTTACTTACGACTTGCTGATTTACAGACTTACTTATTGATTTACTAACGTCCTATTTACTGACTGCCTGACTGCACTACTGACTGTAACATGAATACATATAATAGCCGCTAATGACGCTGTATAGCCATCGAGGAAAGGACGGATTGAGATCCGAAGAATCGTAAACAGTATGACCGCCTATCTCTATTCCAATTATATCGACTATGTGTACCAGTGGAATTCTATGTCTTCGACCTATTAGTAATTAGCCTTTCTTTCTGTGTGAATTTGTTCTCATGTCCACCTGATCCATCAATCTCCATCATGAAAGACAAGTGTTTCTAATTGTCCTTTCACTATTAAGTATTTATCAAACAAATTTGTTCCTACTGAGACTCTCTCCCTCTCTCTCTCTCTCTAGCTGTCTTTGTATTTTCTACACCCGTCCAAATCCAAAACGAAAACTAATTAATTAATTAATTTTAAAAAAATATATTTTAAAGTCATGACTGGAGAAAAATAACACATGCGAACTAGATGGGCCGATTTGCGGATGTGCCCGACACAATTGGCTGCACTACAGCCCGGCATAAATACACACATACGGATAATCCGAGTTTGTATAATCTAAATGACTATGCCTGAGGTTGAAATGAGCGAATTTTTTCATAAACCTTTAACAAAGTCGTGGCACAAGTAACAGACAGACGCTGTTGTGGATGTAGTCAAGAGGGTAACGTCGTGGCACTAGTAACAGACGGGCGTTGTAGTCACTGTAATCAAGAGGGTAAGGTCTGGCACTAGTAACAGACAGTGCAACAACCGGAGGGGACTGTTAAATATCTGTAAAACGTAGTGGAAGCAAAACTATTCAAAGGCGTGTACAGAAAAAATACTGACAGAATGGTATGCGTCAGTCAATGATCTGAGCTTTGACCAAGGAGTTAGTAGAGGTTGAGCAGGAAGACTACCACACAAGTAGTCCAGTGAAGAATAAGTTGTACTTGTTTTATCGTTGTAAAGTTGATGAACGTGAATGAAATGAGGATATGGGAGGCCCAACAAGATGATTATCCTAATCTAACGCACAAGCAGTGTCCTGTACATTATGTAATCATTAATAGAGACATTCCTAGTCGTGGACGTTAATAGAGACATTCCAAGTCGTGGACATTAATAGAGACATTCCAAGTCGTGGACATTAATAGAGAAATTCCAAGTCGTGGACATTAATAGAGACATTCCAAGTCGTGGACATTAATAGAGACATTCCTAGTCGTGGACGTTAATAGAGAGATTCCAAGTCGTGGACATTAATAGAGACATTCCTAGTCGTGGACATTAATAGAGACATTCCAAGTCGTTGACATTAATAGAGACATTCCAAGTCGTGGACATTAATAGAGACATTCCTAGTCGTGGACATTAATAGAGAAATTCCTAGTCGTGGACATTAATAGAGACATTCCAAGTCGTGGACATTAATAGAGAAATTCCAAGTCGTGGACATTAATAGAGACATTCCAAGTCGTGGACATTAATAGAGACATTCCTAGTCGTGGACGTTAATAGAGAGATTCCAAGTCGTGGACATTAATAGAGACATTCCTAGTCGTGGACATTAATAGAGACATTCCAAGTCGTTGACATTAATAGAGACATTCCAAGTCGTGGACATTAATAGAGACATTCCAAGTCGTGGACATTAATAGAGAAATTCCTAGTCGTGGACATTAATAGAGACATTCCTAGTCGTGGACATTAATAGAGACATTCCAAGTCCTGGACATTAATAGAGACATTCCAAGTCGTGGACATTAATAGAGACATTCCTAGTCGTGGACATTAATAGAGACATTCCAAGTCGTGGACATTAATAGAGACATTCCAAGTCGTGGACATTAATAGAGACATTCCAAGTCCTGGACATTAATAGAGACATTCCTAGTCGTGGACGTTAATAGAGAGATTCCAAGTCGTGGACATTAATAGAGACATTCCTAGTCGTGGACATTAATAGAGACATTCCAAGTCCTGGACATTAATAGAGACATTCCTAGTCGTGGACGTTAATAGAGAGATTCCAAGTCGTGGACATTAATAGAGACATTCCTAGTCGTGGACATTAATAGAGACATTCCAAGTCGTTGACATTAATAGAGACATTCCAAGTCGTGGACATTAATAGAGACAATCCTAGCCGTGGACATTAATAGAGACATTCATAGCCGTGGACATTAATAGAGACATTCATAGCCGTGGACATTAATAGAGACATTCCTAGCCGTGGACATTAATAGAGACATTCCTAGCCGTGGACATTAATAGAGACATTCCTAGCCGTGGACATTAATAGATATGAATCGATATTGCAAGAGGAGAGAGAGAGAGAGAGATAAAGATGGGGGTGGGGGAGGTACAAGAGTGACAACTGCTATCCGCGAATATCATTTGTATTTAAGTACTATCAAGATAAAAGGATGAAGGTAATGACAATTATAATTCCATTTGCCATGACAACTCGGTCGATATAACTTAGATTTATCGTCTATTTTGCATCGCAATTATCAGCCGTGCAATCTTTGCTCCTTTAACTAAGACGTACAATGGTCTAAAACTATTGTTAGACATGGATATAATTAGCCCTTTTTCAATAATTCTTGTTCATTAATCACCAAAATTCGTTATTTCTATATTATCATGTCTTACTATTTCTAACTTCACTTCGCATATCTTGCAATCTGGAATTTTACCATGCCTCATTTTTTCTGGCTTTTCTCACATCTCATTATTTCAGAGCTTCAACTCATAATTTCTAGCTTTCCGCCACATTTAATTATTTCTGGGTTTTCAACACACTTTATTTTCTTTCCCCACCACAACTAAATTATAATTATTTATAGCCTTCACGTCAGTTGCACTTCATTTTCTCATTTGTCATGGTCAACTTTCCATCTACTTGTTAGGGAAGTGTGTGGCTATTGAGCTGTGAGGTTGGTATACACACGAAACGTGTCAGATTCAAATCATGAAACGCATTATCTGACAGACTAGATATGTCTTTGGATTTCCCATGCTATGACAGCGTCCACTAGTCGACCCAGCTCTAAATGGGTACCCGAGGAAGTCTATGAAATATTTTTAGCTGCTACTGAATTTGTGCTTTGTCGTTGACAGTTTCAGCAGTCAAATGGGCTGAGTACACATGGCGATGTCTCCCAAGGGCAATAAAGCCGTTTTTACAAGCCATTTCCATGCCATTAATTTCCATCGCTTCTTGTTAAATTAAGTGATGTAACTTTTCAAATATATCTTGTTATTCCTAGTTTAATTCTTCCAGTATGATTATTGTTGGCATATTTTCTTCTGTTCAAGGTCACGGAGGTGTGAACCAGTTAGGCGGGGTGTTCGTCAATGGCCGACCACTTCCAGATATTGTTCGGTCTAAGATCGTTGAGTTGGCGCAGGCTGGAATACGGCCTTGTGATATTTCCAGGCAGCTGAGGGTCAGCCACGGCTGTGTCAGTAAAATTCTTGGAAGGTAAGACTTTCTTTTTATTATTTGTTGTTCAGTTCATGGAAATGGCCAAGGAGTATGTGCCCATAATAATTGTAACATGTAAGGTAAAAAGCAAGGTACAAAAGAGGCAGGTAGTAAATGGGAAATAACACTTAATACGTAGCGAATCAATTGGACAGTTGAAAGTGAGCAAAGTACCAAGAACCAACAACAGTCGTAAAGACAGGTATACAGTAAGCACTCGGATAACATACACAACGGATAACATACTCAACGGACAGAATACTCACTGGGCAATATATTCAACGGATAACATACTCAACGGGCAAAATACTCACTGGGCAACATACTCAATGGATAACATACTCAACGGATAACATGTACAACGGACAACATATACAACGGACAACATACGCAACGGACAAAATAATCACTGGGCAACATTCTCACTAGACAACATTCTCACTAGACAACATTCTCACTAGACAACATTCTCACTAGACAACATTCTCACTAGACAACATTCTCACTAGACAACATTCTCACTAGACAACATTCTCACTAGACAACACACCAACTGGCAACATTCTCACTAGATAACACACCAACTGGCAACATTCTCACTAGACAACATTCTCACTAGACAACATTCTCCGTAGACAACATTCTCACTAGACAACACACCAACTGGCAACATTCTCACTTGACAACATTCTCACTTGACAACATTCTCACTAGACAACATTCTCACTAGACAACATTCTCCTTAGACAACATTCTCACAGGGCAACAAACTCACCGGGCACCATACTCATATAAGCGAAAATGCAGTAATTGGCAATCCAGAATCCAAATACGGATCTCTAAGTGACGTATGCGCTTCCCTGCCAGAGAGGAATGAGTTAGGAGACCACATACCTTGTATATATGTACTTTTGTTATTATTATTGATACTTCAATTAGGGCATGAAAAGTCATGTGATACACAGTATCACCAATCGCTGATCATGGACAGAGATGACTGAATCGAGTTTAGTGCAGACATACATACAGGAATATATATATTGATTAATATGGAAGGGTTTAGAATTATTTCAAACACACACACATATGTATATATATATATATATATATATATATATGGAATGATTTAAGATTACTACTGATAAGTATGGAAGAATTTAAGATTACCAAGGACAATAATGGAAATATTTAAGATAACTACCGACAGATATAAAGGATTTAAGATTACTGTTGACAGAAATGGAAGGATTTCAGATTACTACCGCCAGATATGAACGGGATTTCAGATTAAAAAAGACAGATATAGCAAGATAAAAGGTTACCATAGACAGATAAGGAGAGATCGAAGCTAAAGGCTGATTATCAAATTAAATCTAAATTTGCCTTACGCCAGTCAGATCCTAGATGTTATTGGTGATCGATTATACAGACCTCTACCATAACATGAAACTTGCGTTAGACAAAATGTCTGGCTCACTTGCAAATGATAAAAGTACATCATTAATGGCAGACCTTTAGAAATAATTTATCAGCAGCCCAACATATATATCGTTAACGGACGACGACAAAGAGAATGAATGAAATCCTAAATGCACCTGTCAAAGATCCATTAAATAAAAGCAAAACATGAGAGTGACTGCTTTTTCTTGAACTTGTAAGGTAAAGTAACTTGGTAGACGATTGGTACTTGGATCAATGTGCACCCAGATCTATTGAATACTTGTGTCGATGTTGTGGTGGTAAGAATATGGTGATTTGAACCTGTCATTCGTTTTTGTAAAGTGTGATAAAGGAGGCTTGCATATGACTTATAAATCGTTTCAGATAAAATATGTTACTATAGACCAAAAAAAGAAAGGGGTAATGACAGTGATATTCCGTTAGCAAGGAATTAAGTCGAGAAGACCTAAACAAGATTTGTTCTTGTAATCGTTTCGCTAAATAATATGTTGTTCATGTGTGCAGATTAAATAGACCAAACCTTTTGTAGCGAAGAGTAAAAAAGGTAAGATGGAATATACTGATCAAGGCGGGAGCAGAGAGTAAACAAGGTTAGATGGAATATACTGATCGAGGCGGGAGCAGAGAGTAAACAAGGTTAGATGGAATATACTGATCGAGGCGGGAGCAGAGAGTAAACAAGGTTAGATGGAATATACTGATCGAGGCGGGAGCAGAGAGTAAACAAGGTTAGATGGAATATACTGATCGAGGCGGGAGCAGAGAGTAAACAAGGTTAGATGGAATATACTGATCGAGGCGGGAGCAGAGAGTAAACAAGGTTAGATGGAATATACTGATCGAGGCGGGAGCAGAGAGTAAACAAGGTTAGATGGAATATACTGATCGAGGCGGGAGCAGAGAGTAAACAAGGTTAGATGGAGTATACTGATCGAGGCGGGAGCAGAGAGTAAACAAGGTTAGATGGAATATACTGATCAAGGTGGGAGCAGAGAGTAAACAAGGTTAGATGGAATATACTGATCAAGGTGGGAGCAGAGAGTAAACAGGGTTAGATGGAATATACTGATCAAGGCAGGAGCAGAGAGTAATCAAGGTTACATAGAATATACTGATCAAGGTGGGAGCAGAGAGTAATCAAGGTTACATAGAATATACTGATCAAGGCCGGAGCAGAGAGTAAGATTGGTCTGGTGAAACATACTGATCAAGGCCCACCTTATATCCTCGTTTTTGCTCTTGAACACAAAATTTGTGTTTAAGCAGTCTAGCAAGAGATAGGTATTGACATCCTAATCCACATAGTGGCGGGCTTACTGGTCAGTGTTGCATTACCTTATTGCGAAGAAGCATATGGTCCACTTTCTGAAGTGTGCCTCTGGATGTAAGAAGAGCCACTGTAACCCGCTACCAAAGTAATGTCAATCGTTAACTGAGCTCAGCACGATTAGCTTCAAACAACAACAGCAAACAACCATTTGAATACGAATACAAAAAATCGAAGCTGTGGCTGCACTGAAGGTCAATAGGTTATTTTGAATAAGATAAAGTGACATGACCAGCACAAAACAAAACGAAAGAAAAGTAACATTTAGATTATTCTCTATGCGTATATGGCTGTGGTTTCTTTCATTTAGCCTGAAACAATTGGCATGACTTGGTTTGGCTTCGTTCGTTCTCAATCTCCTGCTACCAAACCCTATAAAAGGCTTAAGTAGCAGAAGTCAAGAAAACGGAATGCGTTGTATCGTAGTTTACAGCTTGACTGCTACATTTACACCATTCGGTCCGATACATCCGACTTCAGCAGGCATTTTTTGAGTACCGGGGAAGCTTTCCTTCTTCGATCCCTTCTCCTTAGCCAGTCTGCCCTGCTGCAGCCTGTTATCCAGGATCACCACGTAGACGTCTAGAAGGGTCTTGACAGCTCTGGTTCGCTGGCCCTGACGCTAGCAGTCAGCTATGGGTGACTGGCTGACCACCGCAGCTCGTACTCTGCTCAGCGTTTTGATCACCCCTGTACAATTAATGCTAACCAAGAACGCTGCAGGCCATAATTAAAGTATTGCGATTTCTGTAATAACCAGACTGTGTTTACCCGGGATGGAAAGTGGATTCATACACCTCAACTTAAACACATTCTTTCTTTTACTCTGTCTGGTTATCTATTCAGTTTTCTCATTCTCCGCTTACTCACTCTATTAACATATATTTTATTTTCCTGTTTGTCATGGTTGTTTCTATCTACATTCCTCCTCTTTGCATTCCTCCTATCTGCATTCCTCCTATCTGCATTCCTCCTCTTTACATTCCTCCTATCTACATTCCTCAAATCTGCATTCCTCCTCTTTACATTCCTCCTATCTACATTCCTCCTATCTGCATTCCTCCTTTTTACATTCCTCCTATCTACATTCCTCAAATCTGCATTCCTCCTCTTTACATTCCTCCTATCTACATTCCTCAAATCTGCATTCCTCCTTTTTACATTCCTCCTATCTACATTCCTCAAATCTGCATTCCTCCTCTTTACATTTCTCCTATCTACATTCCTCCTCTTTACATTTCTCCTATCTACATTCCTCCTCTTTACATTTCTCCTATCTACATTCCTCATATCTGCATTCCTCCTATCTACATTCCTCATATCTGCATTCCTCATATCTACATTCCTCATATCTGCATTCCTCATATCTACATTCCTCATATCTACATTCCTCCTATCTACATTCCTCATATCTACATTCCTCAAATCTGCATTCCTCCTCTTTACATTTCTCCTATCTACATTCCTCATATCTGCATTCCTCATATCTACATTCCTCATATCTACATTCCTCCTATCTACATTCCTCATATCTACATTCCTCAAATCTGCATTCCTCCTCTTTACATTTCTCCTATCTACATTCCTCATATCTGCATTCCTCCTATCTACATTCCTCATATCTACATTCCTCATATCTACATTCCTCCTATCTACAATTCCTCCTATCTACATTCCTCATATCTACATTCCTCAAATCTGCATTCCTCCTCTTTACATTCCTCCTCTCTGCATTCTGTTTCCACTCAGAACGTGTATTGATTCTATTTCTCTAGTCATACTCTCTCTGTATCTCATTCTCAGTCTCTCTATCTCCCACTTTTTTTTCTTTCTCTTTCTTTCTCCTCCTTTCTCTCTCTCTCTCTCTCTTTCTCTCGTAACATTGATTCTGTTTCTCCATTCATCCGTGTGTATGCTCATTTGCTTTCGACATATTCCTTTCTCTGTACAAGCCTTTTGAAACTCTTTGATCTTGCTCTAGTTTATGACTCGGTCAATCACCTAATCCAGGTAGCTGTGGGGTGCCATCCCTACGTTACGTAAAAGGACACGTGAGTTGAATCACATATTTATACCTGGCATGACATACACAACTGCCGCATCACACAAGTACACCAGAACACGCACGTGTTCCAGCAGACATGTTTGCTCCAGTTTTTGATAACATTTGACAAATTGGTTCGATCTATTCATTAGCGGATTAACGAAGGTACTTGATGCTTGAGTGTGACATGCAGGGAGAGAAATAGTGACAGAGAGAGAGAGAGAGAGAGAGAGAGAGAGAGAGAGAGGCTAAAATAAGCTGTCACACGTATACGTAACAAAGGAAGCAGTAAAATCTAGTCTCGGATTGTGAGTTTTCCAATTATTTGCCATTGTTCTACGTACTTGTGTTAGATTTCTTTTGTCTCTTTCGTCAACTTTGATTTACTCTTTTGTACATTCACTTCTTTTAAATTCACGAAAGAGGCTTCACGTATCCCGGAAATTGATTTTGGAGACATAAAATAGGGATATGTGAAGTAAGCGAGAGAGCTTGGGCAAAAAGATGTTGCTGTCCGCCCATTACCGATCATGAAGACCACTCTCTCTGTCCGCCCGTCACCGGTCATGAAGACCACTCTCTCTGTCCGCCCGTCACCGGTCATGAAGACCACTCATTCTGTCCGCCCGTCACCGGTCATGAAGACCACTCTCTCTTTCCGCCTGTCACCGGTCATAAAGACCACTCTCTCTGTCCGCCTGTCACCGGTCATGAAAACCACTCATTCTGTCCGCCCGTCACCGGTCATGAAGACCACTCTCTCTATCCGCCTGTTACCGGTCATGAAGACCACTCTCTCTTTCCGCCTGTCACCGGTCATAAAGACCACTCTCTCTGTCCGCCTGTCACCGGTCATGAAGACCACTCTCTCTGTCCGCCTGTCACCGGTCATGAAGACCACTCTCTCTGTCCGCCTGTTACCGGTCATGAAGACCACTCTCTCTGTCCGCCTGTTACCGGTCATGAAGACCACTCTCTCTGTCTGCCTGTCACCGGTCATGAAGACCACTCTCTCTGTCCGCCTGTCACCGGTCATAAAGACCACTCTCTCTGTCCGCCTGTCACCGGTCATGAAGACCACTCATTCTGTCCGCCTGTCACCGGTCATGAAGACCACTCTCTCTGTCCGCCTGTCACCGGTCATGAAGACCACTCTCTCTGTCCGCCTGTCACCGGTCATAAAGACCACTCTCTCTGTCCGCCTGTCACCGGTCATGAAGACCACTGTCTCTATCCGCCAGTTACCGGTCATGAAGACCACTCTCTCTGTCCGCCTGTCACCGGCCATGAAGACTTCTCTCTCTGCGTGCATTGGAAATATGTTCTGTCATAGGTTGTCCCAAGGTCACTGAGGATCCCGAGTAGAGGCAGGAAAGACCTTGTGCAACGTGGACTTAGTGTGATGGCTTCTCCTTCCGGGATTCCCTAATCTATGGTTGTTGTTCAGCTGCTTATTGTCGGGATGCCTCGCATTACACTTTGCCTTCATGAACAGATACACGTTCAGCGATTTGATCATGCGCAGAAGCTTCCATTGTGACAAGTATTGTGACAGGTATTATGACAAAGCTTTTAGTAAAGCTTTGAGAGTATTTATGTATCTTTCGACCAGCAAGGGAGCGTTTACATATTTGCATCTCACCATACAAGTGTATGTTGGGCAGCTGATGGTCTGGCAGTTGGACTACATGACCTGCCCAGGGGTCCCGTAACTGCCGGACAGAAAGATAAGGTAATTGATTATTAAGGAGCAAATCTGAAAGCCCTGAGAAATAAATGTGAAGGATGAGGTTAACGGTAATAATAGATAAGGAAGTAGACGATTACCATGCATGCCTCTGCTGAGCCTTTTAAATAGGTCACAGAGAACATATTGACTTGAGATTTTCTCAATGTAACTGTAGCTTAATATTTAACGCGATTATTGTGTTTGCATATGGCTAACCAGCTTCATCTTTTAATGCGGCTAAGTGTTTTGGCCAATCTCATGCCATCTTCAACATTTAATCTGTTTCATGCCTTCTGTTTTTAAATGAAGACGCATTGAAAATCCACTTTGGCAGAGATATTTAGAGGCATATGCAAGTAAAACGCGAAAGGCAAACATGGTGACATTTTGATATGAGTGAAACATCGTAAATCAGAACTGAATCAGCAATTTGCAATCAAACATGCCAAACATATAAAAAAAATAATTACAATAATGTGCAATGATTAATATATCTGAACCCGGCGGGCTTGCTGAATTTGTTAAGTATCTGCCTAGGTGAATTTTACGTCACTTCCTATTTTTGTTGCTGCTTAGATGTTTGCCTCACTCGTTTCTACTGGCGTAGGCACGCCCATTCCACCCCAGACCGTAGTCCATTGGGCGATATCAGGACGCATAAACCAGTGCTTCCTATAATTTATAAGAGATATTTAGTGTTATAGCCAGTAGTAGAATATTGTAGTTTAGCCGTATTGTTACAACCAATAGTAAAATATTACAGGGTAGCCAAATTGCTACAACAGCTAGTAACATATTACAAGGTAGCCATATTGTTACACCAACTAGTAGAGTATTACAGGGTAGCCATATACAAACAAACAAGTCTTGAAAACATCCATGATGAATTTTTCTACAAAAACAGTTGCAACTCAAAATAAACATGGCACCCCCCACTAAGACACTTTATAATCCTCTTGGGGGGTTTGACTCACCGATTAAACACTTGCCCTCTTACCCCCAATGAAAGGAAAAACAAATAAATACAGCTGTGCATATATGTCCTGACTCCCAGTGGAAAATCTGCTGTACATATTAACACGGAAGAAGTGACTCATATAGCGCGTAAGGCGGCCTATAATGACGAATGCGTCCCAAATGATGTGGAAAGAACGCTTTCAGAGAATGACCACATACAAAATGAAAGGAGGAAGCTAACAGTTGGAATCTGAAATGGCAGGACTTTTAAAGAATAAAAGAAGTTTCACAATGTGATCTCAGAGGCCAGTTATATGGACCTTGATATTTTAGTCACAGCAGCAACGTAACACTTATCTCAAACCGATACTGGAAGGAAAGATGGAAGGGAATGTACGAGCGGTAGACAGCGTTATAGGTGGACAAAATAACTTCAAAATGTGGACAGGAAAATACTGGGAGGTTGTACTACCAAGGCGAGAGACAGCAGACAATGGGGAACTATTAAAGCCAACCGTCATCTTAGAGATTGCGCTTTAACTGAACTGATCAGACGGTATTTGATATGGTAATGGAAATTCAACTGGACTGATTAGCCGACCTTCGATGGGCATATGACACCAACTGAATTGTCTAACCAACCTAAGATGTAGCGATAACACCAACTGAATTGTCTAACCAACCTAAGATGTAGCGATAACACCAACTGAATTGTCTAACCAACCTAAGATGTAGCGATAACACCAACTGAATTGTCTAACCAACCTAAGATGTAGCGATAACACCAACTGAATTGTCTAACCAACCTAAGATGTAGCGATAACACCAACTGAATTGTCTAACCAACCTAAGATGTAGCGATAACACCAACTGAATTGTCTAACCAACCTAAGATGTAGCGATAACACCAACTGAATTGTCTAACCAACCTAAGATGTAGCGATAACACCAACTGAATTGTCTAACCAACCTAAGATGTAGCGATAACACCAACTGAATTGTCTAACCAACCTAAGATGTAGCGATAACACCAACTGAATTGTCTAACCAACCTAAGATGTAGCGATAACACCAACTGAATTGTCTAACCAACCTAAGATGTAGAGATAACACCAACTGAATTGTCTAACCAACCTAAGATGTAGAGATAACACCAACTGAATTGTCTAACCAATCTACGATGGGGAGATGACACCAACTAAAATTTGTAATCTAAAGAAGAGTAAAGGTAAAGAGACTTTCAAAGCAGACACTGCCGTCTGTGATGAAGTGTTAGAGACGGCTCTGTGCTAGGTTTAACTTTTTTAAGGTGAAATGACTGGTTCCCACTTTCCCCCACACCTGCACATAAAGCACATATTACAGCCAGGCTAGACTTACAAAGTGTTGAGACTATGCTTCGAAACCCGATTCTCTTAAGTGCACGTTGTAGTCTACCTAGTTGTAAACGAAAGTATTATATTTACAATTTGGACAGTCAATGAAATATGCGGAGGTTACCAGGACTGAAAAGAATATGTTCACTGGAACCTCCAAAGCACGTTGTAAAACGCGACTAAAGAGAATTGTGTAAGGGACTAGCAAACTCACCATGTAAAGCTACTGTTATTAAAACCACCACTGTAAATGCTAGACGCCTCCTGCAAAGTTGTGGTTGTCACCTTATGTTTCAAATGGAGCAAACAGGCTGCATCAATGAATGTAAGGAGCGGAATTCGTCCCCTCATCTCAAAAACAACAATGACAAAGTCTGAAACACTTCATCCCGTACAGCAGTATCTGCTTTAGAATAACGTCTAGCTTGTCCGACAAGGGAAATATAAATTAAACTTTGTTCCGTAACTTACCACTTTCAGAACATTATTAAACTAATAATCTCCACCTGTTACCCGGCTCGTTGGGTCCACATTTTTATGTTCATTATTTTCCCGTTAACACGCCCATGGGGCATATCGGAAATATGGTGTTTGGCTCATATTGGCCTAGACCAACTAGGGGTTATGTGGTCAACATTACGCACGATGTCTTTTCTTCTCAGGCTTGAAGTTGGGTCAACCGCCATCCATTTGTGATCCCAAAAATATCGCACATCATTGATAATTTCACGTAGATCGCTTGAATGGGCAGCCAAACACTACAGCCGTTTTAGAGGTCTGATTGCTAGTTTGGTTCGTTATTCAATGCTTGTTTGTTTGATTACAAGTTTGCATTTCTAGATTCTACTAGCGAAGGCACGCTCCTTTCAAACCAAGACCGTAGTCATCATTAAGTGTTGACCAGTATATGGATGTGTATCCTTGTAATGTGGTCTACTATATATTACAGCTTTGCAGTACAGTAGTTTGATCAATCATTTCTGTACGTAGAGAAGTGGTCATCACCTCTACACCTCACGGTAGAAGAGGAGCGACTAAGTAAGTAAGAGAAGTGGTCATACCTAGAAAAATCCCAAACATCTTGCTCAAAATGAACACCAAGTGATTTCGAATTAGGTATTTAAGGATTGCATACCAAGCTTGTTCCCTATATACACCCTTACATCACCAGCTTTCTCCCTATATACACCCATACATCACCAGCGTTCTCCCTATATACACCCTTCCATCACCAGCTTTCTCCCTATATACACCCTTACATCACCAGCGTTCTCCCTATATACATCCTTACATCACCACCTTTCTCCCTATATAAACCCTTACATCACCACCTTTCTCCCTATATACACCCTTACACAACTAGCTTCTCCTTGCTCAACACTGCTGGTTATTTTCTCAAATATATGAAGCCTTTTTATATATGTCCCTGTCAGTTTCGTTATTTATGTGTTATCATTGAACTGGTGTACACAGCAATCCAGGAGAAATGTTTTTAAAATGGCAAATTAAATTCGGTTCAACAAGTGCATACATTAAACACCAAACACTCAGTCTTGCTTCTAGCCCTTGTCAGTCTGTGATTGGGCGATATTCTCCCGTAGATTGGGTTATCTCCCGCTAATCAAATTGGCTGATCTGTGATGTATTCGCGCGCCTGTCTTTGATATGGACAAAATGTGTTAGGTGTTAAAGAGGTGCAGGCAGATCCAAACCGTCCAGGGCTGGTTGGCGGTCATAATTAGCTAGTGACATATCACAGGCCTAAGATAGGACACGAAGAGAAACCGTAGCAAGACAGAAATTATGACAATTAACCTGAAATCAAAACTTCTGGGTTATCATACCGGTGACAAAACCCTAAAGAAGGTATCAGGAGTTCAAGTACCAGGGAAGTGAATTTAATGAAGATGGCAGAGTGGACAGAGAGCTAGAAAATAGAATGTACAATGCAAACACTGTTCATTTGCTAGATCGTATAACACACTTATGTCACTTCGCACACTAACTAGAGGCCCGATAAACACGCTTTTTCTCCCAGTGTAATGTTAGCAGTGTCAAACACGGACCCTATTAGAAAGCCGTAAACATCGCATCACGACTGGCGAGGTGCGATGGGTGTTCAGTCCAGCATGGAAGGTAATTCGTGACGTAATATGCAACGTCACGGTGAGGCAAATACTGGGGACAAATCTGGTATTTAAGCCCAGAAAATAAATTGGTTTGGACATTTGATCTGAGGAAATGTTCACCCGCGTTGCTCTAGCCTCGGGTGTCTTTACCCAACTAACAAATATCGGAAAATCAAAATCATTGAGCGCGCACACCAAAATCAGATTGTTTAACTCCAACGTATTATCAATACTCATGTATGGGTGTGATGTTGGAAAATAACATAGATATTGGAACAGAGGCTAAATGCATTCGATAATGAAGGTCTTAGACAACTGTTGAACATTGGATGGGAGCAATTCATTTCATAACTAATAAAACAATTAGAGAAGTCACAAATCAACAATATATTTCATCACTGGTCAGGAAAATACGGTGGTCATGTTATTAGAATGGACTACAAGCAACAGACTCCCTCTGCAGGCGTTTATAGGGTCAGCATCTGGTAGCAGGAAAAGAGAAAGTCCAAAAGAAACTCTCCGCAGAACAATCATCAGAGATGGTTTCACTTTTGGTTGAACAACAAACATGAACTAAAAAGCGTGACATCACACAGATCGAACTGGAGAGCACTGGTGTTTGGCTTATGTGTCGTGTATGGCACTTAGGAACATTGATTGATTACTTGATTGATTGATTTAATAAGGATGCATCACGAACAACCTGCAATGAGAGCATATTAGATGGAAGTTTGGAATCCACGAGCAAAAGGTCGTCCCCGATGACGGGGGATATAGGGTGTCATGGAGACACACCATAAGTTCAATACGTCAGCAGTACAGGTCTCGCGCCTAGCCTATTCGTGCCTTCTGTACAGGTCTCTCGCCTAGCCTCATCCTGCTTTCTGTACAGGTCTCTCGCCTAGCCTATTCGTGCCTTCTGTACAGGTCTCTCGCCTAGCCTATTCGTGCCTTCTGTACAGGTCTCTCGCCTAGCATATTCGTGCCTTCTGTACAGGTCTCTCGCCTAGCCTATTCGTGCCTTCTGTACAGGTCTCTCGCTTAGCCTCATCCTGCCTTCTGTACAGATCTCGTGCCTAGCCTAATTCGTGCCTTCTGTACAGGTCTTTCGCCTAGCCTCATCCTGCCTTCTGTACAGGTCTCGCGCCTAGCCTATTCATGCCTTCTGTACAGGTCTCTCGACTAGCCTCATCCTGCCTTCTGTACAGGTTTCTCGACTAGCCTCATCCTGCCTTCTGCAACGAACAGGGTCAAATCATTAGGGTAAAAGAAGAAGAAGGAGTAGAAGAAGACACAGCAAACATAAAGATCGGACAACTATCATTATAACATATGGGAGAAACAGATAACGAACTAATTTACACGGCGACATGACCTGACCTGACAGCACAACAGAACGTACGCTACCAACAATAGGACTGTACGGCGACAGCACAACAGAACGTACGCTACCAACAATAGGACTGTACGGCGACAGCACAACAGAACGTACGCTACCAACAATAGGACTTTACGGCGACAGCACAACAGAACGTACGCTACCAACAATAGCACTGTACGGCGACAGCACAACAGAACGTACGCTACCAACAAGAGGACTGTACGGCGACAGCACAACAGAACGTACGCTACCAACAATAGGACTGTACGGCGACAGCACAACAGAACGTACGCTACCAACAATAGGACTGTTCGGCGACAGCACAACAGAACGTACGCTACCAACAAGAGGACTGTACGGCGACAGCACAACAGAACGTACGCTACCAACAATAGGACTGTACGGCGACAGCACAACAGAACGTACGCTACCAACAATAGGACTGTACGGCGACAGCACAACAGAACGTACGCTACCAACAAGAGAACTGTACGGCGACAGCACAACAGAACGTACGCTACCAACAATAGGATTGTCAGTGTATGAATTTTCTGTGGAACCTGGTTGCAGTGGTGATACTTTTTTAGGTAGGGGCCTACTAAGCTTCGGTTGGGTCCACCTAGCTTTAGTGCAAAGCTCGGCTTTTTGGCAGCACCACAACTATGGAGATGAAAGTGGCGATCCCTGCCAGACTGCTTATTTCCATGTGTCACGCAGAGATTGGTCATTGAGAATTTTGTTAAGGATTTCATGGCCCTCGGCACAGATAATCATAAGCTAGACAGACAGAGCTTTTGACTCGACAAATAGACTTTATATTTCAAAATTATAACGGTTTTCTCGCCAAGATAGCCATTCATAAGTTAAAGTACGTGATGCGACAAGCTAACGTTTATATTTTTACAAGTTATACGTTATGTTTCTGCAAGATAACGTTGTGTTTGTATAAATTAAACTTTATTTTTTGGCAACATAAGCTTCATTTTTTCAAGCAAATTTTTAGTTTGGACATGCTGAAGTTTACCTTTGAACAAGCAAACCTTTAGTTTGGACATGCTGAGGTTTACCTTTCAACAAGCAAACCTTTAGTTTGGACATGCTGAAGTTTACCTTTCAACAAGCAAACCTTTAAATTTCAGTAAACAATGTTTTTTTCGGCAAGCAAACTGTTGTTTCGACAAGCTGCAATTAGGTATTTCATCAAGCTAAACTTAACAAGGTAAACTTTATATTTGAACAAGCTAAACTTCAAAGTAGACCTAGCTAAACTTTATATTTCGATAAATTAAACTTTGTATTTCGACAATCTGAACTTTAAATTTTGACAAGATTAAACTTCATAATTCGACAAGGTAAACTTCATAATTCGTCAAGCTAAACTGTATATTTCAAGGAGCTAAAGTTTAGATTTGGTCAAGCTAAACTTTCAAATAGTCAAATGAAATAACTTAATAACTTTATGATACTGGTTTAGAAGGCTCTATAGAGAGTGTATACAACCAGTTTATTTCAAACCACCAATACTAAAAACATCTGTGAGCATCAAATGAATTTTTGAGTGCAGTAACTGACCCTGTCTCCACCACATAATTTGGAATGTGGGAATGCATGCTAATCATTCACCACTCTCTGACTAACAAAATATTTCCTAATATTTAATCTGAACCCATCTTTAAACAATTTGAAGCTGTGCCCACTTGTTCTTTTAGTCGGTTGTACTTTGAAAAGTGGAGCCGCGTAGCGCAGTGGTTAGCGCCCTGGCTTCGCATCTGAGTGGTCCTGTAGTCATTCCCCAGTTGAGGCGGTAATGTTTTTTTTTCAGACCGCAATGGCTCCCGGGTCGACCCAGCCTTAAATGGGTACCGGTTCAGTCCGGGAAGTAAAAGCGGCTAGGGAGAGGAGATGGCTACCGCCCTCATATGTGAGATCGCTAACACCTCACACCCCTACGGCAGTAATGCTATGGGATACTTTACTTTACTTTTACTTTGAAAAACTTGATATAGCCTCATTTATCCTTTCCACTGATTACTTTATACACTAATAATAAGTCACCTCGAATTCTAATCTGTTCTAGACATCGTAGACCCACTTTTTCTGAGTCTTTCCTCAAAATTATAAGTCAATAAATCAATCCACGATCAAACATGGTTCAAACAACAATGAACGCTCCTGTAGCAGTTTCAGCCAGCGCAGAGATTTGGTTTTTGTTGTGGTTTTAATAAGGTACAGATGCTTCTATAATAATTACTGTCGTCGGGGATGAAGAGTTAGATATCTGATGGTACTATGGCTCGACATTGCTTTTACAGGTAGGTTTTTTATTAATTTAATTCCATTGCCACCGCTAACATTGAGACAGGCAACTGTTTACAGATGAGTGAACTGCAACATTTCGAGACCGGTGATTGAACCCAAGTCACTTATAAATCCGAAGTGTATTCTAATTGTTGAGGTACACCCGAAGGTTTTATAGGACTGAGAAATAAAGGGCTCTTGTACTTGCAGTAATAACGTGCTCAAACGGCCAGGTTATTATTTTACCTCCGATATAAAAGAACTTGCTACGTCATACTGAAGATCTGAATGTGCTTCCACGTGTTAAGGAAAGAAGGCACGGCACTTTACATCCAAGACCGTAGTCTTTTCGGTTATATGAGAACCTACTGGCCAGTGTATGAATGCGTGTGTGGCTGGTGTATTTTTAATATATTTCACTAAGACAGTTATGCAGAACAGTAGTTTTAGCTAAACCTTTCTTCACGCGAAGAAGGGGCCATGTCCAGTAAAACTGGCCACCAAGTAATTTCAAACTCGGTATGTTGGAATTGCAAACCAAGATTGCACTTGACTTACACATCCGTACACCACGCGTCTTCCCAGTGTCGACCAACATCTTAACAATCAGTTTTTTTTATTTTACGTGTTTTCCTCACTAGTTTCTACTGGCGGAGGCGCGCCTATTCCACCCCAGACCGTATCCAATTGGGCGATATTAAGACGCATAAACCAGTGCGTGGATGTATGTGTGCATCTGTATGTACCTATACTTGGTGTGTGAGCTCTCAGAAGCTATGCCAACCAAAGTGCAATGAAAGGGCTTCACACTGAGACGCGTGTGAAAGTTGTGCAAGATTGTGATTTTTGGACAGAGTAAAATGAAACAGAGTGAGGTGAGAAGAGATCTCTCAAACTTCTCAAAATTATTACCTTCTGACTGCACTGTCAATTGAAGGTAGATGGAACACACACACGCGGGGATACATTTTAAAGAAAGGAAATACATTAATAGAGCTAGGTGATCGTAAAGAAAGAGGGAGAATGCTAAACCAAAAAAATCACAGGAACACTGATCACTTTGACGGTTTAAGAGACCTGAGTACCGGTTGACGAGAACTCAGAGAAAGCAAGCAGAGTTTGTCTTCCTTTTTCCAATTTATGATGATTAATTCCCTTTATTTTGGGGCTCTAATTATGTATTAGTAGTGGTCAGTGTTGATGGACATCTTGTCACTTTAATCAAAAGGGGCTGCCCCTGGTTGTGTGACGGGTTGACAGGTTTTGTGGTTCTGAATCTGAGCCGTTGCAGAAGGTATTCCATTGGGACAGCAAGGGTCCATGACCTTTACGAGAGTCAAATAAGGAACGACAACTCTGTTGAAGCGATGTACACCCACTCTGTGAAGGATATTTATTCGATACCAAAGTTCAAATTTTTGAGTTTCAGTTGCCATGGTAATAGTCTGCAGCGAAACTAAAATTTATTAAGGATTCAAGATGAATAGGACACATGCGTCTTCCGATAAGAGTTCAGAAACGGCAATGGTGGGTCTTTCGGTGACCAGCCAGCGGCTAGTATAAATGTTTGTTAAGTTAGGTTTGATTTTGGAGGATTTTTTGGAGTGGGCATTTTTGCGGGATACCTTTTGACCACTGACCGAGTTCGTTTGGTTAAATCTTGTCGTGTTTGGTTATATATTGGCGTGTTTATGATCTTGATCGAGTGACAGCCTACCTGGTGTTAGCCCTCACAAGGGCTGATCGATTGTGGGATATAATGTAACTGTCACAACATTTGTATTGTTATGTTTTTATAAAATAACTAAAACACAACAGTTATTAATTAGAAAAAATGTTTGATAAAAAGTTGCTCCATCTCATCCCGGTCCACAACCAAGTAATCGTACTTCATCCCGGTCCACAACCAAGTAATCGAACTTCATCTTAGAGCCACAATCAAGTAATCGTACTTCATCTTAGAGCCACAATCAAGTAATCGAACTTCATCCTGAGCCACAATCAAGTAATCACACTTCATCGCGGTCTACTCTCAAGTAACATATATATTTCCTTCACCAGCTCCACAACGTTGTTCTATCACAGCTACCCTTGTCCACAAACAGTGTATCCTTTATCTGGGTTGGAATAAGTCATGTGGTCGCTATTCTCCTCTCGTGGAGCCGACATTCTAGTAGAATATTTTCGACTGTTTTGTGTCTTTCATATCCGGCACACGTTTACGTGTCCTATTCTGAATTTGCTTTACAAATTGTGTATGAATGTGCTGTGGCATTGTCACATTTTGAATGTTGTCGCTGGTTCATTCTTAATGAATAGATCATGTGACGCGTCATTTCGGAGGTCTTAAGCTCTCCTTAGTCCCTTCTGTTTGTCATCTTCTGGTACTTTATTTCAGAGGTCTAAAACTGTCCTTAGTCCCTTCTGGTTGTCATCTTCTAGTACTTTAATTCAGAGGTCTTAAGCTTTCCTTAGTCCCTTCTGGTTGTCATCTTCTGGTACTTTATTTCAGAGGTCTTAAGCTCTCCATAGTCCCTTCTGGTTGTCATCTTCTGGTACTTTATTTCAGAGGTCTTAAGCTGTCCTTAGTCCCTACTGGTTGTCATCTTCTGGTACTTTATTTCAGAGGTCTTAAGCTCTCCTTGGTCCCTTCTGGTTGTCATCTTCTGGTACTTTATTTCAGAGGTCTTAGGCTCTCCTTAGTCCCTACTGGTTGTCATCTTCTGGTACTTTATTTCAGAGGTCTTAAGCTCTCCTTGGTCCCTTCTGGTTGTCATCTTCTGGTACTTTATTTCAGAGGTCTCAAACTGTCTTTAGTCCCTTCTGTTTGTCATCTTCTGGTACTTTTCAACCAAATTTGTTCATTTTTCCATATAACCTCTAACCCTCAAAACATGATCATTGCCTCTCTTAGATAAGCTTAATAAGCTACATTTGAAGATTGACCTCCCATCAATGCTAATTGATAAGCTTTCTTTTGGCATTTGTCTGCACATAAAAGAAACCCGCGTTTCTCTGCCTTATGGGAATTCATTTAGAAGGTATATATATTCCTTTGTTCGTTGGTCATATTGCCTGTACATGACATGGCAGTTGGTCCTTGTCGTAGGCGATGTGCAAATTACTTACCTTATCCTTGTATCCTTCTCTTTATTTCACACTTTCTCTTGCTTAATCTCTCTCCCTCTCCTTATCCCCGCCCCCGCTATCTCTCTCTTTAACTCTCTCCTTCACTCTCTCGTGCTAACTCGTGTATGTTTATTTTAAAATTCTTTGAACACTGTAAATATATTATCTTTATCTCTCTCTCTCTCTCTCTCTCTCTCTCTCTCTCTCTCTCTCACTCTCACTCTCGTTTATCTATCTTCTACAAACGGAATGGGGTCTCTCTATCTCTCTCCGTCTCTTGTCTCTCTATCTCTTCCCGTCTTGTCTCTTTACATCTCTCCCTCTTGTCTCTCTTTCTCCCTCTCTTGTGTCTCTATCTCTATCCTTCTCTTGACGCTCTACCTCTCTCCGTCTCTTCTCTTTATCTCTCCCCCCCCCCTCTTGTCCCTCTATCTCTCTTCCGCTCTTATCTCTCTCTCTCTCTTTTCGCTCTACCTCTCTCCGTCTCTTCTCTTTATCTCTCCCCCTCTTGTCTCTCTATCTCTCTTCCGCTATTATCTCTCTCCCTCTCTTGTCTCTCTCCCTCTCTTGTCGCTCTACCTCACTCCGTCTCTTCTCTTTATCTCTCTCCCGTCTCTTCTCTTTATATCTCTCTCTCTTGTCTATCTCTTTCCCTCTCTTGTCTCTCTATCTCTTTGCAATTCGTATGTAAATAGTTTGAACTCTTCATGTTTTACCTTTCCTGCTAAACAATTATGTGTTTGCGCTTTATCAATGTCTGTCTATCTGTTCCTCTCTCTAGTTTTCTCTGTCTCACTCGTTCTTTGTCTGTCTTTCTCACTAGTTATGTCTATCTTTCTCGCTCTCTCTCTTTCTGACTGTCTTTCTCTCTCTAGTTCCCCCACTCTCTCTATCGTTGTCTTTCTCACTAGCTATGTCTCTCTCTCTTTCTCTCTCTCTCTCTGGTTCTGACTGTCTTTCTATCTCTAGCTCCCCTCTCTCTCACTAGTTATGTCTGTCTCTCTCTAGCTCCCCCATTCTCTCTTCCTAGCTCCCCCACTTTCTCTCTAGTTCCTCCACTCTCTCGCTCTCTCTAGGTCCCTCACACTCTCGAACCATCCCCCTCCCACACTCTCTCTAGCTCCCCCACTCTCTCTAGCTCTCCCACTCTCTAACTCTCCCACTCTCTAGTTCTCCCACTCTCTAGTTCCTTCACTCTCTCTCTAGCTCCCCCACTCTCTCTAGTTCTCCAACTCTCTAGCTATCTCACTCTCTAGCTCTCACACTCTCTAGCTCCTTCACTCTCTCTCTAGCTCCCACACTCTCTCTCTAGCTCTCCCACTCTCTAGCTCTCCCACTCTCTAGCTCTCCCACTCTGTAGATCTCTCCCACTCTAGCTCTCCCACTCTCTAGCTCCCCCTCTCACTCACTAATTATGTATGTCTCTCTCTCTAGTTCCCCCACTCTCTCTAGCTCCCCCTCTCACTCACTAATTATGTATGTCTCTCTCTCTCTAGTTCCCCCACTCTCTCTAGCACCCCCTCTCTCTCTAGTTCCCCCACTCACTGCCTAATTCCGCCACTCTCTCTCCTTAGTTCCCCCACTTTCTCTCCCTAGTTCCCCCACCCTCTATCTCCATAGTTCCCCCACAATCTCTCCCGAGTTCCTCCACTCCTTCTCTCTCTAGCTCCCACCACCCTCCATCTCTAGCTCGCCCACTCCTTCTCTCCCTAATTCCCACACCCTCTCTCTCTCTCTCTAGTTCCCCACTCTCTCCCTCTCTCCCTAGTTCCCAAACCCTCACTCTCTCTTTCTCTAGTTCCCCACTCTCTCTCTCTCCCTAGTTCCCCAACCCTCTCTCTTTCTCTAGTTCACCACTCTCTCTATCTCTCTCCCTAGTTCCCCCACTATCTCTCTCTAGTTCCTCCACTATCTCTCTCTCTAGTTCCCCCACTATCTCTCTCAAGCTCACACCTCTCTCTCTCTAGTTCCCCCACTATCTCTCTCTAGCTCCCACCTCTCTCTATCTCAAGCTCCCACCTCTCTCTCTCTAGTTCCCCCACCCTCTCTCTCTAGTTCCCCCATCCTCTCTCTCTAGTTCCCCCACCCTCTCTCTCTAGTTCCCACACCCTCTCTCTCTAGTTCCCCCACCCTCTCTCTCTCTAGTTCCCCCACCCTCTATCTCTCTAGTTCCCCCACCCTCTCTCTCTCTCTAGTTTCCCCACCCTCTCTCTCTAGATCCCAATTCTATCTATCTCATGCTCCCACCTCTCTCTATTAAGTTCACCCACCCTCTCTTTCTCTCTAATTCCCCCACCATCTCTCTCTAGTTCCCCACCCTCTCTCTCTCTAGTTCCCTCACACTCTCTCTCTAGTTCTCCCACCCTCTCTATCTCTCTAGTTCCCCCACCATCTCTCTCTAGTTCCCCACCCTCTCTCTCTCTAGTTCCCTCACACTCTCTCTCTAGTTCTCCCACCCTCTCTCTCGTTCCCCCACCCTCTCTCTCTATTTCTCACACGCTCTCCCTCTCTAGTTCCCCCACCCTCTCTTTCTCTCTCTCTAGTTCCCCCACCCTCTCTCTCTCTAGTTCCTCCACCCTCTCTCTCTCTCTAGTTCCCCCACTTCTCTGTTTCTAGTTCCCCTACCCTCTCTCTCTAGTTCCCCCACCCCCCCCCCCCTCTCTCTCTCTAGTTCCTCCACCATCTCTCTCTAGTTCCCTCACTTCTCTGTCTCTACTTCCCCCACCCTCTCTCTCTCTAGTTCCCCCATCCTCTTTCTCTAGTTCAACCACACTCTCTTTCTCTAGTTCCCCCACCCTCTCTCTCTCTTTCTAGTTCCCCCACCCTATCTCTCTCTCTCTAGTTCCCTCACTATCTCTATCTCTCTAGTTCTCCCACCATCTCTCTCACTCTAGTTTCACCACTATCTCTATCTCTCTCTAGCTCCCACCTCTCTCTTTCTCGAGCTCTCACCTGTCTCTCTGTCCAGTTCCCCCACCCTCTCTCTCTATTTCCCCCACCCTGTCTCTCTAGTTCCCCCACCTTCTCTATCTAGTTTCCCCACCCTCTCTCTCTAGTTCCCCCACCCTCTCTGTCTAGTTCCCCCACCCTCTCTCTCTAGTTCCCCCACCCTGTCTCTCTAGTTCCCCCACCCTCTCTATCTAATTCCCCCACCCTGTCTCTCTAGTTCCCCCACAATCTCTCTCTAGTTCCCCCACCCTCTCTGTCTAGTTCCCCCACCCCCTCTCTCTACTTCCCCCACCCTCTCTCTCGTTCCCCCAATCTCTCTCTCTCTACTTCCCCCACCCTCTCTCTCGTTCCCCCAATCTCTATCTCTCTACTTCCCCCCTCCCTCTCTAGTTCCCCCACCCTCTCTCTCTAGTTTCCCCACTATTTATATATCTCGCTCTCTCTCTCTAGTTCCCCCACTATCTCTATCTCTCTAATTCCCCCACCCCCTCTCTCTAGTTCCCCCACCCTCTCTCTCTCTAATTCCTCCACCCTCTCTCTAGTTCCCGCATTCTCTCTCTCTCGTTCCCCCACCCTCTCTCTCTAGTTCGCCCACCCTCTCTCTAATTTCCCCACTATTTATATATATCGCTCTCTCTCTCTAGTTCCCCCACTATTTATATATCTCGCTCTCTCTCTCTAGTTCCCCCACCCTCTCTCTCTAATTTCCCCACTATTTATATATAACGCTCTCTCTCTAGTTCCCCCACCCTTTCTCTCGTTCCCCCACCCTCTCTCTCTAGTTCCCCCACCCTCTCTCTCTAGTTCCCCCACCCTCTCTCTCTAGTTCCCCCACCCTCTCTCTCTAGTTCCCCCACCCTCTCTCTCTAGTTCCCCACCCTCTCTCTCTAGTTCCCCCACACTCTCTCTCTAGTTTCCCCACTATTTATATATCTCGCTCTCTCTCTCTAGTTCCCCCACCCTCTCTCTCTAATTTCCCCACTATTTATATATATCGCTCTCTCTCTAGTTCCCCCACCCTTTCTCTCGTTCCCCCACCCTCTCTCTCTAGTTCCCCCACCCTCTCTCTCTAGTTCCCCCACCCTCTCTCTCTAGTTCCCCCACCCTCTCTCTCTAGTTCCCCCACCCTCTCTCTCGTTCACCACCCTCTCTCTCTAGTTCCCACACCCTCTCTCTCTAGTTCCCCTACCCTCTCTCTCTAGTTCCCCCACCCTCTCTCTCTAGTTCCCTCACACTCTCTCTCTATTTCTCCCACCCTCTCTCTCTCTCTAGTTCCCCCACCATCTCTCTCTAGTTCCCCACCCTCTCTCTCTCTAGTTCCCTCACACTCTCTCTCTAGTTCTCCCACCCTCTCTCTCGTTCCCCCACCCTCTCTCTCTATTTCTCACACGCTCTTCCTCTCTAGTTCCCCCACCCTCTCTTTCTCTCTCTCTAGTTCCCCCACCCTCTCTCTCTCTAGTTCCTCCACCCTCTCTCTCTCTCTAGTTCCCCCACTTCTCTGTTTCTAGTTCCCCTACCCTCTCTCTCTAGTTCCCCCACCCCCCCTCTCTCTCTCTAGTTCCTCCACCATCTCTCTCTCTCTAGTTCCCCCACTTCTCTGTCTCTACTTCCCCCACCCTCTCTCTCTCTAGTTCCCCCATGCTCTTTCTCTAGTTCAACCACACTCTCTTTCTCTAGTTCCCCCACCCTCTCTCTCTCTTTCTAGTTCCCCCACCCTATCTCTCTCTCTCTAGTTCCCTCACTATCTCTATCTCTCTAGTTCTCCCACCATCTCTCTCACTCTAGTTTCACCACTATCTCTATCTCTCTCTAGCTCCCACCTCTCTCTTTCTCGAGCTCTCACCTGTCTCTCTGTCCAGTTCCCCCACCCTCTCTCTCTATTTCCCCCACCCTGTCTCTCTAGTTCCCCCACCTTCTCTATCTAGTTTCCCCACCCTCTCTCTCTAGTTCCCCCACCCTCTCTGTCTAGTTCCCCCACCCTCTCTCTCTAGTTCCCCCACCCTGTCTCTCTAGTTCCCCCACCCTCTCTATCTAGTTCCCCCACCCTGTCTCTCTAGTTCCCCCACAATCTCTCTCTAGTTCCCCCACCCTCTCTGTCTAGCTCCCCCACCCCCTCTCTCTACTTCCCCCACCCTCTCTCTCGTTCCCCCAATCTCTCTCTCTCTACTTCCCCCACCCTCTCTCTCGTTCCCCCAATCTCTCTCTCTCTACTTCCCCCCTCCCTCTCTAATTCCCCCACCCTCTCTCTCTAGTTTCCCCACTATTTATATATCTCGCTCTCTCTCTCAAGTTCCCCCACTATCTCTATCTCTCTAATTCCCCCACCCCCTCTCTCTAGTTCCCCCACCCTCTCTCTCTCTAATTCCTCCACCCTCTCTCTCGTTCCCCCACCCTCTCTCTCTCTAGTTCCCCCACCCTCTCTCTCTCTAGTCCCCCACACTCTCTCTCTAGTTTCCCCACTATTTATATATCTCGCTCTCTCTCTAGTTCCCGCATTCTCTCTCTCTCGTTCCCCCACCCTCTCTCTCTAGTTCGCCCACCCTCTCTCTAATTTCCCCACTATTTATATATATCGCTCTCTCTCTAGTTCCCCCACTATTTATATATCTCGCTCTCTCTCTCTAGTTCCCCCACCCTCTCTCTCTAATTTCCCCACTATTTATATATATCGCTCTCTCTCTAGTTCCCCCACCCTTTCTCTCGTTCCCCCACCCTCTCTCTCTAGTTCCCCGACCCTCTCTCTCTAGTTCCCCCACCCTCTCTCTCTAGTTCCCCCACCCTCTCTCTCTAGTTCCCCCACCCTCTCTCTCTAGTTCCCCACCCTCTCTCTCTAGTTCCCCCACACTCTCTCTCTAGTTTCCCCACTATTTATATATCTCGCTCTCTCTCTCTAGTTCCCCCACCCTCTCTCTCTAATTTCTCCACTATTTATATATATCGCTCTCTCTCTAGTTCCCCCACCCTTTCTCTCGTTCCCCCACCCTCTCTCTCTAGTTCCCCCACCCTCTCTCTCTAGTTCCCCCACCCTCTCTCTCTAGTTCCCCCACCCTCTCTCTCGTTCCCCACCCTCTCTCTCTAGTTCCCCCACCCTCTCTCTCTAGTTCCCCCACCCTCTCTCTCTAGTTCCCCCACCCTGTCTCTCTAGTTCCCCCACCCTCTCTATCTAGTTCCCCCACCCTGTCTCTCTAGTTCCCCCACAATCTCTCTCTAGTTCCCCCACCCTCTCTGTCTAGCTCCCCCACCCCCTCTCTCTACTTCCCCCACCCTCTCTCTCGTTCCCCCAATCTCTCTCTCTCTACTTCCCCCACCCTCTCTCTCGTTCCCCCAATCTCTCTCTCTCTACTTCCCCCCTCCCTCTCTAATTCCCCCACCCTCTCTCTCTAGTTTCCCCACTATTTATATATCTCGCTCTCTCTCTCAAGTTCCCCCACTATCTCTATCTCTCTAATTCCCCCACCCCCTCTCTCTAGTTCCCCCACCCTCTCTCTCTCTAATTCCTCCACCCTCTCTCTCGTTCCCCCACCCTCTCTCTCTCTAGTTCCCCCACCCTCTCTCTCTCTAGTCCCCCACACTCTCTCTCTAGTTTCCCCACTATTTATATATCTCGCTCTCTCTCTAGTTCCCGCATTCTCTCTCTCTCGTTCCCCCACCCTCTCTCTCTAGTTCGCCCACCCTCTCTCTAATTTCCCCACTATTTATATATATCGCTCTCTCTCTAGTTCCCCCACTATTTATATATCTCGCTCTCTCTCTCTAGTTCCCCCACCCTCTCTCTCTAATTTCCCCACTATTTATATATATCGCTCTCTCTCTAGTTCCCCCACCCTTTCTCTCGTTCCCCCACCCTCTCTCTCTAGTTCCCCGACCCTCTCTCTCTAGTTCCCCCACCCTCTCTCTCTAGTTCCCCCACCCTCTCTCTCTAGTTCCCCCACCCTCTCTCTCTAGTTCCCCACCCTCTCTCTCTAGTTCCCCCACACTCTCTCTCTAGTTTCCCCACTATTTATATATCTCGCTCTCTCTCTCTAGTTCCCCCACCCTCTCTCTCTAATTTCTCCACTATTTATATATATCGCTCTCTCTCTAGTTCCCCCACCCTTTCTCTCGTTCCCCCACCCTCTCTCTCTAGTTCCCCCACCCTCTCTCTCTAGTTCCCCCACCCTCTCTCTCTAGTTCCCCCACCCTCTCTCTCGTTCCCCACCCTCTCTCTCTAGTTCCCCCACCCTCTCTCTCTAGTTCCCCCACCCTCTCTCTCTAGTTCCCCCACCCTCTCTCTCTAGTTCCCCCACCCTCTCTCTCTAGTTCCCCCACCCTCTCTCTCTAGTTCCCCCACCTTCTCTCTAGTTCCCCCACCCTCTCTCTCTAGTTCCCCCACCCTCTCTCTCTAGTTCCCCCACCCTCTGTCTCTAGTTCCTCCACCCTCTCTCTCTAGTTCCCCCACCCTCTCTCTCTAATTCCCCCACCCTCTCTCTCTAGTTCCCCCACAATCTCTCTCGTTCCCCCACCCTCTCTCTCTAGTTCCCCCACCCTCTCTCTCTAGTTCCCCCACCCTCTCTCTCTAGTTCCCTCACCCTCTCTCTCGTTCCCCCACCCTCTCTCTCTCTAGTTCCCCCACCCTCTCTCTCTAGTTCCCCCACCCTCTCTCTCTATTTCCCCCACCCTCTCTCTCTAGTTCGCCCACCCTCTCTCTCTAGTTCCCCCACCCTCTCTCTCTAGTTCCCTCACCCTCTCTCTCGTTCCTCAACCCTCCCTCTCTAGTTCCCCCACCCTCTCTCTAGTTCCCCCACCCTCTCTCTCTAGTTCCCCCACCCTTTCTCTGTAGTTCCTCCAATATCTCTCTGTCTAGTTCCCCACTATCTCTCTCTCTAGTTCCCCCACCCTCTCTAATTGTTTCCCCACTATTTATATATCTCGCTCTATATCTAGTTTCTCCACTATCTCTCTCTTTAGTTCCCCCACCCTCTCTCTCGTTCCCCCACCCTCTCTCTCTAGTTCCCTCACCCTCTCTCTCTAGTTCCCCCACCCTCTTTCTCTAGTTTCCCCACTAATTATATATCTCGCTCTCTCTCTAGTTCCCCCACCCTCTCTCTATAGTTTCCCCACTATTTATAGATCTCGCTCTCTCCCTAGTTCCCCCACCCTCTCTCTCGTTCCCCCACCCTCTCTCTCTAGTTCCCCCACCCTCTCTCTCTCTAGTTCCCCCACCCTCTCTCTCTAGTTCCCCCACCCTCTCTCTCTAGTTCCCCCACCCTCTCTTTCTAGTTCCCCCACCCTCTATCTCTCGTTCCCCCACCCTCTCTCTCTAGTTCCCCCACTCTCTCTCTCGTTCCTCCACCCTCTCTCTCTAGTTCCCCCACCCTCTCTCTCTAGTTCCCCCGCTATCTCTCTCTCTAGTTCCCTCACCCTCTCTCTCTAGTTCCCCCACCCTCTCTCTCTAGTTTCCCCACTATTTATATATCGCTCTCTCTCTAGTTCCCCCACTATCTCACTCTCTAGTTCCCCCACTATCTCTCTCTCTCTAGTCCCCGCACCCTCTCTCTCTCTAGTTTCCCCACTATTTATATATCCCGCTAGCTCCCCCACTATCTCTCTCTCTAGTTCCCCCACCCTCTCTCTTTAGTTCCCCCACCCTCTCTCTCTAGTTTCCCCACTATTTATATATCTCGCTCTCTCTCTAGTTCACCTACTATCTCTCTCTCTAGTTCCCCCACTATCTCTCTCTTTCTATTTTCCCCACCCTCTCTCTCTAGTTGCCCCACTATCTCTCTCTGAAGTTCCCTCACCCTCTCTCTCTAGTTTCCCCACTATTTATATATCTCGCTCTCTCTCTAGTTCCCCCACTATCTCTCTCTAGTTCCCCCACTATCTCTCTCTAGTTCCCCCACCCTCTCTCTCTAGTTTCCCCACTATCTCTCTCTGTAGTTTCCCCACCCTCTCTCTCTAGTTTCCCCACTATTTATATATCTCGCTCTTCTCTAGTTCCCCCACTATCACTCTCTCTAGTTCCCCCACTATCTATCTCTAGTTCCCCCACCCTCTCTATCTAGTTCCCCCACTGTCTCTCTCTAGTTCCCCCACCCTCTCTCTCTAGTTCCTTCACTATCTCTCTCTAGTTCCCCCACCCTCTCTCTCTAGTTTCCTCACTATCTCTCTCTCTAGTTTCCCCACTATCTCTCTCTCTAGTTTCCCCCACCCTCTCTCTCTAGTTTCCCCACTATTTATATATCTCGCTCTCTCTCTAGTTCCCCCACTATCTCTCTCTCTAGTTCCCCCACCCTCTCTCTCTAGTTCCCTCACTATCTCTCTCTCTAGTTCTCCCACCCTCTCTCTCTAGTTTCCCTACTATCTCTCTCTCTAGTTCCCCCACTGTCTCTCTCTCTAGTTCACTCACTATCTCTCTCTAGTTTCCCCACTATTTATATATCTCGCTCTCTCTCTAGTTTCCCCCACCCTCTCTCTCTAGTTTCCCCACTATTTATATATCTCGCTCTCTCTCTAGTTCCCCCGCAATCTCTATCTCAAGTTCCTAACTCTCTCTATCTCCCTTCCCCTCTCTCTCTCTCTTTCTGTGTCTCACTTGCCCTTATGTTGTACCCAATCGTAGACGCACTTATTTGTCCCTCTGTCTCACTTTCCCTTATGGTGTACCCAATCGTAGACTTGCACTTATGTGTCCTTATAGAGAGAAAGAACTTGAGGGTCACTGAGGTGATAACTCTGTTGACGATGGTTAGTGAATTCTTATTACGGCAATAACCAGATACCCAGGCCCAGACAACGGATCTCTGAATGAGTGTCATGTACCTGGAGTAAGGCTTTTCTAGCACACAAATGTCCCCTAGCGGGAAAATAAATACTTGGCCGCACAATACAAATCGGGCGGGACGTCTCCAGTATAATGTCCCATCTCCAATAGACCCTCTTGTAAAGTCAGACAGACTGACCTCCCTTGGAGTAGAGCTCTTTAACCCGCCATCTTGCAGCGCTTAAAGCTCGTACCCTTTTGTCATATCCTAGGTTAAACACAATATTTTTCATAATTTCACCTCATTTATGTGTCGTGTTGAGAATGAGTTTCATTTTTTCTTTTCCTTGGACATGTGTGTCATTTTTAGAATTGATGGGAAAGCGGATTCACATAAAAGAAAATACGTTCTACGTGTGCAAACCTATGTCCTAATTGTGCTTTCGTTTTGCAAAGGCTTTTGTCAACAACGAAAGTTAACCAAAAAGGTCTGCCCTGTTCAGATGTCTTTCCGAAGATTATGAGATATCAAATGAAAAGGACAACTAGGAAGGGGCAAATAGAATGTTGTCATCATGTGGCTCTCACGGAAAAACTGACAACGCAACTAAGTGGCGTCACTCTGCATTCTTCCTAACCAAAGGTCAGGTACCCATTTACAAATACGCCAGACTCCCGGTACAGTTGGGTCGACTGGATCGTGTTGGTAGCGGTAGACGAACCCGTACATTTGCTTTGAACAACTTGTACTCTAGCACTGCACTATCCAGCTCTAAATTAGTATTTGTCTCTGTAAGAATCAGATGTCTGTCTCTGTAATAATCAGGTGTCTGTCTCTGTAAGAATCAGGTGTCTGTCTCTGTAAGAATCAGATGTATGTCTCTGTAAGAATCAGGTGTGTCTCTATAAGAATCAGATGTCTGTCTCTGTAATAATCAGATGTCTGTCTCTAAAAGAATCAGGTGTGTCTCTGTAAGAATCAGATGTCTGTCTCTGTAATAATCAGATGTCTGTCTCTATAAGAATCAGATGTCTGTCTCTGTAATAATCAGATGTCTGCCTCTGTAAGAATCAGACGTCTGTTTCTGTAAGAAGCAGATGTGTCTCTGTAAGAATCAAGTGTGTCTCTGTAAGAATCAGATGTCTTTCTCTGTAAGAATTAGGTGTGTGTCTGTAAGAATTAGATGTCTATTTTTTGGAAGAATCATATGTATGTCACTGTAAGAATCAGATGTGTCTCTGAAAGAATCAAGTGTATGTCTGTAAGAATCAGGTATGTCTATGTAAGACATATTCAAAATATATCTTATTCAAAAAAGGCAAAAAGTCAGATCCAGCAAATTATAGACCGGTGAGTTTAACGAGCATAGTCTGTAAATTGTTAATAATCAAAGAAGACATTGTAATGCATTTAGACAAATTTTAATATAATTAGAAATAGTCAGCATGGGTTTACTAGAGGGAGATCATGCTTAACAAATATATTAAAATTCATGGAGGAGGTTACTAAAATCATAGATAAAGGGGAGCCAGTGGATGTTATTTATCTAGACTTTGCAAAGGCCTTTGATAGAGTACCTCATCAAAGATTATTTCGAAAGTTCAAATCACATGGAATAGGTGGGAAAGTTGCCAAATAGATTTAAAATTGGTTAACGGAAAGAAGGCAGAGGGTGGTCATAAATAAGGAGTACTCTGAGTGGTGTGAAGTGAAAAGTGGTGTGCCACAGGGCTCGGTTTTGGGACCAATTTTGTTCTTGATATATATAAATGATTTGGACATTGATATGGGATCCATGATTGCAAAATTTGCTGATGACACAAAACTATGCAGTAGTGTCTCATCTAAAGCGGAAGTGGATATATTGATGTCGGATTTAGATAAAATTCGAGAATGGTCTGTAAGCTAGCAAATGGAGTTTAATGTAGATAAATGTACAGTCATCCACATGGGTAGATCCAATATGGAACATAATTACAGAATGGGAGAAAACAATATTAGAAAGATAGATGAGGAAAGGGACCTAGGGGTTATAATAGATCATACAGGAAAGATGAGTGAGCAAGTTAAGGTAGCAGTGAAAAAGGCAAATGCAATGTTAGGTATGATAAAAAGAAATATTAAACATAGGAGCAAGGAAGTGATCATCAAACTGTATAAAGCTTTAGTTAGACCTAGATTGGAGTACTGTGTACAGGTGTGGAGTCCTTATCATAGAGGGGACATAAACATGCTAGAAAGAATACAAAAAAGAGCGACAAAGATGATAGTGGGATTCCACAATTAGTTATGAGGAACGACTCAGAAAAACCGGCCTACAGTGTCTCGAAGAGAGAAGAATTCGTGGTGACTTAAAACAGGTTTATAAGATGATCAGAGGAATCGATAAATTAGACTATAACAAGTTTTTTTTTTAATACAGCCACCTACAATAACACGAGGGCATAGCTACAAGCTGACTAAAGAGAGGTCCAGGTTAGAAATTAGGAAATTTTTTTTTTGGCAGAGAGTGGTGTTTGCTTGGAATGCATTGCCAGGGGAGGTAGTGGAGGCAGGGAAAGTTAATGCATTTAAGAATAAACTGGATGCGCATAGCTTTTATAGCAAGGTGATGTAAATGTAACTGGTTGTATACAGACTCTGCAGGGTCTTCTAAACCAGTATAAAGACGTTAAGTTAAGTTAAGTTAAGTTAAGAATCAGGTGTGTCTCTTTAAGAATCAGATGTCAATCTCTGTAAGAATCATATGTCTGTCTGTTAGCAAACTTCAAAACCAAGCCATGAGAGTTATAACAGGAGGCATGAAGTCAACGCCAATTGTAGAACTTGAAAAGATTACAAAACTGCAATCCATGACCGATAGAAGAGACTGCAGAGCCCAGCTGCAGTCAGAAAAACTCCGAAGACTGACTGACCATCCAATGCACCAGAGACTAAACAATTTGGGAAATGGGAAACTAAAGCGGAGAAACTTTGCAGAAATAGCCAAAGCAAAGATGCACGAAGATCCCATAAACGCACTAACAACAACAAAACCCATCACTACTGTACGAAAACCTACCTGGAGGCAGGATATATTTCCAGAGGTGGTAGAAAATATACCAGGTATTGGAAACAAAAACTGCCAGACTGAAAAAGAAAGGAGAGATACTACACTAAGCTTTATATCGAAAAGCTACCCAAGCATGGACTGGACCCATGCATACACCGACGGTTCTGTAACAAACACTACACAGAACGGAGGGGCAGAAGCATTCCTGAACCTACCAAATGGCAGACAAATAACACTGTCATTCGCTACTGGTAAGTACACAAGCAATTTCAGAGCGGAGGCAGAGGCACTGAGGGCGGCAGTGGAAGAAATGGTGACACACAAAGAAAATGAAAGCCATATAGTCCTGCTTACAGATGCTCACGCCGTAGTCACAGCGCTAAAAAGCCAGAAAAACACTGAGCTTAATGACTTAAGAGCAGCACTCTGTCAACTATGCCAGCAGTCCGCACTAAAAAGGGTAGTGGTACAGTGGGTCCCATCACACTGCAACATCCAAGGCAACGAGGAGGCAGACAGACTGGCAAAAGAAGGTGCAAGACTACCACAAACAGATACTAGTATGACGTACGAAGTGTCAAAACGGCTTATCAAAGCCAGATACATGACCAAATGGGAAACCGAACATACTGGTTACACCAAAAACGATGCCTATTACCAGTTGAACAGAAGAGAGCAGGTCGTTGTCTTCAGACTTCGCACTGGCCACAATAGACTAAGGTACCACCTATTCAACAAATTAAAGATAGGTGGTACCGACGAATGCCCGTGCGGTACCGGTAAAATGACCGCTGAACATCTGCTGCAGAACTGCCCGACATACGAGGATCAGAGAGAGCAGATGTGGCCATCACCAGTGGAACTGCAAGACAAGCTCTATGGCAGTGTCGACAGCCTCAGGGTGACCGCCGCTTTTTTCTAAAAAATAATGGTTACTGTCTGACTGCGTACGAAGAAGAAGAAGAAGATATGCCTGTCTCTGTAAGAATCAGATGTCTGTCTCTGCAAGAATCAGATGTCTGTCTCTGTAAGAAACAGATGTCTATCTCTGTAAGAATCAGATGTTTGTCTCTGAAAAAATCAGGTGTGTCTTTGTAAGAATTATATGTCTGTCTCTGTAAGAATCATGTGTCTGTCTCTGTAAGAATCAGATGTTTCTCTCTGTAAGAATCAGGTGTCTGTCTCTGTAAGAATCAGATGTTTGTCTCTGTAAGAATCAGATGTCTATCTCTGTAAGAATCAGATGTCTGTCTCTGTAAGAATCAGGTGTGTCTCTGTAAGAATTAGATGTCTGTCTCTGTAAGAATCAGGTGTGTCTCTGTAAGAATTAGATGTCTGTCTCTGTAAGAATCAGGTGTCTGTCTCTGTAAGAATCAGGTGTTTGTCTCTGTAAGAATCAGGTGTGTCTCTGTAAGAATCAGGTGTGTCTCTGTAAGAATCAGGTGTGTCTCTGTAAGAATCAGGTATGTCTCTGTAAGAATCAGATGTCTGTCTGTAAGAATCAGGTGTGTCTCTGTAAGAATCAGGTATGTTTCTGTAAGAATCAGATGACTGTCTGGGATAAAGATGCTGAGCAGCGCATAAGCTGCAGTGGTCAGCGACCCATAGCTGACTGCTAGTATCAGGGCCAGCGAACCAGAGCTGCCAAGACCCTTCTACACCTCCACGCGGTGATCCTGAATAACAGGCTGCTGCAGGGCAGACTGGCTAAGTAGAATGGATCGAAGAATGAATGCTAACCCGGTACTCAAAAAATGCTTCCTGAAGTCGGATGTGTTGGATCAAAAGGTGCAAATATCGCAGCCAAGATGTAAAACTACGACACAACGCATTCTGTTCTCTGGACTACATTCTGCAACTTAAGCCCTTTCAGGGTTTGGTAGTGGGAGATTGAGAACGAACTAAGAAGAAGAAGAAGAAGAAGAAGATGTCTGTCTCTGTAAGAATCAGGTGTGTCTCTGTAAGAATCAGATGTCTGACTTTGTAAGAATCATATGTCTGTCTCTGTAAGATTGAAGTGTCTGTCTCTGTAAGAATCGGGTATGTCTCTGTAAGAATCAGATGTCTGTCTCAGTACAAATCAGGTCTCTGTCTCTGAGAGAATCAGATGTCGGTCTCTGTAAGATTAAAGTGTCTATCTCTGTAAGAATCAGATGTCTGTCTTTGTAAAAATAGATACAGGAAGGGGACATGAACAACATATGCCCCACCAAAAAGCCTTGACCTTATGCAATCATGTCTCTGTAACGGTTTTCAATTTATGTCCAGCTTTCTTACAACAACAAAAAAGCTGCTTCACTCTAATCAGACTTTTGATATGTATGAATAATTGGGTGAGTACTCAATTGTTTGAAGCACCCTCTACGTTATATTGTCATTCGAATGATACAATGTTCTCTCAGCGTGGCAGTGGACACATTCTCACGTCTGTTACGCACATACAAACCATTTGGACACCACTTTGTTCCAGTGTTATTACCTTAAACGTAACTCGTTTTTACTGAACCTTTAACAAGGATATGGGAGACGCTTGAAAAGGAATTGAATGTTCATTTAACGACCGATCAGATATCAATTCTGTTTAGACTGTAATAGGAATAAAATATGTGCATGTTATGCACGCGAGCAGTTGAACAACTGTGATGTATTCAATGAGGCTGTGATGCCTGGATGTTGTAATTATGGGATGCAAACATCATTGTCGCCATATTCCCAACTGTTGTTCTTACGACGAAGATACGAACACAGCTATGTTAGATCCTATCCATATATCTACTTTGGCCATGTTTATTTCTGAAACGGTATATTCTGTAATCCGAGACTGCCGTTCCCATTCACAATCCTCCTTAGTCGTCTGTACGGATATTCGTAGTAAAGTGTAGTGGCCGTATCCTATTGTACCCAATAAAAAAGAGATATATTGAGGTCGGATTTAGATAAAATTCGAGAATGGTGTGAGAACTGGTAAATGGAGTTTAACGTAGATAAATGTACAGTCATCCACATAGATAGATCAACAATATTTAGGAATGAGTCTACTTGAATATATAAATATATGAATAATTCAATACTTATTGTATGATTACTCTACGGTATATCATTAGTTCAAGTTTCAAGTTATATTATTAGTTCGCTATATATTCAATGTTTCAAGGTAAATAATTAATCCATTAATTCGCTATATATATGTATATATGACATTAATTTGAATGCATATTTTTAATTAGCTGAATGTCTGACGTGCTTTAAATGCAGGTTTAGTTAATTAGCGGTATTGTTGACGGCCACTTGAGTAACCTGTCCCTTGTTTGATACAGGTTCCGTGCAAACAATGCTGGTTATGTGCCTAGTATTGACCAAATGGGAGAAAAGGAAACACATTATCTAACTAACGTGCGTATTGAACATATCTTGAAGGTTATTCGTTGTCCGGCTTCTAAACGTACTTTGTGCTACAATATATTTACCAAGAGGTGAAGGCTTCTACATCGGGGGTCAATGATTCTGCAATAAGGTGTAGAGCATAGTCTTTATGTATTGATCTTGTGGCTTATAGTTTGTACAAGATGAAGTAGCTAGCCCCAACCACAACCCTCTGGCTACAGTATTTTGTATTATTCTCTAATCCCTTATCGGTTTCTGTTAACATATAGGCGTGCCGTTATTTCTGCAACCGATTTACAAGACTTTACATTTTGATTAAAATATTTTCTAACGCTAATTAATCCTTCAATCAAAACTCTGCCTCCCTTCGGATCATATGTCCTCAACAAATGCTGGCCAACTCGTAATGTCCTGCGTCATCATTTCTTGAGTTCACCCACGTCTGTCCTGCCGTTTTTATGTATGTTTTGACTTCCTTTCTCTGCCCCAACTTCCCTTGCCCTGAATATTCCAGAACAGTGACTGCCTTGTAATACTATTATCTGATTTCCGTAGCGTGTGTCCTATTCCTCGCCAACACCTTCTCTCTACGTCTAATCTCACTGGCATATGTGCAGTATTTTCTCACAGTTCTATATTAGTGACTTTATCATACCATTTTATTCCTCCCATTCGGCGCAACAATCCTTTGATGAAAGCCTGATCCATTTTAATTGTACTTTTCTTTCTTCGCACATGTTACAGAGCCATGTAATTAGAAGCAGTAAATATTAGATAAATGTAATTGTATAACATGTACGCCCTGTATATCTTGAAACATTACCATTTAATTTATTTAGCTAGAGTCGTGGTTCTCCAGATAAAATGATGCCATCATTAGGTAGCAGAAAGACAATTATTACTTTCACAACTGCCTTTTACGTGTAGTTGAATCTCCCCATTGTTATTCAAGAGATCCTAAAGACTTGAAATACAGAATTTCTTCTATCGGTTTCTTTCATTTATTGGCACGCCTCGAAATTTGTTAAATTATGGTTCATCTTTTGTTTCATGCCACTACTACACATTTTTTAAAGAATAGTTCATCTTTGAGCCGCGGTGGCTCAGTGATTAGTGCACTGGCTGTCCTTATGTTCAATTCCCAATTGGTGCATGGTATTTAAAAATATATCAAATGGGTCCAGAGTCGACCCAACCAAAACAAATTGGTACACGAATAACTCTTTGAAGTATGGCAGTCGCGGTGATGCTGACAATATTCTCCCTAGTGCACCGTCAGTCAAGTAAATCTTGACCTTACAACACCTGCAATACACCACATAGTCCATCCGTCGACTCGTTCTGCTATTCTCAATTGGATAAAGTATAGTCCATCTTTCGTTTCATCCCATTACTTTCAATTTGTGAAAGTATAATTCGTCTTTCGTTTCGTTTCGAAATATGTGAAAGTAAAATTAAGCTTCTGCACAGAGATATCGAAATATTGACACAGAGATATCGAAATATTGACACAGAGATATCCAAATATTGACACGGAGATATCCAAATATTGACACAGAGATATCCAAATATTGACACAGAGATATCCAAATATTGACACAGAGATATCCAAATATTGCTAAATATCTACAAATTATTTCATTTTTGTGCATCTTTATTCCGTTGATTTTGAGATCTTAAAATATTTCTCTCTTAAACATTGTGCACTTTTATACTTTCAGATATTATGAAACTGGCTCAATTCGGCCCGGTGTTATTGGAGGCTCCAAGCCCAAAGTCGCTACGCCTATGGTAGTGAAAGCTATAACGAAGTATAAGGAGGAGAACCCAACAATGTTTGCATGGGAAATCCGGGATAAGCTACTTAGTGATGGCGTGTGTACCAGTGACAACGTTCCGAGTGTCAGCTCTATTAACAGGTACGAAGATAGTTGTTCGCATAATTAGATCATATTTATGTAGTCAACCGTCACTTGCTGCATAGCTAATCATCCCCCCCCCCCACCGTTTTCCCCTCCCCATGGTAGAAGACTTTACACCTCTTACTACTAGTAATACTATATTATCAAGTATATTTTCATAAGATGGCTCTGATAAAGTGCATATTTTCATATGTTGGCTCTGATCAAGTATATTTTCATATGTTCCCTATGATCAAGTGCATATTTTCATATGTTGGTCTGATCAACTGCATATTTTTATATGTTGGCTCTGATCAAGTGCATATTTTCTAATGTTCGCTATGATCAAGTGCATATTTTCATATGTTGGTCTGATCAACTGCATATTTTCAAATGTTGGCCCTGATCAAGATATTATTTGTCAGTTTGTCCCTGTGCATTTTGCTTTCATTGATCGCTTACTTTGTGCCTGTTTTTTTTTTTTTTTTTTTTTTTTTGCGTTCGCCTTATTTCTCTAATCCCCAAGGCGGTGTGCGTTGCACTGTGGTTTTTATTTTGCGCCTGTCGGCCCAATGCATCCGACTTCAGCATGCATTTTATGTAAGGGTCTGCTTCCTCCTGCATTTTCTAAGGGTTTGCTTCCCCGTTTGTGCCTGTTTAATATTCTGCAAATGACTTCTTTTACTAAACATTGACGACCTGGGAAAGATACGTGTGAATTGTTCTCAACTGTATTGACAGTCTATGGCAATGCCCACACTCGCTATATTAACACTTCTCAACTGTATTGACAGTTTAAGGCGATGCCCACACTCGCTACATTAACACTTCTCAACTGTATTGACAGTCTAAGGCGATGCCCACACTCGCTATATTAACACTTCTCAACTGTATTGACAGTCTAAGGCGATGCCCACACTCGCTCGCTATATTAACACTTCTCAACTGTATTGACAGTCTAAGGCGATGCCCACACTCGCTATATTAACACTTCTCAACTGTATTGACAGTCTAAGGCGATGCCCACACTCGCTATATTAACACTTCTCAACTGTATTGACAGTCTAAGGCGATGCCCACACTCGCTATATTAACACTTCTCAACTGTATTGACAGTCTAAGGCGATGCCCACACTCGCTCGCTATATTAACACTTCTCAACTGTATTGACAGTCTAAGGCGATGCCCACACTCGCTATATTAACACGTCTCAACTGTATTGACAGTCTAAGGCAATGCCCACACTCGCTATATTAACACTTCTCAACTGTATTGACAGTCTAAGGCGATGCCCACACTCGCTATATTAACACTTCTCAACTGTATTGACAGTCTAAGGCGATGCCCACACTCGCTCGCTATATTAACACTTCTCAACTGTATTGACAGTTTAAGGCGATGCCCACACTCGCTATATTAACACTTCTCAACTGTATTGACAGTCTAAGGCGATGCCCACACTCGCTATATTAACACTTCTCAACTGTATTGACAGTCTAAGGCGATGCCCACACTCGCTCGCTATATTAACACTTCTCAACTGTATTGACAGTCTAAGGCGATGCCCACACTCGCTATATTAACACTTCCTTCTATGTCCATATTGAATCTTCATTTACCAGGGTAATCATTCTGATTAGTTTCTCAATATGGCTAATCTAAATGTTCAGCTAAACCTTTGATGAAAGCCTGATCCATTTTAATTGTACTTTTCTTTCTTCGCACATGTTACAGAGCCATGTAATTAGAAGCAGTAAATGTTAGATAAATGTATTGTATAACATGTACGCCCTGTATATCTTGAAACATTACCATTTAATTTATTTAGCTAGAGTCGTGGTTCTCCAGATAAAATGATGCCATCATTAGGTAGCAGAAAGACAGCTATTACTTTCACAACTGCCTTCTACGTGTAGTTGAATCTCCCCATTGTTATTCAAGAGATCCTAAAGACTTGAAATACAGAATTTCTTCTATCGATAAGGTCACACCTACAGTGTTCTCCTTCAGATAGCCAAAGAACTTTACATGGTCTAGAAGTGATGATTTCTGTAGTAATTAGTTTTGACGTAAGACAGGCTGCTAATCCTAGGCATAACTCTATTTAGTTTCTACGATTTACATACAGATGCAGTAAGCACATTCGTTTTTCCACTGTAATGGGTTTCAGTGATCCATTGTGCACTAGCTTCCATCAAAAAACATCTGTAGAAGCAGCCAGTTACTTGTGTCGTGTACTTTGTGGTCAGAAAAGCTGTCAGTGCTTATTTACTTTCGAGTGTTAAGTAAATGGACTATTTATGTTTCATTCGAATTTATGTATGCAGTAGTGCCTTTTTTTCGAATTCGCTGACTTTACCTGAATAATAAAATGTGGGTCAGTGTGCTTTTATTTCTAACTATAAATCTATCAAACTATCCGTATATCCATTCATTCATCCATCCATCCATCCATCGTCATTTGTACATCCGCTTCCCAACTTTTTTTGGAAAGAGCAGAGAATGACAGCAGGCCGAGTGAGGTCCTGTATGTGAAACTGTCTCACGCCAAGTCTAAGAGATTGATAAACGTTTCATCCGAGATTATATTCTAGAAAGTACGGGGACGCATGGTGGGTACTTTTGTCCTAGGTCTCTTCAATCGTTGACAAATAAAAATGGTAACGAAATGGCCCGCTGGGAACAGTTTGAGGAGAACTAAAGTAAGGTGGATGGGAGGGGAGGTGTTACTTTGTGTTTCTGTTTTGTGAAGCGAAGATGTCTGGAGAGAAACGTGCTAAACAATATCAAATTGGCGGGAAAAGAAGTACATCCATATAATGCTTTCTTTCTAGCTACAAGTTAAGGTACAGCAGATACTGCTGGCGGTGATGATGTGTAAGATCCCTCATTGAACGAGATATTCACTTGTTTTGAGACATGGAGACCTGATCCCTTCCTCGTCGGAATGTCTTCCTGAACAGTTTTTAGGGTCCATTTTACAGCTGGATTGACAACAACTTCGGGCTACCAAGGATTGACCCTGATATAAGTCTGGTGAGAATGGAACTCTCTTAACCACTCTGCCACTGAAAAGGTAGTCTTATAGCCTTTTTGACGGTAGCTCTTAGTATGCTGTCTGTCTTGTTGGTATGTTTGTTGTCAAGCCATAGTTAGCTTAATGCTGTCTGTCTTGTGGTTATGTTTGTTGTCAAGCCATAGTTAGCTTAATGTTGTCTGTCTTGTTGGTATGTTTGTTGTCAAGCCATAGTTAGCTTAATGTTGTCTGTCTTGTTGGTATGTTTGTTGTCAAGCCATAGCTAACTTAATGTTGTCTATCTTGTGGTTTTGTTTGTTGTCAAGCCATAGTTAGCTTAATGTTGTCTGTCTTGTGGTTATGTTTGTTGTCAAGCCATAGTTAGCTTAATGTTGTCTATCTTGTGGTTATGTTTGTTGTCAAGTCATAGTTAGCTTAATGTTGTCTGTCTTGTGGTTATGTTTGTTGTCAAACCATAGTTAGCTTAATAGTGTATATCTTGTTGGTGTGTTTGTTGTCAAGCCATAGTCAGCTTAATGTTGTCTGTCTTGTGGTTTTGATTGTTGTCAAACCATAATTAGCTTAATGTTGTCTGTCTTGTTGGTATGTTTGTTGTCAAGCCATAGTTAGCTTAATGTTGTCTGTCTTGTTGGTATGTTTGTTGTCAAGCCATAGTTAGCTTAATGTTGTCTGTCTTGTTGGTATGTTTGTTGTCAAGCCATAGTTAGCCTAATGTTGTCTGTCTTGTTGGTATGTTTGTTGTCAAGCCATAGTTAGCTTAATGTTGTCTGTCTTGTTGGTATGTTTGTTGTCAAGCCATAGATAACTTAATGTTGTCTATCTTGTGGTTTTGTTTGTTGTCAAACCATAGTTAGCTTAATGTTGTCTGTATTGTTGATTGCACCGTTGTCCGTCAATCGCTACCTTTAGAGACCCTGTTCATGTAATACATTGAAGGCTTGTCGTCTGCTACAAAACACCTCTCTGCTGGTATTACATTGGAAGGCCGTACCACAGAATAAAATGTTTGTCGAGGATGACGTTTTAGGGGTTTCATTAAATTGGTACTAGGCCTTTACTACTTCTGAGATGACGATATCAGCTATCATCCTAGCTACCGAGTCTTCTCTAATGGTCAGGTTCCTATGTAAAGCTGGGTAGAATAAAGCGTTCGTCGGCATGATGTTTGAATCTGATCCCATTGCTGAGAGATGCATGCCTTATAACAGCACGATCATTACATGCCATTGTGTTGTTTATGTACCTGAAATATTTCATTTGCCTTAATCTTTTCTAACTAAATCTCATACATCCCATTCGAGCTTGTTTTTCTACTTAGCTTTCATTTCTGTTTCTGTTCTTTGTATTCAATCCGTGTTAGTATAATGCCCTTCTAAATACATCTTGTGGCGCGTTTCCATATTTGCTGTAATCATTGGTTAAGTTGTGGAAATATTTAGTAATACAACTAGCTAGTAGTGTTACATGCAGCTGTTTTAGAACGGAAACTGAAGAACTTAAGACCCTAGTAGAAATGACTCTACAACACAAAAACCATATACAAGGTACATGAGAGAATCGAGACGCTAATGGCACTCAAAGCCCAGCAACCATATACAAGGTACATGAGAGAATCGAGACGCTAATGGCACTCAAAGCCCAGCAACCATATACATGAGAGAATCGAGACGCTAATGGCACTCAAAGCCCAGCAACCATATACAAGGTACATGAGAGAATCGAGACGCTAATGGCACTCAAATCCCAGAAGAACACTAACTCATCGAATTGAGGACTAACTCATCGAATTGAGGACTAACTCATCGAATTGAGGACTAACTCATCGAATTGAGGACTAACTCATCGAATTGAGGACTAACTCATCGAATTGAGGACTAACTCATCGAATTGAGGACTAACTCATCGAATTGAGGACAGCTTTATCGAAAATGTTTCAGAGGTCCCACAACGAAGTGATGCAATGATACCATCATAATGTCACACCAAAGGAAACGTGAAGGCCTACAGTCTAGCCAAAGGAAACGTGAAGGCCTACAGTCTAGCCAAAGGAAACGTGAAGGCCTACAGTCTAGCCAAAGGAAACGTGAAGGCCTACAGTCTAGCCAAAGGAAACGTGAAGGCCTACAGTCTAGCCAAAGGAAACGTGAAGGCCTACAGTCTAGCCAAAGGAAACGTGAAGGCCTACAGTCTAGCCAAAGGAAACGTGAAGGCCTACAGTCTAGCCAAAGGAAACGTAAAGGCCTACAGTCTAGCCAAAGAATTCACGAATCTGATACGGAAAGAATACTTTATCAACTATGAAGAAGCAAAAGCCACATAAAAGGACAACACAAAGAAACGTGGTAGGAAGAATACCCCAAAAAACCAAACAGATGACGGATACTACGAGCTGTCCAGAAAAGACCAAGTTATCATATTACGTCTTCGAACTGACAACACAAGCAGACACCACCTGTACACCAAATTCAAGATTGGTATCACCAGCGTTTATTACTGCGGACTGGCAGACATGACAGTAGCATATGACCGCCCCAGCGCACAGCCATCAGGAGGAGCAGGTGGCCCACGACGACTCCACTCGAAGAGAAACTGATGGGCGGTATTGAGACTGAAACAGATAGAAGAATTTATTGAAGAACCCGGAGTCCCAATCTAAATGAGTGAGGATCGCAGAAGAGAAAAGTATTGTAGACAGTCGCGGTAGGAAAGAGGTATGTTGCTCGCTGCTCAAGGCACGAACGAACGAAAGCATTAGACAATAGGTGTTCGAATCTCACAAGTTTCAAGGGTCACCTGGTCTTCTGGGAGTTAAAAGTCAGCACTTAGTCCTATCTAAGACGCAAATGTCCACGAAAGTCCAGTGTACACGCTCAGTAAAAGAACTCTTGACAGTTGAAAAACGACAAAAGTGCAGGTTGTTATCCGCTGTCCGAACAATAACTCTGATCAGCTCCAAAAGGAGACTGCCACACCCCCACCCCCCCCCCCCCCATCATTGAAGACACAGGAGGCCAATCACCTGTTTTTCTACACATTCGATCGCAAATATATGCAACAAAATAACCTCTTCCCCACCATGGGAAGACAAAAGAAGTAATATTGTAATGCCTTTTTCTCCACTCAAATTTATTTTACATTTTATTCCACGTTACGGGTGGACTACGGGTTTATTGGCCGCACTGGGTCCATAGGCGGGTGTTTTAAAACTCGTGGTTTATAATAACTGCAAACTGATCCCGGGTACCAATTGTATGCTCATACTTGTAGTGTTGTGTGAGATTAACTGTATCATCGTTTCATATACTCAATATCTACTTACATTGGTACTCACCTGGCCACATCTATTCTCACCAACATCATAACCATCTACTATCCACGTGTATCATTAGACGAGGTAGAGAGATGTAGTTTTCTATTATGTGCCATCTTTGTTGATGATGATAGTGTCATTCCGTGTTTCTCTTGACATTACTGGTCATATTTCTGTTGGCATTACTGGTCATATTTATGTTGACATTACTGGTCATATTTCTGTTGACATTACTAGTCATATGTCTGTTGACATTACTGGTCATATTTATGTTGACATTACTGGCCATATTTATGTTGACATCACTGGTCATTTTTATGTTGACATTACTGGTCATTTTTATGTTGACATTACTGGTCATTTTTATGTTGACATTACTGGTCATATTCATGTTGACATTACTATCGAAACAGTAGCTCACAAATTAAAATGGAAAGTAATTCAGTGTTAAGCATGCTCGTTATGTATGTAGTAGAAGCGTTAACAATAAACAGACAGTTGAAGAAGAGAATACATACACTGGAGATTTGGTTGTACAGAAGTGCGTGATGCATCACAGGAAAAGATCAGAAAATAGATCAGAAAGTCTTTAGGGAAATTCGGGGCCCAATTATGATCGATCAACCAAAGAGCCCATTTGAGATATTTGGGTCATTTTAAAAGACATAATACCTTGTGGAAATAATACTGCAAATAAAGGGGGAGGGGTGTGAAGAGGTTAGAGGATAACTTCAACAGACGAACAAGGAAAAGTCTGGAAGATTGTACCATCAAGGCAAGAGGACAACCGAGATCTATAGAAGCCGACTTTAGATATGGAGGGCACTTGAACTGACACTGAATATGTATCTCTTGATTTTTTCTCAGCTGTTAAAATATTGGTTAATGCTTGATTTCTTTTTTGCTTGGATCTTCACATCGTGTATGTCACCATACCAACAACATTTATTATCGAAATATTACTCCACAATAGGAGCATTGCTATTATTATTATGATTATTATTATTATCTTTCTCATTATGATTATTATAATTACTGTTATTATTATTATGAGAACCACAACTGGACAATCACCAATTTATCTGCACATTCGATTCCGAGTATATAGACTTGTGGTACCTCTCCAACCTAAGAAGTAGGAGAGGAGCGACTAAACAGAGAGACAGGGAGAGCTAGAGAGAGAGAAAGAGAGAGAGAGAGAGAGAGAGAGATTATTGAAGATCCGGTGGCCGGCCTGTTAGGATATTGACTATTTAGCCACGGGTTAAAAACCTTGATAAGGCCTTGTTATAGTTCTGTCGGGGAGGAAAAGGTCTAAACTTTACACTACACGGTGACTGCAGTAGGAAACGATATTTAACCCTATCTACTTCAAAACAGTTAGGTATAGTAATCAGAATAAACGTCATAATTGCAGGTTGTTTTTTGTGTGTTATTTTTGCAACATGGGACCCTTAGATCAAACAACATAAAGTAACATCTTTGGACCCTTAGATCAAACAACATAGAGTAACATCTTTGGATCCTTAGATCAAACAACATAGAGTAACATCTTTGGACCCTTAGATCAAACAACATAAAGTAACATCTTTGGACCCGTAGATAAAACAACATAGAGTAACATCTTTGGACCCTTAGATCAAACAACATAAAGTAACATCTTTGGACCCGTAGATCAAACAACATAGAGTAACATCTTTGGACCCTTAGATCAAACAACATAAAGTAAAATATTTTGTACCCTTAGATCAAACAACATAAAGTAACATCTTTGTACCCTTAGATCAAACAACATAGAGTAACATCTTTGGACCCTTAGATCAAACAACATAGAGTAACATCTTTGGACCCTTAGATCAAACAACATAAAGTAACATCTTTGGACCCTTAGATCAAACAACATAGAGTAACATCTTTGGACCCGTAGATAAAACTACATAAAATAACATCTTTGTACCCTTAGACCAAACTACATGAAGTAACATCTTTTTACCATTAAACCAAACTACATAAAGGAACATCTTTTGGACCCGTAGCTCAAATTACATAAAGGAACATCTTTTGGACCTGTAGCTCAAACTACATAAAGTAACATCTTTGGACCATTAGACCAAACTACATAAAGTAACATTTGTTAGACCCGTAACTCAAACTACATAAAGTAACATCTTTGAACCCTTAGATCAAACTACATAAAGTGGCATCTGGCAACGCTTAGATTGAAGGTGCCTAAAGTAGCATGATTGGACCCTTTGGTGGAATGTACATAAAGTAGCTTGGTGGATGGCACTTGATGAATAAGGAGAAGGTTTCCTCATTTTGTTGATAAGAAAAATAGTTTCAACATAAATAATATTCTTACATGCCTGCACCTGCCAGCAGCTATTGATTCCATATTTTTGAAATGACAAGTAAATATGAACACAGGTATGCTCTTTCAACCCGTCTAGCTTTTACCTGTGTGTAGACTTTGTGGTCAAATATCGACCAAAGAAGGCATTATCAGTGAGTTGCGCGAGAGCCTTTCAAGTGACGTGTCTAATAATTATCAAAGAAAACGGAGCGGAGAACGTGGAGTACCCTTTAAATCACATAGCTTCTCTTCTGCACCTCCATCTTTTGTTAAGCTGCCATTAATGGACAGATGTTATCTACACTGGCGAACTGAAATTGCCTTGGGAGCTTGAGTGGGATTCATAATGTTTTGTTCCGTTCTTTTCTTCAGTACTATAAAATGTACGGGACATGTTAAAAATCGTCACCGCTTTATTTATGCGTGGTTTATGGACCCAGAGAACTCGGTTGATCTTTGAAACAAAACAAAGAACAATGAAAAGTCAGAAGTGAAATAACGATCAGAAACCAATAATTTCGTTTTCAAAACACTATTTTAATTGCAGTGTGTTGTTTGTATTTCAAAAGCACGTCCGCAGAGCAGACAAATTTATTTCTCTTTCATTTAGTTGACTTGTCTTGATCAACCAATCCAATCACGTTATCACTCTAAGTTTAATGGGCAGACAAAACAATAAACACTCAAGGGAGTTCAAAAGTTGTCCGTAAAAATCCCACTCTTGTTTTCACAGATTGATGTGGCTTTCTCCCGCTGCGTTTTCTTTCTTAGTCGCGTCGATTGTTTTGAAGTGGTTTTCTTTTTCGTTTCTTGTTTCTTGTGGACAGCACTTCTAATTGTATCGCGAGCTGTCGCTGAATGAGAAGGCTGCTTGACCAGATTTTTGTGTTTTTGTTTTCACGTTGTATTCTAGCTGATTTATGGAAGTAGTTGCTGTATGAAAAATACATTTCTGAGTGGCTGAGAGGTTAGAGTGCTTGATCCTAACAGCAAAGGGACATGTGGGTTCTATTCCAGGTCTCGATATGCTTCAGTGAGGGAGAGAAGGTATGAAAGAAGAACGATTTGGTCAATTGCATGGCAGTAATTGCATTCTCCCGGCGTCTTCCGGCCCCTAAATACCTTCTCACTTCAAAGACTAAAAGGACGGAGCATTAGATCCTGTTAAGAATCAATGTAGCTGCAATCCGGACAGATCCAAAGGTGCTCTGTTTTATTCAACAAATGGTGAAGAGTGGTGTTTCATGTAGCTCCCCATTTGTACACACATCTCGTCAGTCTCCTCGACTCTGCTGTCTGTTGTATGATTTCACAATTTTGCAATTTATGGATTGTCGGTTCATTTGTGGTAGTGTCATCATCCAAGAAGTGCTTATTGAGCAACTGGTCTCCCTTATCCATTCTAGGGGCTCGTTATAACTGAAAGGTAACGTGCATGCCGCTCAAGAAAAGAAAGCACGAGGTTTCCAATCTCACGAGTTTCAAGTGTCTTCTGCTCTTAGTGGTGGTGGAGCCAGCCCTAGTCTTATTGGAGATGAAACCAAAAAAAACTCAGTGATCCGATATGCCCATAAAAGAGCCGTTGATAGTCGGAAATGGATCAGATCCGCTGCCCGGAACAATTCTGAAAGTAATAAAATTCATGTCCACCGCTTATCAAATCCCAGACCTAGTAAGCCACAGGAAGTAAAAACTTACTTCACGTTAGACATCATGTTTCCAAGGCCTTTCGATCGCCCATTCTTCGACCACTCAAAACACAGCCACACCCCTCCCTGAATGCCTTCCTTTTTGTAATTTTGCTGAAGATTTTGGCAGGTCATCACGTAGTCTGGGTCATGTGTTGTTCGACAGTCACATATCTTATCATCCATGTATCCCCATCTCTTTGTTAAGTTGGTTATGCATCGTGATAGTCATCTTCGGAGTCGATTTAGTGACTTCCAGGTTTCGTAAAGGCAAGGGGTATCGAGATGCAGAGCTCAATCAGTTTGTTTTCGGTGTGGCGTTTTCCGGGACTAGTCTGTAAGGGCTGAGTAGGGTGTACGAACTTCGTCTTGATTCAATCTAGTGTACTGTACCTGGTGTCCAATCAAACATAAGATGTCTTAGGTCGTTGACCTGTTTTTGTTTTCATTTTTCATTTCGTGACACTTCTTTGTGTCTCGGGTTGTGCAACGCCCAGGTTGGGATATACATTTGTTTTCAGTTGGAATCGATGTTAAGCACTTCTAGCTGTCTGGTCCGTCTCGATAATTGCTGTATCAGCAAAATATGCTACTACAGAGAACTAAAATGGGTGCCGCTGTTCAATGAGCATGTGGCAGTCCTCCCCACATTGCGTCAGTCAATTTTCAGATGATGTTATTTCTCGCATATATCTTCTGTTTTGTTTCCTGACAGTGTACGATAAAGGACAGTGTGCGATCCAACTTGACACCCATGTTTTAGGGAGGCGTACTGTGTTGTAGCTGATATTCTTGCCATTTCATCTGTGGTTTTATTTTTGCCTACGGCTTTTGTGGTGTGAAGCACATACCTGGGTTTTTCTGGGGTTTGGTTTGAGGTAATTATTGCGGTAATATACGGCAATGACGTTAAGAACGCTTGTCAGTTTGTGACCAACTTCTTTAGAACCACTCACTTCTGTGACGTGTACTGTGTCTTCGACGAACATGACTTCCGCCGGCGTTGTGTCTGTAGGTTAATGGTTGCTTGTATCAGAAAGAATGTAAGTGCTTGTACGCTTTCCATTCCGATTGATATTTTTCAGTCTCGATCGACTTACCCAAAGTTACTGAATAGTAATTGATTTGCCGATTCAAAATTAGTGTTCTTGATTGTGTAAGATTCAAAGTTAGTGTTTTTCATCGTATAACAGATTGAAATTCAAAGTTAGTGTTCTTGATTGTGTAATAGATTCAAATTTAGTGTTCTTGATCTTGTAACAGATTCAAAGTTAGGGGTCTTGATCTTGTAACAGATTCAAAGTTAGTGTTCTTGATTGTTTTACAGATTCAAAGTTAATGTTCTTGATTGTTTTCCAGATTCATAGTTAGTGTTCTTTATTATGTAACAGATTCAAAGTTAGTGTTCTTGATCTTGTAATATACTAAAAGTTAGTGTTCTTGATTGTTTTACGGGATACGTTATTTGACATATTTACAGACACCAGAATTAGTACTATTGATTGTTTTACGGGATACGTTATTTGACATATTTACAGACACCAGAATTAGTACTTTTGATTGTTTTACGGGATACGTTATTTGACATATTTACAGACATCAGAATTAGTACTATTGATTGTTTTACAAGATCTTAGTCAGTTTTCTTGTCTGTTTCAGGAACTGTCACCTCATTGGTTTCCTTTATATTTAAAGAACCGTATTCGTAGTATTGCTATTTGTCTCACAGCCTTTTAAGTTTAAGGTCACTATTTTTCTTTTAAAGACGGTTCGACGCTTGTTTTTAAAAGGAATTCATGAGGCTTAATATTGGTGATAATTTGTAAAGAACCCTAAAAAAAAACTACATTTTTGCTGCTTTAAATATTTTCATGTTTTATGTTCTAGGAGTGAATTTTTTTTATATACGTACATATTTATATGGACATATGCATACATGAATGCCTACTTACCTGTTCCATTCTCTTGCGTCTTTAACCGACATGGGGATCTAAAGTTGTCTTTTTGGCCAACCGTGTTGTGTCGGTCGTTGTAAGACAGCACTGTTGTAGGATTTCTCGTATGTTATCCATCCGTCTGCCATAGGCTATCTTCGTGAATTGTAGCTAGATCTGTTTGCGTTGTTGTTGTTGCTTTTTGTTGTTGCTGTTGTTGCTATGCCACTCGTTCTTGAATGACGTACTATTGACGACTATCTTTGGTAACGAGTTACGGTGGGTGTCTTAATATCCAGAGTCGCACTAAAGAGGGTGAGCTTAGATCTCCCTGGTTGTAATACGATGTGAGGCTCCTCAGTAAGCTCACTACTATAGGGATCACTGTGTGGATCTCCACCTTGTTAGTCATACTAGCATAAAACAGCCTGCTTCTAGGGAGAACTACTTGGTTGTAAGCGCACAGTGGTAGTTGATCAGGTTGTGTCCTCGTGAGATGACCAAAACCATGGTATTTGCTCTCTTTAAATGTGTTCAGCACAAAGGCTAGTTCTCATCATATTACGAATATCCTCATTTCTTTTTTCTTCATTGATCTTTCCTGATGACAGCTTTCACTGAGAGGATTTCATCTCACACTTTGGACACATTAGACAAGGACCAATTAACATTGGATATATATATATATATATATATATATATACATATATATATATATATATATATATATATATATTCATGTGTACGTGCGTGCGTGCGTGCGTATGTGTGTGTGTATGTGTGTGTTTGTTTGTTTTGTGCTTATTTCGGTTTTTCATTTTATTTTTATTTTTTTTGTTCGTCCACCGCAATCGATGAGGACCACACTTTGCCAACATTCACTATTCGCATTAGTTCCAAGTTGGCTAAATAAGCCAATAGGAGCCCTGCTTTGTCTATTGCATTTAGTTAGTACAATGAAATGGGACACTCTTCTACCTTGGATTAAGAAATGTTGCTGTCAGCTGACTTGGGTACTTATATAAACAAGTAGCATGTCCTTTGCAGAACGAAGCTTCTTACAACCGCAAATCTATTTAGCTGTTATACGTTCCTTGGTAGGTGTGCAGGGCGGTAGGTTTTATTGCTTTCTCTGCGTGATGGAGAAGCAATCGCACCGACAGAAAAACCTAAAGTCTATCAAACTGGACGCGACAGTATTCGAATGGTGAGTTGAAATTGGGATACGTCCGTTAAACTCTAAGCCACGCTGATGCAGTGTGTGTGTGTGTGTATGTGTGTCCGTATATATATATATATTTAATATTTATGTAGTACATATATACAAATGTACTACAAGTTGATTTAGATCCAGGTCATCCTTTATCTTAACACACTATGACATGTATTGCCCTATACCGGTTTCTTATTGTTCTTGTTGTTATATTGTCTCGAGAATGCCATCATTATACACATATTTGTCACTCCCACATCTCGGATAACCAAGCATGGACAGTCCCAGATCAAAATTTGTATCATAAATAAGACCAGTGGGCTGGTCAATATGAGATCAAAATAATCGCTGGCCCTCGGAGAACATGGGATGGTTTCAAATCAAACATTGTATGACGTCACAATTGCAAGTCTCCATATATCTCAAAAGTTGACATTAATAATCTAGAGTGTGTCTTGTTAGTTGGAATATGGACTAGCGAGTCTGGCACCCTCATGTCTTAAAGCCCGCATATCAACCGACCACATAACGAGCATTCTATTTCGTAATTCTCAAATTAATAACAGATTTGCTCGTCAGTCAGTTTCAGTTCGATCATGACCTCTACCATTAGCATTTCGTCTTCTATCTTCTTCACTCATTGAAAGGAGTGGATGAGGGTATGCGTTCACCACGAGCTACTGAACATTGAAGTCCCAAGATTCCACGGGGCCAGTGAGTCGATCTAACCATTGCACTGGTCTCTCAATTGTCCTTATGTTCATTTGTGTCCATCTGGTGTTATAACGGTTGTGAGGGGTGCTGAAACATTCATTAATCTTTAACGATCATTGCGCCACCAAGTGCTTCTCTAGACACGGAGAACGCCAGTAACAGAGCCCCCTCTGAGAGTTATCTGTCCCTCGGGTGCCGTCAATTTGGCTTCCAGAAACCAGTGACGGCCATTTTGTAAATCTCAAACAGGGGAAGCGATTAATTTTGTCTCCGGCTTTGACACAACAATTACGACAGAAGCGCGACAACTCCATTGTCTGACAACATGGCAAGGTTTGAGGACTATTTGTGGGATGTTATTCCTTCCAGGGCTGGAACTGCAAGCTGGACGTTTATTAAATTGACGAATAGGCGCCCTATTGGCCCTTTCCGCCATCTTTGGTCAGTGTAGCGGAGATAATTTGGAGAACTGGTTGGAGAGACGTGACAAATGGCGCTATATTTCTGGCTTTGTCATCGCTGTTCTTGTCATTACGAAACCCAGCTTCGTCGTGGTGGCTGCTAACACTTTCTTGATGTTTGCTCAAGGAAATAAATAACAATTATACGTTTACGATCGTTTCAATTTTGATGTCAGAATCTGGACTTCCAAATATGTTGATGTCAGAATATAGACTTCCAAATATGTTGATGTCAGAATCTAGACTTCCAAATATGTTGATGTCAGAATCTAGACTTCCAAATATGTTGATGTGAGAATCTAGACTTCCAAATATGTTGATGTCAGAATCTAGACTTCCAAATATGTTGATGTCAGAATATAGACTTCCAAATATGTTGATGTCAGAATATAGACTTCCAAATATGTTGATATTCTTTACAACTTTACTTCATCAATGTTCGTCCTGAAAATGACTTTTGTGGCGTTGTATCAAAGTTTACACCTTTCGGTGCAGCATTCGATTTCAACAAGGCATTTTTAAAACTGGGTTTGCCTTCGCTTTTCGATCCCTAATCTTTTAGCCAGTTGGCATGGGTGCAGTCTGTTTCTAGATCCGGTTATTCGGGGCGGAATATGGTTTTGGTCATTTATGGATTACAGACACTGACGCAAGCAGCCAGCTATGAGTCGCTGGCTGTTGTCATCTCATTTTCTTTCGCATCTTCAGCCCCACGCCTTTTCTAATTGTACAGTAGATACATCTTTAAATGACACATTAAATATGTTTCGCTCTTTCTGCCACTGGTTCTTGATGAGGAATACACATATTTTCCAAAGCTTTAATTACATTTTACTGATGAGCCATGTTGGGTCCCTGGTCAGCTAGACACACACTTTATGGTAGAGAAAACAACTGTTAGTATACATTTTACTGATGAGCCATGTTGGGTGTCCCTGGTCAGCTAGACACACGCCTTATGGTAGAGAAAACAACTGTTAGTATACATTTTACTGTACACTTCCACATAATACTGCTCATTTTACTGTACGTGTATGTTTATCGCATCCGATTTACTGTACGATTGTTTATCAGCATTAGATTTAGTGCATTCTTCTGTTTATCAGCATTCTGTTTATCAGCATTTGTTTATCAGAACGGCTTATACTAGAACAGGTTGCCACCTGCATGTATCTGGCACGAATAATTACAAGTGATGGTAGATATTAGAGCGCAGTGACGAAGATAATAGAAACGGCCAAATGTGTATTCAACATAATGAGGAATATATTGATATCCAGACAAATCACCTATTCATTAACAACGAGACTCAGCAGGTGGCATATATATATATTCAATGTTATTATAGGGTACAGAAACATGGACAATGAACAAATAGAAACATGAACAATGAACAAACAGTTGGAAAACTGAATAGATGCACTCGATATGTGGTTATACAGAATAATATGTGGCATTTCGTGGAAAGGGAAACAAATAGTGACGTCCTGACGAGAGTACGCATGCGTAGAGGACGTTTGACTGACATTACAAATAGGCATGTCAAATACTTTGGTAATATAATAAGGCACGATACTTTATTGAAAACAATAATGGAGGAGACAGATGAAGGTCGGCGTGCAAAGCTATCAGTGGGAGAACAACATAAAAAATGGACTAACGGCAGTCTAGCAATGTGTGCGGGCAAGACAAGAGACAGGATATTTTAGATCCATTAACGTCAACCTTTCTTGCGGAGACGGCTCTTTAATTCAATTGATCAGCATTCGATTTATTATATTATCAGTTTACTGTACACTTTTACACAAATACTCATGCTACTGTACACTTCTATACAAATACTCATGCTACTGTACCCTTCTACACAAATACTCATGCTACTGTACCCTTCTACACAAATACTCATGCTACAGTACACTTTTACACAAATACTCATGCTACTGTACACTTTTACATAAGTACTCATACTGTACACTGCAACCTAATTGAATGACAATCATTTAAACATATTTGGTCTATCGATTGTTATTACACATTGACTAAAGGGATGAGAACCATAGTGGGACTAGCAACCATCAGCTAGTTGTCGTGTAGCCAAACTTGCCCCTATTGTTCTTCGAGGGTCAGCTAATTGCTCCCGAGGAGATCTGGCGTGTTTGATCGAAGCTACAAATAGGGCCAGATCTAATCAGCGCGTGCTGGTAATGAGCGTGGAGTGTGTACGAGATCGGCTCGAGCAGTTAATGAACTCTCCTTTCTACCGCCCGTGGGTGAAGGTAGAACTGGTCTTTATTCAAGCACATGCCAAGCTGATACAACCGTTCGATTTTATTCGACAGTCCTTTAATTTATTTCGTTTAGTATCCAAGTCTATTTATGTATCATTCTGCAGGTAATATGATATCAGCGGGGCGTTTGAGGATTGTCACAAATATAAGCATCACTGCAGCAACACGTTTTACCCCTCTTGTTGTTGAAGCGTTGGCAATTACGAGACAGAATCGATACGGACCCCTGCTATCCTTTCTGTCGTAACATGTTTTGTGACTTGTATTCGTGCGCCTGTGTGTTAGTCATAATGTATTTAACTTCGTTCTTATTATTGCTAAATGTATTTCGTGATTACACTTATGAGGGTACTGTAATTGGCTCTTGGGTTGCTCCTGTTTATTGTGTCGCCTGCTGATTTGTGTGTGTTTTAGATGGATTTTCCCATGTTATAAACGTTGTGTACACGAGTACCCGCACCTGACAAAACTTGCAAGATTGCTTCAGTTGAAAGTTGTATCTATGCTCATTTTTGGCAGGCACGTATCGTTAATTATAGTTAACTCGAGGCTGCTAACAAGTTACTCGTAAAACGAATGACACGCCACATTTCACTCAGTGTTCTTCATAAATCAAAAATGTCCCCGCTAGGCCGAAGAGTTTTTAAAAGTTATTGTTGTTTCTTGGCTTGTCTGTTGTCAAAGTGAACCAAAAAAGACCCAAAAAAATGAAGAGTCATAACTAAGAAAGCAATTAATTAACTAATTAATCAATCATGTTACCGACAAGCCAAGCAACAACAAAAATGAGGTGGCGATCTTCTTCTCTGCTCCGTCGTTGGAAGTTTAATACAGCCACAGAATGTCTGAACGCTACGTTAGACAAGAATTCTGGCTCATTAATCGCCTCGCTAACGTATCATGAGATCCCACAGACTCGGCTCGCTTGATTTCTCTTCTCTAGACGACACAGTCTGCGTCTTTCCAAACCTTTCTTTTATGGGTGGCCATCTGTGTCAGTCCGCCCCATTTCCGCCCGGCTAGGGTCTTCTCTCTGTGGCCTCATCTTTTCTGTCCTAGCGAATAAACCATCATTCTTTTTTATCACCTTTCTATTTTAGCTGATTTATGCACATCCCTAGAACCTCAAAGTATGTTGTCTTAGCAACAAATCAAGCAGCAGAAAGCCAGAAAATATTCGTTTGCATGTTTTATACATATATATATATATATATATATATATATATATATATATATATATATTTATATATTTTATTCAACCTATGCCAAATACACAAATAGTATATGCGAAGTAACGAGACGAAAAACAGAAACTATGAGGATAGTAGAGCATCTGAACTACTTGGCATGAGTGTAAATTATATTTCTCTTCTTCCACGAGTTCAAGTATTTAGGCAGTATTTTTCGGCAGACGCTAGGATCACCAGGGAAATTGAGACTAGGTGTCAATAAGCTTCTGCGTTGACTTTAAGCTGTCACCACTGCTTAGGCATGCTAGCTTTAGTTTGGTAACAGCTGATTGAGAGTATATTTATGCCAACTCTGTGCTACCACTGTCAAGCATAGCCCCTGTACAGGGCTCATGAAAGAAGAATTTCGACGAGTGAAATGAAGTGTTTGAGGAAGGTCATCGGTGTTACCAGGAAAGACAGAATGTACGACGACATTTGCTGTAAAGTCGGTACTACATCTTATGCAGAGTACATTTCCAGGCACAAAATACGCTGGTTCGGTCATCTCAGAAGAAAACGCCCTCATCAACTTTCATTGATGGCGTAAAAAGCAGGCAAATTTGGCTACATGGCAAGAGGGCAGCCGCGAGGCAGGTGGTTTGACGACATTAGAGTGATTTTGTAGGGACCTAGGCTCACAATGACCGACGACACGCACTTTGCGCATGACATGCGTCTTAAACTCCAATCGGTGCTCAACGGAATAACTGGAAAGAAAACTAACTAATATATACACACACACACACACACACATATATATATATATATATATACACACATCAGCTTCTACGTGAACATCGCTGTTAAGTTGCTGACAACGTATTGTTTAGCCGGTCTTACAATAGAGGTTATAACAGTAAAAAGTACTATGTTCCTTATGTGCCCCATTCAGACCATCAACAACTTGCCATCAATATATCATCAATTTAGCACTGTTACTAGATTGTTATTTCCAATGTTGAATGTACCGATCTGCTAAAGTATCGGAATTATCGAACCGGCAGGTGCAAATATCACAGTCAAGCTGTAAACTACGGCACAACGAATTTCGTTTTCGGACATCCTGCTATTCTCAAAGCCTTATTTAGGACTTGGTAGCTGGAGTTTGAGAACGAACAAAGAAAAAGATGATGAAGAAGAAGCAGTAAAAGATAAAGAAGAAGAAGAATGAGCTGAGATCTTTTCACTGAATGGACAGAAACGAATATGTTAATGTTGATCATGCATCCAGAGGAAAAATAGTCTTTCCGCATCTTCCAATATAGCACTTTTGTTACAAGTTACCCTCCTAGCAGATACATGTTCCATTTCGAGTATATATATATATAAACAAAAAACTGTATGCGTAAATACGAGTGCGTCTATATATATATTTATATATAAACACACACAAATACATGTGCGCGTGCGACAGCAAGTCAGTAAATAGGTCACAAATGAACGTTTTCAAAAAAATTGATTGAGATACAAATTGGAAAACCGCTTATTATTACCCTTCTATTGTCCCATATTTCTCAACATAATTTCCATCAACATTGATATAATTATATCGCTTGATCGGTTCCATGAGAGACCCATTCTGTTTATTTTGTGTTCGTCAGTTCATTGTCTAAGTACCTACCGTGAGCACACTTTCCGAAAATGAAATCGATCATGCATTATATTGTAAGCTAAACCCTGCGAACAATATTGCAGTTTCTACTATGTTTATCGTTATTCGTCTGTCACCTCGAATCGTCTCCCTTATTCGTCGCAAAGATTCAATTAAATTCAAGTGCCGTCTCTGAATCGAAGGTTGGCTGTAATAGCCTTCCATTATACTCTGTCTCATGTCTTAACGGTACACTCTGCCAGACAGACATTAGTCCACCTTTCGGTGATGCTATCCCACTTACAGCAATGCCCACCTCTTGTCCCCTACCTTCAACTTGGCCCTCCAGTAATGTTTTCAATAAAATATCGTGTTTTCTCACTTGTCAAAAATATCTGGCGTGTCTAATTATAATGTCTGTCGCAAGTTCTCTACCCATTCCTAATCTCGTCAGGACGTCGCTATGTGTTTGTTTCTCTTTAAACGAAATGCGACACTTTCATTCAGCTGGTTCTATTGCAATCTGAACAGGATGACCAGCAATTTTTCAGCGTCTTGAGAACATTTATCAAACACGTTACACCATTTTAGGCCACAAACACTCCTCATCGTAAACAGGGACCATTTTCTTTATCTGTATCCTATGCAAAAAGTCCTTTTGCCCACAAAACGTCACGCAAAACAGTACACTGTCTTCTTATTGTACACTCTCTGAGCACAGATTATATTTCGTATCTTTGCTGCACAGACGCACATGACACATAACGTCTGTTACCATATAGCAATCACAATATTAGATGTTATTGCCACACATTGACACCTTTAGAAACTACTAACTACAATTTTCAGCTATCCCATTTAATTGTGTGTGTGTATATATATATATATATATATATATATATATATATATATATATATATATATATATATATATATATATATAGATACACACACACACAAACACACGAGGTGCGTTCAAGTCAAACCGGTACTTTTTTTTCTAAAGAAAAATAAATCATTTTTGAAGTAGTAAAATGCCATTTATTTTTCTACCTAATCTCTAGCAAAGTTTATGTAATGCCTGAGAAGCTTCGGCGTAGAAAGATTTGTCAGAATGTCTGAACCAATCCAGGACAGCCTGTTTCACTTCGTCATCAGTGCTGAAATGCTGACCACCCAGAAATGCTTTTAGGGTCAAAACAAGTATACATCGCTTGAAGCAGGATCTGGGCTGTAAGGTGGATGTGGCAATCCCCCCCCCCCCCCCCCCCAGCCGAGTTGCTGCAGATGGCATAAAGTGTGGTGAGCGTATGAAGTTGAGCAGTCTTGAACTCTTCTCTGCCGGTCAACAGCGGAAAGCTGTTTTGGCACCCTACGTTCACTAACCTTCCGAAAATTCAAATATTCATGAAAAATAGTGTTCCCGTATCCAGAGAAAGATTTGCCTCTTGTGCAATTTTGCGACAGATCATGCGTCGATTTTTTAGAATAAGGCGTTCCACAATCTGGATATTCACAGGAAAGACTTTGGTGGGTTCGTCAATCACGGATGTACTGCCATCTCTAAAACGTTGACACCATTCAAATGTCTTACCGTGAATGAGTGTCTCACCACCGTATTGTGAATAGTGTCTTCTGCCAAATTCGGCAAGTTTCACTTAAAAGAAACGTTATCAGAAAACGCTGCTCCATGCAAGCACTAACAGTGTTGTCCGCCATTTGTATTTAACTGTCGCTGTTTGCATAGCTGTATACTGCAAGTCACAAGCTGATGCTATGTCCACAGATCACTGCCCTTTTGTTAATCTTTTCAATCCATCAATTATCTTCTAGTGTAACACATTTCCTCTTCTTGTGGCGATCACATACAACAGGCGTGTACACCGCACATTTAGCGCTCATTGTTCTTGGACTGAAATACAATTATAATAGGTTTCTAATGAATGTTTGAAGAGTCGCAACAAACTTCATGAACAAAAACAAACAAATATCGCGCCCTAGCTGGCCGCTTAGGCATCGGGCCATTATCACAGTCCGATGCGAATATTTGATATGATTGTTGGGACGTGTGGCCAAACGTTTGTGAGCTTGCTTTACTAACCCATTCTTCCATGCTCAAATCAAGTTGCAGTCGGTCTGACAGACTGGGTATGTGGTCGTTGGTTAACCTCTTCTTTTAAGTCGCCCCAGCTGTAAATGGGTATCTGACAAAATGAGGAACATTTCGGAGCAGCTGTGGGATCAACTGAACTAGTGCTTTGACGATGGCAGCAAATGGAAGGATTTCAGTACGGGGGGGGGGGGGGGGGGGGGGGGTTGTCAGGAACCTGTTCTATAAGCTCCATTTATAATATGGTACATTTTTGTCCTCAAAGAGGACAAGGGATGTGTGTGTGTGTGCGCGCGCGCCTCTGTCTGTCTGCCTGCGTGCGTGTGTATATATATATATATATTGGTTGTATTTGATCAGTTTCCCTGAGTGATTAGCTCTTTTGGGGGTCTATATAATAATGGTGGAGGTATATGGTGCCCCTTCCAACCCAGAGCACAAATAAAGATAATGTAACTCTTTCCTGGCAACTGAGATAGAGAGAGAGAGAGATAGAGAGAGATAGAGAGAGAGAGATAAGTAGAGATAAGACATAACTTATAGACCAGACTTGAAAAGACTGTTACAACAACCGTTGCAGTGCTATGTTCCACAGGGAGCGACATATCTAGTAATGATAACTGTTCTCTCTCTTGTATCCAAGCAGTGCCGTTGGCAGTTTAATATAAATTGGTTTACGTAATGAGGTTCCCAGACCTAGGCACAACTCTCTTTATTCTCCTTTTACGTCGTGCTAGGAAAGGTACAGGGGTTCAATTCCTTTTCACTCGGGTTACGCTCAGCGGATGATAACTCTACTATATGGATATGCTATCAGTGGTATTTACACGGTTATCCGGTTTCAGTGGGGTATTCACTGTCTTGTATGATTGTATCTTATGTAACCGTACGATAGGCTTGCTTCTCTTCAACGACCTTCTACTATTGGCCGTTTTCCCGTATCACACTGTTTGATAACTTGAGAAGCAAGAGGAATCTAGAGTGGGATATATGTGTATCAAAATTGTGACAAAGAAACCAGAGATAAATATTATTTAAGCACACGGATAACATCCCTAGAGAATGAGGGGACGGCGTGGCCTAGTGGTTAAGTGGCACGGCTCATGACCCGAAGGTGCTGGGTTTGATTCCCATCACAGCACCGGCCGTTACCCCGGGGAAGCAAACCCTTAGAAAATGCAGGAGGAAGCAGACCCTTACATAAAATGCGTGCTGAAGTCGGATGCACTGGGCCGACAGGCGCAAAATAAAAACCACAGTGCAACGCACACCGCCTTGGAGAATAGAGAAATAAGGCGAACGCCAATAAAAAAAATTTTTAAAAATCCCTAGAGAATAACAGAAGAAAATGTCATGTAATGGATACTCAGATATATGGTCATGGATTCGAGTGACAAGTATTCTTAGCTGCAAGGAAGATCGTGCAATTTACTGGCAAAACATTACAGTTTGATTTGTTTTTATTTAGCAGCTATATGTTCTCATCTACTTTCCTTGTTAGGTGCGCATAATTCTCTTTTGTCACACTCATTTTCATCCATTTCTGTGTCGGGTCTGCTTACTTCTTTTAATTGACAGTTACTCCTACAGCCTGGTCAATCGGTCAAACGTCCGTTCCATTATCCCAACGCACCGAGTTAGAAATCCGCCTCGTCCAGTTCGATAGACACGTTTTTTCCTTGTCCAATTGCCTCTCCTTGGACGGAAAGTCATCGCAGCCTACAGAACTGCACCGCTACCATGAAACTTATAACAGCCAAATAGAATTATGATGTAAGGACGTTCTGATAAGGAGTTACTTACTATCGCATACATTTTCATCTATTTCATTGTCGGGTATGCTTAACTCTATTGGGGTATATTGTCTCATACATTTTCATCCATTTCTTTGCCGACTACATTTTCATCTAATCTCTTGTCCGTATTTTTGTGTTATGAAGCCAAATTCTACAGTTGCTCCTGTATTAATATCTGCTCGACATGCCAAGACTTCAAAGAAAAATCTTTGCTGGCGTCAAAATAATTGCCATTAATTTAATTGGGGAGCATCCTAGACCCTTCGGGCTATGATCTTTCCCGGTCTGCATCCGTTAGCATCGAACAGTCACAAAGATGAATGGTGTAAGCAACGGTTAACTTGTCTCACGTACAATTTGTACTTCCGTCCAGACACATCAGTCAGTAACAAGTTATGACTAGGACAACCCCGTTTTGGCGGCACATGACAAATGAAAGTTTCAGTTTCCAGTCAATTTGGTCACTCTTCGCCGGACTCCGCAGCAAAACTTAATGAAGCGTTGACTGGTAACACTGTGAGGAAGAGGTCGTGAAAGGGGCGGTGCTTGATTGCCCGGATCAGATAGGACCCCCTAGGCGGCCCTTGTTACAGATCCCATCCCTCTCATAGATCTATTTTCCTGAAATCCGAGGATTTGAACGGCTGCTACCTTCAGTGTAGTGAGATGTTGTTGATTGTCTAGTTCTGTTAGTAGTGAGATGTGGTTGATTGTCTAGTTCTGTTAGTAGTGAGATGGGGTTGATTGTCTAGTTCTGTTTTTAGTGAGATGTGGTCGATTGTCTAGTTCTGTTAGTAGTGAGATGTGGTTGATTGTTTAGTTATGTTAGTGAGATGTGGTTGATTGTCTAGTTATGTTAGTAGTGAGATGTGGTTGATTGTCTAGTTATGTTAGTGAGATATTGTTGATTGTCTAGTTATGTTAGTGAGATGTGGTTGATTGTCTAGTTATGTTAGTGAGATGTGGTTGATTGTCTAGTTATGTTAGTAGTGAGATGTGGTTGATTGTCTAGTTATGTTAGTGAGATGTGGTTGATTGTCTAGTTATGTTAGTGAGATGTAGTTGATTATCTAGTTATGTTAGTTGCATGTGGTTGATTGTATAGTTCTGTTAGTGAGATGTGGGTGATTGTCTAGTTATGTTAGTGAGATGTGGTTGATTGTCTAGTTATGTTAGTGAGATGTGGTTGATTGTCTAGTTCTGTTAGTATTGAGATGGGGTTGATTGTCTAGTTCTGTTAGTAGTGAGATGTGGTTGATTGTCTAGTTCTGTTAGTAGTGAGATGTGGTTGATTGTCTAGTTCTGTTAGTAGTGAGATGTGGTTGATTGTCTAGTTCTGTTAGTAGTGAGATGTGGTTGATTGTCCAGTTCTGTTAGTAGTGAGATGTGATTGATTGTCTAGTTCTGTTAGTAGTGAGATGTGGTTGATTGTCTAGTTCTGTTAGTAGTGAGATGTGGTTGATTGTCTAGTTCTGTTAGTAGTGAGATGTGGTTGATTGTCTAGTTCTGTTAGTAGTGAGATGTGGTTGATTGTCTAGTTCTGTTAGTAGTGAGATGTGGTTGATTATCTAGTTCTGTTAGTAGTGAGATGGGGTTGATTGTCTAGTTGTATTAGTGATTACATTCTCTGCCAAGAACCACTTTGTTATTTCTCTTCTAAGGAACCAGCCATGCTGTCGTAAGGACATTTTATTGTCCATTGTCTTTTTAATTATTGGCGATGATTATTACAATTTTTCTCGCATTTTGAACGCTTGACCTGGTCGGTGTGACCAAGTTCACCCAGCTGTTAATGAGAAAAAACTGGTCTTTCGACATCAATAAATGTGAAAACATTCAGTGTGGATTCTACCACTACGTTTCTTCTTCTATTCTTAGCTGCTCTATTTCAACCATTCGTGGCGTGACTGTTCATTTTGCATTTTATTTCTTTTGCGTGCTGAAAGGCAGTTGATTGTTGCAGTTTACCTCTCACCCGCCCCCTTTTCGTCCTCTTCCTTAAGATAGCCTGGCGTTTAGAGCAAGAATCTCACTTTAGCTTCTATTATTAGGAGGAGCGTCAAAACAGCTGTTCTTCAGACATCAGGAATCGCCTTATACATGCACCATCTCTGGTTAGTTCACATACAAGATTTAAAGACCAATATATTTTTTTTAATAATTTTATCAACTATTGCTTTGGGACCGATTCTCAGTTTTTGTTAAAGTGTTCTCAGCCCTCCCTAGCCTATCCCAATGTTATTTTTTGCTTTTGCGAGTTTCTTGTCACGTGAATCATCACCGGGGGCATCTAACCTTAGCGCCGTCCATTTCATTTTCGTTTCTGTTAATCTATTCAGATGAAACTTTATTGAATGTAAGGTCCTAACCTTGTAGTAAATCTTTCGACCCTCAATTACCCAGGTCCTTATTTATTCATACTTATCAGTATTATGTGTGTGTGTGATTCTCTCACTTTCTCCCTCTCACTTTCTGTCTCACTCTCTCTGTCTCTTTCTCTCTCTCTCTCTCTCTCTCTCTCTATATATATATATATATATATATAATCGTTACATGCTATTATTGGTTGTTTCTTTTGTGTGTCATTTTATGGGGTGTGTTGTGACAGAGACGTTTTTGTTAGGCTGTCTGCACTTTTTTTCATTCTTTCTTTCTTACTTTCTATATATCTGTCTAGCTATCTGTCTGTCTGTCTGTCTTTCTGTCTATCTGTTGGTCTGTCTGTCTGTCTGTCTGTGTGTCCTTCAATCTATTGATGTCTGTCCATCTGTGTCTTTCTTGACCTATATAACAGATTCCGATTTCACGTATGTGGCAAATGGCTAATATGGGGTTAGGCCCATATTTTTTTAGCCCAACGGCCCACTAGAGTGATGTGGTCAGCATCACGCCGCCCAACGGCCCACTAGAGTGATGTGCTCAATATCACGCCGCCCAACGGCCCACTACAGTGATGTGGTCAACATCACGCTGACCAACGGTCCACTAGAGTGATGTGGTCAACATCACGCTGCCCAACGGCCCACTAGAGTGATGTGGTCAACATCACGCCGCCCAACGGCCCACTATAGTGATGTGGTCAACATCACGCCGAAGCGGGCCAACCAGACATTTGTCTTATATTCCGACATAGTCTCCGTGCCTGGTAACACACTTTGTCCACCTGCCCACTAGCTTGTAGATGCCCTCTAGAAATACGTCTGTAGGTGTGACCTTTAACTAGTTTTGTTCCGCCTCCATTACCTCGTCACCTGTCTCGGGACTCATCTGACACATACTTTCCTATCGTCGAGGTCACCATGGACAATTGTGTGTGCACCGCTGTGACGCAAGTTCAAATCTACGGTTATTTCATCAATAGTAACTCACCTATACCACGGACTAGCTGTTCGATCTGCTGTTTCTCTGCGCCAGTGGTCACGCTTGCGGGTCTCCCACGCCACGGTTCATCAATGACATTTTGTCTTCCGTTTTGAAACCTTTCGACCAATTCATACGTGTGTGTGTGTGTGTGTGTGTATGTGTGTGTGTGTGTGTGTGTGTGTGTGCCTATATCTGTCTACATATCAGTCTGTTTCTCCATTGTTCTGTCTGTTTGTCTCATTATTTGATCTATCTCTCAACGTATCTGCACTCAGTGTGTCTATATATAAGCTGACAGACCTACGTTTCCGCTGTTCTTATAGTCAGTATTATTTCTGTTTATGCTAACCTGTTCTATGTTTTTAACAATCCCCCCTCCCTTTCCTTCTGCCCCCACTCTCTAAACCCACATCTAGAATGTCCCTCCCCCTATTACATTAAGCTCCCCCTCTCCTTCGTCTCGCTCTGTTCGGTTATTAGACACCGGCCTCTAGCCCTCTTCCTCTCTCATCTTGGAGTATTCATTTCCCAACTTGTCTCACCCTCACATCTATTATTTTCGCCTTTACATCACTGCACCTCCTCATTATCCTACCCTCACTCCTAAATCTGTCTTGTTGTTGTTTTTCCTCTCTAGCAAACCTTCTTTGTTAGTATCAACGATCCGTGCTGCCATGTCTTCCAGCGTAATGAGTTTACTCATTGCCACTCGCGCGTATCAAGTCACTGAGTGCGTGTCCTGCTTTCCTCGATAGTATTCTCTAATATCAACTCCCTCTCTTTCCATTGCGCTTGTTGTTTTTATTTCTCATGTTTTTGTTTCGTTTCTGGCTCGTCAAATTATCAGCTCAGACAGGCCACCATTTTTAAAGACAAGTTTGACAAAATAAATTGGGATCCTTAGAGGGCAAAGTTCACGGCTATTTGTTTTCTATATCACACGACCACCGGAGTAGTTTCCGGAGAAGCCAAGAAGGGCATTTTACTATTCTAAGCCTGTCGCACAAGGTGACTAAAGAGGGATATTCATGAGGCTAGCAATCTCATCATGTAAAACCAATTCTACTGAAATGTTAGTTACAAAATTAAAAGTTCGATGCCCATCGCAAGCGATAATGGCGACACCATACGACGGTGTCGTCTTGAATATGTAACTCGCACTGTTTTGGATTAAAGTGAGGAAGAACTGCGCTGGTCATCAACCTCACCTCTTATCCCAAACTACCTTGGACCAGTGGCAAGACATAATTCAAAACGACTGGGGGTAGCTCAGGATGCAGGTATTCTGTTCCCACCTCCTTTGAGACCAGGGATCGCTTGAAACTTGCAGTTTGTGATCGCTCGCCGTTTCCGTTCATCTTTTCTGCTGAAATACCCACTGCATTAGCAAATACAACGTACTTTGTACAGGGTTCTTGCAAGGGGCACGTTGTAGTGGTATGGAGCGAATAGCAGGCCAATAATATGAATAATGGATCACTTGGTGATCAGCTACTTACTTGTTTACTTGGTGATCAGTTACTTACTTGGTGATCCGATACTTGCTTACTTGGTGATCCGCTACTACTATTTGGATCAATCCAAATACCTGGGAGGTGATTACAGAGGATAGAGCGGCCTTGAAAACGGGCATCGAGGCATCAGAGCTAGATCTGATGACAAAGATGGAAGACAAGCGACGCAAAAGAAAAGAGCCAACACCACACCAATCGAACATTTCTCTGTTTACAATGCTGTGGTCCCTGTCAATCGAGAATCGGCAAAATCAGCCACGAAAGTCGATGTCCCTCCATAACAGATGCTACTACTGATATCTCTACAACTGGCTAGTTTCATGACCGTCTGTCAAGACGAAAAAAGGCCATAACTACTAACTTCCCTGAGGATCCGATACTTACTTGATGATCCGCTACTACTCGATTACTTGATGATCCGCTACTACTCGATTACTTGATGATCCGCTACTAGTCGATTACTTGATGATCCGCTACTTACTTGATTACTTGATGTTCCGTCACTTAATTGATTACTGAAAGTGCCGTTATTTAGCGACGGTTGCACCACTGCGGGTCCAAATTTCGTCTTTGAAGATTGTTGTCCTGGGCTGCGAAGGTCGTTGTTGTTACTGACTGTCCGCGATGAGTCTGTTACTCTTTTGTGTGCCCTAAAAAGGGCGTTAGGTGTGGAATTGCAATACTTTCCTCGTGTCCTAAGCTTGCTGATGAAGGTGGACTACGGTCCATTAGTAGGCTGTAGTATGCTTGATTCCATCTGCGTGTCCCTCATTACAACGGGGATCACGTCAATCTCCGCTTAGTTTGCCAAAATGGCATGCGACAGCCTGTTTCGAGGCAGAACTACGTGGACGGGAGGTGGGTTCTTGTTCAGTTCGTCCACCTGACCGTGACTAACATAGTCTGATCAGCATATTTTACCTTACCAAACGATGTTTCTCCTGACTGACCAGACGTTAGTCTCCTCTGTCTGGACAGACGTTAGTCTACTCTGACTGACCAGAAGTTAGTCTCTTCTGTCTGGCCAGACGTTAGTCTGCTCTGTCTGACCATACGTTAGTCTGCTCTGTCTGACCAGACGTTAGTCTTCTCTGTCTGACCAGACGTTAGTCTCCTCTGTCTGACCAGACGTTAGTCTCCTCTGTCTAGACAGACGTTAGTCTACTCTGACTGACCAGAAGTTAGTCTCTTCTGTCTGGCCAGACGTTAGTCTGCTCTGTCTGACCATACGTTAGTCTGCTCTGTCTGACCAGACGTTAGTCTTCTCTGTCTGACCAGACGTTAGTCTCCTCTGTCTGACCAGACGTTAGTCTCCTCTGTCTGACCAGACCTTAGTCTTCTCTGTCTGACCAGACGTTAGTCTCCTCTGTCTAACCAGACGTTAGTCTCCTCTGTCTGACCAGACGCTAGTCTCCTCTGTCTGACCAGACGTTAGTCTCCTCCGTCAAATTGCAGTGAGTAATAAGGTTTTCCGTTATCTTATCGCGGAAGGTGTATCGAAGTGCAAGGCGCTGGAGGTCTACCCCAGCGCGTTTTTTCCCCGCGAGGGGACCAGGCTGCTGTCCAAGTGCTCGCACGTTCATCCTTTCTTATGCGTATGGGACCCTACCAATGTTTTGCCTTGTTTGTGTGAACAACTGCGTCCATAATAAATTACAATTGCCGTAGATCGGAATCATGCAGGTTCTGACCGCTCTAGTTGCCGAAAGTATGTCGACTGTGCGTTTCTCAAGGGAGGTTTAATAATAATAATAATACTGGCCTGACATTCAGTATCCTAAGAGTGATTGTCTATTTCACTTTGCCACTGTTTATCTATGTCGTGCTTCTAAATTTCGAATGTGTCTTAACTATTTCTGAAACGACTGGCTTTGTTTATTAGCTGCTTGACTTCTTTAGATTATTTCTTTTCTTTAAATGTCGTAAATTGTATTAATTTTTTTGTTCCAAAAAGATGTACTGACGTTATGTCACAGTTTACAGCGAGGCTGCGATATCTACACATTTCGGTCCCACATATCTGATTTCAGTTGAGCTTTCCTCTGCTCTGCGATCCCTATTCTCTAAGCAAGAGGTGCAGCCTATTTCCAAGGCCGTCACGTGAGGCGGAAAAAGTCTAGGTCAACTATGGTTCGCTGATCCTGATGCAAGCAGTCGCTATGGGTCGGTTGCTGCTGTCGGCTCATTCACTGCTGCATATTTGGCCTCGTCTGTTGGATCATGGCTTTATTAACTGAAAAAAAACATACAGTCATCACCGATACTATTTAGGATATTTCTTCGATTGCAAATAGCCCCGGGTCTACCCAGCATAAATAATGGACACCAGATCAAGTCTGAGAAGTAAAAATAGCCGACGTGAGGCTTACCATCACGCATACTGTGTCGCTGGTCAAGAAAGTACGGACTTAACAATATTTCCCAGTATGCCATATTGGCGTGCAAACAGGATCGTTGCTAATTTCTTTACTTTCTATAGAGAATCAGATAAGCAGTAGGTGCAACTGTTTCCCTTTATATTAATTCAAATGAGCGTTTCCCAGCGGAAGAAAAAAATTGGATTCTGTTCATGCATAATGTTGCCTATGTTTCATCATGTAAGTCTATCAGTCTTCGCGTAGCTGGATACATTATTTTAATACTTGTTATAATATATATATATATATATATATCACATACACATAACATACACACGCACTAACAATGGCACTCTCACGGATGGTGCAAACAGATGCCTAGGCAGAATATTGGGATTTAAATGGTACTGTATGTTTTATAACTTAGACCTGTTTCAAAGAACTGGCCAGCCGAGGTCGATCGAGAGATTAAGAGATGACGTTGGCTATGGGTAGGAGATACTTCACCTAAAGATAATAAGGTTCTGGAACCTGTCCGAACAGAGGGGCCGTACAGGACACACTTTATCAGTAGAGCTTGAGAAATCCAAGAGGGAGGTCGATTAGACTTGGCAAATGTTGGGGATTTGACAAAGAAAACCTATGTTCCGCTGGGATGACAGGATTTTGATTGATTTATAGAAATATATATAAATGTATATTCCATTTACCCGAGTAGTCAAAACGAAGTGTCGTAGAGTTTTTTTCCACTCCTCAATACAGAAAAGCTTTCGTCTAACAAGTGGCTCGAACTCATGCCCTTCTGAATAGGAGAGCGTTCTAACTACACAGCCACCAACTCATCAGTAATACGAATTATCATTTATTAATTAGATAATTCGTCGATTCTGTTGAATAATTTGTGACCTTGATAATTATTCTCTTGCTCGTTAAATCAATTAATGCATCATGCATAGTTATTTCACTGACTCGTTAATTCGTTCATGTACCCATTGTGTCTGACAGAATCGTGCGGAATAAGGCAAATGACCGTGCCAAGTCTACCAGCCCTCACGCTCATGACGAGAGTCCATCATGCATGGGAAGTGATGGAAGCAACATGGGGCCGCATCCGTCATCCTCTCCTACCAGTGACGGAACCCCAAGGGGATCGTCAGGGCCCAACGGCAGCGGCAGTGTGGGAGCTGCAGGCGGCTTCAACATCAGCAACATCATGAGCGCTGGAAATAACAACAATAACAACAACAACAAAAGAAAAGGGGACATCGACTCGGGTATGTAAATATTACGCCATATTTGTTCAGTGTCTGTGTCATGTCGGTCGTTAACTGAAGTAGGTTCTCAATATACGTGGACTTCACTATCCGCTGTTGCCTTTATTCTTTTCCTAACTGTTGACACCTCTATTCCAGTAAACGTGATCCTATTCAATCAGCCAATCAATGCCAGCTGCTCCCTTTCAGAAAATATGCAATTGATAACCCTCTTCAGCAAGTTCGGTATCGAGCTGCGCTTTCTGCCTCTCTCCACTTGAGATCCAGGGGCCAAGGTTCATTTGTGCAGTCTCTTCCCCATGTGTTTCTAAGGTGTACACTTCTTCCTCTTCCCCTGTGGATTCTTTGACAGGGCTTGTCTGGCCACGTTTAATGGTAATTTCCGTACGTGTGTCCTACCCAATCCCATTTTCTTAGTTTGATCTGTTGATCCACTGCTTGTTGTTCGTTTCTTTTCCATAGACATTTATTGACAAACGACTGGTTTTTTATTTATTGCCTTCATTTTTCTCCAAGCTTATGTTACTCTCAGAAGTTCTAACTTGACATTGGAATCAAACAATTTTAACTTGGTACTAGTCTGTATTTTCCTGGATTTCCATATTTATTATTCAGTAACAGGAATGCTGTGCTAGCCGTTCCAATGCTATCGCATACATCTGCGCAGAGGCTCACTGAAGCTTCAGTGGTCCTGCCCAAATACCTGACCACGTGAACCGCTGCTAGTGCTTCACCTCAGAGCAAAAAAAAGCAACAAAAGATGGCGCAGTAACTGGCTGCGGGTCTACATTGCTCTACTGTTTTAGTTCATTTAGGATGTCGCCAGACCACGGATTTGCCTGGAATTCACACTAGTCGAGGACTTACACTTGTGTTCACGGAAACGTGGTGTTGTTTTCATTTGGACTGGTTAATTCGTTCGTATATTGTGATCTATTCCTTCCGATTATCCTGGTCTGGACATCGGCTATATAAATAGCACTACGCTTAAACCTATGTCGTCTTTCACGGCCTAGTTCAGACGGCTAAACTTTACGAAATTGACGTGTGAGAAATTTAAACACGACTGTAATGGACTGAACACAGCCGTGGAGAGATGTCAGACTCACTTACACGCTGAGTAATGTCCCTACGACCTGTTGTTGTTATGGAAAAGACACGACACACAACGTTAGATGCCATTCCCCCTCCGCTGCCTTGCGATACCTGTTTACGGGAAAGTCTTCGGGAGCAAATCCTGAGGAAAAATCTGCATCCTATGCTATCTCCAGTCGTCTCGATAAATATCTTGCCACTGGCCAAAGGTAGATCAGGACCAGAAAGTGAGGTTGACAAAATGGGCAGTTTCTTTCTCACTTTAATCCAAATCACCGCGCAAGTCACCCATTTCAGTGAATACAACAAGAGAAAAGACTGTCCACGCGGTTGAACAACGGGAATGGTCTTCATCACTTGTGATGGACGAACATCATCGTCAACATCACCTACAAACATGACTGGCTCTTTTCCTAAAGTGTTGATTTTAAAGTCGTCTTTATTAAACACCATTATCTCAGTGTCCATAGTTTACCATTAAACACCATTATCTCGGTGTCTATCGTCTACCATTAAACATCATTATCTCGGTGTCTATCGTCTACCATTAAACATCATTATCTCGGTGTCTATCGTCTACAATTAAACACCCTTATCTCGGTGTCTATCGTCTACCATTAAACATCATTATCTCGGTGTCTATCGTCTACCATTAAACACCATTATCTCGGTGTCTATCGTCTACCATTAAACATCATTATCTCGGTGTCTATCGTCTACCATTAAACATCATTATCTCGGTGTCTATCGTCTACCATTAAACACCATTATCTCGGTGTCTATCGTCTACCATTAAACACCATTATCTCAAAAACCGTCGTTTCCTTAACTCGTACTTTTAAGGGACAAGTTGCTGGGATAGCAATTCACATCGAACGAACAGGAGTCACATTTTCGCGCGTCACATGTCACAAATCTGTTTTGCTTTAAATAAATACAACTAATGATAGTCCCATTGCAGACACCAATGTAAGGGATGAAGTGTTAAGAGCCTATAGTGTGCTAGTTGTTTATGAGGTCGGGTGGCCAGTTCCCTGCCTTGCTGCCTTTCCTTCGTTAACAGTAAACCAGGTGTTTATTTACAATTAAGTCAACCGGAGGGTGTCGATACCGGGGATCCAACCCGTTACCTTTTCCCTGAGAAGCGAACACTTTACGAATATGCAACTCAGCCACTTTTCATTAAACCTAACCAAAACAGGGACTACCTCTCCCTGATGCGTATCATCAACCTATATTGCGTATTGAACATCACCTTGATTGCCCAGTTGATAGTAGCTTGCAGTGAGAATCTCTGAAATCAGCATTTCTCAACCAATATTCCCACAAACCTACAGTTCTGCGAAAGGTATCCTCGATGTTTCGCCAGAGATCGTGAATTATTCAAAAAGTATTTTTTAAATTAAATGTATTCACAGTGGCTACACGGACATGTATTTCAGTGCGTAATTAATTAACATCAAAAGCGTATCAGTTCCATGCGGATCATTGGTCTTCAACAAATGCATGTCAAGTAATTACATGTTGACCTTCCTGTTAAAGGTTTTACGACTTCAGTTTATACAGTATGTGGTAGCCGATCTCTATGCCTAACCGTCGCAAGCCGCCTCGTACGATATGTCAGGAAGGTTGCTATTCTTTACCACTATTTTCGGCCTCGGTAGCTCTCGGGATGTAATCAAAAAGTTATGTTTACTGTTCGTACCCTTTTAACTGATGGAGAAAACAGTTGCACTTCACCAGGGTGCGTGGACATCAGAGCCAATGCGGATATGTCCAGGATTGCCCCAAGGATCGCCACTTTCACCGGTGCTGTTCAACATTTACACATTAAAAGTGGCCAACATGCAGCCAACACAGCTGGGGCGGACATTGACATTCGCAGATGATATCCTAATCTTCAGGACTGGTTCTGATAGGCGTGAAATGGTTAGTGATATTCAAGTCACCTTGCAGGCGATCTCAAAGTGGTGTGGAGACTGCAGTGCACAGATGAATCCAAACAAGACCGGTGTGATGTGGTGTTCATTGAACAAATGCATCGTGAAAGAAAACCTCCCTGACATCACATTTGAGGGCTATGGCATAGACAGAAGCGACAAGTTGAAATATCTCGGAATAACATTTGATCACAGCCTGTCATACAAGTACCACGTCGACCAAACTATACAAAGACGCAAAAGAGGACTTGGTGCACTCAAGTGAAGGGTAGCTGCCAACTTGGAACAACGGCTGCTATTCATACTCTATCGCCAGTTGATTCTCTCGGTCATTGATTATGGATTGGGAATACTCACCCTATCAAGATCACAGTGTGAACGGCTGGAACGAATCCAAAATGAAGAAATGCGGCTCGTGTTGGGTTGCACCAGAGATACCCCGATAATACAGATGAGGTAAATGCTGGGACTGCGGTCAGTGACATCCATGCATAAAGTGGCCCAGGCTACAGCTTATATGCGAGTCATAGCGGACAACAGGCACCCGCTGTACAATAACACTGCGGACATCAAGGGAACCAGAATCAAAGGAGGGATGTCATGGATGGCACAGGTAGAACGTACTATAGGAGGGGTGACTGTAGTCGAGGCGATGGTCAAGGGAGAGGAATGGGTCCACACTGGGGATACACTAACAGAGTACCGCACGGTCATCATAATCATTGGCAATGAATGTAGGAAGGGGCGAAATAGCCAGACAAAGCTCGCAGTCAACCGGCTGATAGGCGCCAACACGCATGAAAGTGATACCATCATATACACTGATGGGTCGGTGCAAAGTAGTGGAACATCAGGCTGGGGTTTCTCGGCTAGAATAAAAGACCGGATCGTTGCTGAACGAAGTGGCGCATACGAGACTGCCACATCAAGTATGCGAATGGAGAGGGAGGCGCTGACTGAAGCTCTGATGTAGCTGTCTGGGACATCTACAACAGGAGCAGTCATCGTGTCAGACTCCCAAACACTACTTCGGAAGGTGCAAAATTGGTGGTTACGATATGAGTGGATAGCAGCGCTGGAGACCTCAAAGCTACAGGGGCTGGTGGATCTACTGTCCTGGTCACGCCGGGGTTCCGGGCAACGAGCGAGCTGATTTTTTGACGTCACACGCACCCATAACAGGCACAGCGGACATGGATAAAGGTGACACAGTAAAAGTTATCACGGAACACCTGCTGGAGAACGACACTGCTTTGGATGAGTATCCAAGACACAGGCTGCAGCACTTTGGAATAAAAATAGGATTCAGTGGATCAGGGAATCTGAGAGGACGAAACAGGAAGGTGTACAACCAACAGGCTCAGGCACTATCATCATCCACACTTTGCGCCATCTGCTGAGAGAGACTGAGCACCTATGGGTATGCCCAGGGTGCAGTGAAGTCGACTCCTAGTACAGAACAGAACCCTTTTAACTTTGGTTTTTGAAAACTCATTCAATATTTTCAAGAAGCTGGGTTTGCTTTATAAACAGTTCAATACACTTTAGTTAACCGATAACAGGCAGCTATTCTTTGACTATTTATATCGGGGGGGGGGGGGGGGTCGCTACAGCTGAGATGTATGCCCTTGCCTCTCGGAAAAAGAAAATGCGAAACTGTGGAGTTTCGAATCCCACAAGTTTCAAGGGCGCTAGTTCTCAAAGGAGATGAGAGCCCTTCCTGGTCGTGTTGGAGATGGACGATAAAACTAGGAGATCCCGTGCACACGATGTACACGTAAAATAACGCAAAGCAGCTGAGAATGGATAAGAGTAGACTGTTAACTACTGTCCGAGAACTATTATAATAGTAACAATATTGTTTTCCTAAAATGCAACCTACTTGCCAGGCCTAGTAAGCTCCAGGAAGAAACAATTGCCATAAGAACGTGCTACAGGTAGCTTTCGCTTAACTGACACCTGGAATACACCTGCACGATTTAACACCGTGATTCCAGATATTCCAGGTTATATTGACAACTAACTTACCCCACTAACCTACCTTCAGTTTGGGGTGTAATAGTTTCTATTCAAGACATCCATCAAACCTAACACTAATTTCAATAGTTCCTAAGTAATAAATGGTGTTAGAAAGGCTGCAACAGTTCGGTGAGATACACACACCTTCAAAGCGCATGTAATATCCCAAGAACCCTTGCACGGATCAATATGCATGTTTCCATCGGTTCTTCTATTTTCCGTCCATTGCGATTTTATTATTTACAATTGTGTAGCTACATTCGTTTTCTTGAAGTGGCAAGTTTCTTTGCACATTTTACTCGACGTTATTATGTCCCTTCAAAATTGAATCTGCTGTAATTGCGCAAATAGCTGTATTTGGAGCCATAGGACTGTCGTCAGTTGTCACTCGATGAGATTTCTACGGTTGTTTCTAAATAATATGCAGTGATTCTATCTTGTGGATATATTTAAGAAATTACAAAAAACATTGTTTGCTGAAAGGAGCATACATATAGTCCATTTCTCACTTTGTGCAGAGTCAGACAAGTCTAAACGATCGATGAATGCTCTAGCCTGGACCAAACGCTAACCATCCTCTTACTAATAGTAGTCTTCCTCTTTTAGGACATGGTCCTCACATTTAGACCAGTAGCCTTTGTCTATTTGTGACAGCGTAGCATAGGTAAGTTCTTTGACATCGCAGCATAGATCAGTTCTTTGACATTCCATAGATTACAAGTTTTATATCCAGCTGCCACCTGCCCTTTAACATTTGCTCTAAACAAGTTCTTTTTGGTTGAAGTGTGAATGGTAAGGTGGCAGTTTCAAACACTTATGACCATTCTCCTCTATTAACTTGTCAATGTGACATTTCTTTGTCTTGTGTGACAGCTTGTGTACATTTCATTAAATGGAATGTGTGTGCTATATATGTATTGCATCTTGAGGTTGTGATGACGTCAGAACATTGTCTTCTTCTGCCACTACATTGTGGTATGATGCGTTGTCCATTATCAGACAAGGGGGTCTATCTAGGGACGGAGGAACAGTATTCTCGATCCACTCCCTACATAAATGATCGTCCATCTCCGTGTGATAGTCCCGACTATCTGTCGACTTTGAAACGAAAACAAGCTCAGCATTCTTCACCAACCCATTTTGTCTGTTATCTATATGGGCTTTTATCAAGCGCGGTCTTTACTATTTGATACAAATATATTTCTCGTTCCATCTACTGACTGCCATTCTTCTTCTTCTTCATCGTACGCAGTCAGACAGTAACCATTATTTTTTCGAAAAAAGCGGCGGTCATCCTGAGGCTGTCGCCACTGCCATAGAGCTTGTCTTGCAGTTCCACTGGTAATGGCCACATCTGCTCTCTCTGATCCTCGTATGTCGGGCAGTTCTGCAGCAGATGTTCAGCGGTCATTTTACCAGTACCACACGGGCATTCGTCGGTACACCCTATCTTCAATTTGTTGAATAGGTGGTACCTCAGTCTGTTGCGGCCAGTGCGAAGTCTGAAGACAACGACCTGCTCTCTTCGGTTCAACTGGTAATAGGCATCGTTTTTGGTGTAACCAGTATGTTCGGTTTCCCATTTGGTCATGTATCTGGCTTTGATAAGCCGTTTTGACTCTTCGTACGTCATACTGGTATCTGTTTGTGGTAGTCTTGCACCTTCTTTTGCCAGTCTGTCTGCCTCCTCGTTGCCTTGGATGTTGCAGTGAGATGGGACCCACTGTACCACTACCCTTTTTGGTGCGGACTGCTGGCACAGTTTGCAGAGTGCTGCTCTTAAGTCATTAAGCTCAGTGTTTTTCTGGCTTTTTAGCGCTGTGACTACGGCGAGAGCATCTGTAAGCAGGACTATATGGCTCTTATTTTCACTGTGTGTCACCATTTCTTCCACTGCCGCCCTCAGTGCCTCTGCCTCCGCTCTGAAATTGCTTGTGTACTTACCAGTAGCGAATGACAGTGTTATTTTTCTGCCATTTGGTAGGTTCAGGAATGCTCCTGCCCCTCCGTTCTGTGATGTGTTTGTTACAGAGCCGTCGGTGTATGCATGGGTCCAGTCCATGCTTGGGTAGCTTTTCGTTATGAAGCTTAGGGTAGTATCTCTCCTTTCTTTTTCAGTCTGGCAGTTTTTGTTTCCAATACCTGGTATATTTTCTACCACCTCTGGAAATATATCCTGCCTCCAGGTAGGTTTTCGTACAGTAGTGATGGGTTTTGGTGTTGTTAGTGCCTTTTATGGGATCTTCGTGCATCTTTGCTTTGGCTATTTCTGCAAAGTTTCTCCGCTTTAGTTTCCCATTTCCCAAATTGTTTAGTCTCTGGTGCATTGGATGGTCGGTCAGTCTTCGGAGTTTCTCTGACTGCAGCTGGGCTCTGCAGTCTCTTCTATCGGTCATGGATTGCAGTTTTGTAATCTTTTCAAGTTCTACAATTTCCGTTGACTTCATGCCACCTGTTATAATTCTCATGGCTTGGTTTTGAAGTTTGTTAACTTTATCGAAGTTCGCCTTCGCTGCTGTTGTCCATGCCGCAATGCCATACTCGAGAACTGGTCTCACTCTTCCAGTGTACAGTTTCTTTAGTATGCCTTCGTCTGCTCCCCAGCTAGTGCCAGCAAGTTTCCTCATGATTGTCATTCTTTCTCTGGCTTTCATTCGGTTTCTCTCAATCTGACTTTTCCATGTCATGCGCCGATCAAATGTGACTCCCAGATAGGTTGGGTTGTCGTTTGGATGCAGGAATTTGCCATTTAGACTTAATTTGGTACTTTGAGGTTTTAATGAAAGCGAGAATATTGTGCATGTGGTTTTCTTATCGTTTATTTTGACCAGCCATGAGTTCGCCCACTCTTCCAGCGATGTTAGAACGGTCTGCATCCGATTTCTTGCTATGGTGAGATTTTTTTCAGAGGTCCACATAGCCAGATCGTCTGCAAACATTGAGCTATGGACTCTTCTTGGTATATTCTCTGTAATATCGTTTATATATACCAGGAAGAGTGTGGGTGACAGTACTCCCCCTTAGGGTACTCCCTGCTCGAGTGTCACCTTTTTTCTCGTCTGCCCTTGTACTTGAACTCTGGCTGTTCTGTTTTTGAGGTAGTGACTGATCAATTTGTACATTTTCTCACAAACTTCACTTCTTCTTAGCTTGACTCTAAGTCCATCTTTCCAGACTTTGTCAAATGCCTTTTCCAGATCCACCCAAACAGCTACTGTGTGTTTCTGTGCCTGGTAGGCATCTTCTATCTCCTGGGCTATGAGGATGACCTGGTCCTCAGTGGATCTGTGCTGTCTAAAGCCGGCTTGCTGTGGAATTAGTATTCGTTTTTCTTCCAGATGCCACATCAGTCTGGTGTTTATTGACTGCCATTCAATTTCACTGGCGTGGTCAGCATTGACCCGTGTTTAATCCATATACACAACATCATAACTATCTCGACGCATTTCTCTTACATCACATAAATGCTTGCTTCTCGTGGCTACTAGATACAAATATCTTCATTACAATGCTTTGAAGTGTTTCGCATTTCTCTTGCATTCCAATTGTAATTACCAACCAATGGGATTTGAGTTTTACACGCTTTACAAAATATGTAAACTTGATATGATGACGTAGACTCTCAAATGTTTGAAGTTCATTGTCAAACATTTCCTGCGATTTACAAAGGCCTGGTCTTTCCAACTGAAAATTGGTGCAAACAAATTTGCACACCAAAGGTAAAAAAAAAAAACGAAAGAACTGTTGTGATACGATGTGTTTGGTTGTTGGAGTCTGCAAATAAGTAAAAATGGAAACTATTGCCGCTTGGTTTATTTACCAAAAAATAGTCGCCACAATGTCATGAAGTCCGTGTATGTGCAAAATGTCAAGTTTCAATGAAATGGTTACGGAGTTTTAACATTTTCAAGAGCTGCACGAGTTTCGAAACTTCTATAGTTCTTCAGTCTTCCGTGGAAGCTCATCTGTTGACTCTCGTGTTTCCCTTGATTTGTTTATTGATTCTGCTGTAAAACCTCAACTAAACTGACTTTGTCTTTTTTGCCAGCAAATACGCAAAGCAAAGAAGATGCAAAAATTACGTATTTTGCACTTTATAATATTTTTCATTCAACAGTTTTAGAAATGTGTTTGAATTGTTTCGCAAAATTAACGGTAGTAATTGGTTTCTGTTTTTTGGATTGGCTGTCCAGAATTCAGCCCTATGTTGTGAACATCATTATTTACTTCCTCAGTACAGTTCGACGATTTTCTATATTCCTTCTAAGCTGTCAAATAGTACACATAATTTCTAGATATTGCATTGACAGATAAACTAAGAATACTGTATAAGTCTTTGTCCAGACTCAAACTACCACCATAGTCGATCTAGGCCGATGAATAAGAAATGAGTTCGGATCTTTGCTTCAGGCGGTTATGGCAGTCCACTCCAAGGGATATGCCTGTTTTGCGAGCCTCATGCTAATTTAATGTACCTCGACTCTAATAACGTAAATTGTCTCACGCCGGGACAGAAACGCTGGCCACTCAATAATGTATGCGCCCGAGATTGCGCACCGTACTCTATGGAACAAAGTTCTTGCTCGCAGTTTGGAGTAGCTGGCCAGGCGAGACTCGTATCTGGCTAAAACGACCGCTTTTAATGACAGGTTGAGCTGAAAATCCGGTCTCTTGAGAATTAAGTCAGACACTGGCATCGCCTGTAAGAGGTGGTGATTCACTTTTTTCGAAATCCTGGAAGTGTGTGTTATGTTTTTAGTTTTGTCTGAAATAGAAAGGTTCCATTTATGTAGGATATTAACTCGTGTTCGACTGGGTGAACGCGAGGGTTGACTGATGAGAAGTAACCTTCTTCTTGGTCGTCATTGTTCACTCAATAACCTTGCCTTAATCTTGCTCCATACGGGAAGCAAAGGTCCACAACTGCAGTCGGCTCCTTACAGGAAGCATGTTTCATCAATTCATTACCGGGGCGCTGTTGCAGTTCTACAATAACTCTTTTTACATGATGAAGCTGCTAAACCCCTTCTCAATCTTATTTAGTCTGGTTTTGTGACATGTTAAAAAAATAAAATAAAAATATATATATATATTGAGAGAAAAGGACGGAGAGAAGGTCGCGGCACACAGTGGTTAGTGCCCTGGCTGCCCAACCGAGCGATCTAGGTTCAATCCTCAAATGCTGCGGGATATTTCTTCGATCGCACCAGCTATTAGTTTGATCAGTCTATAAAACTGGGTACCAGAGCAAGCTTGGAAACTACAGGCGACCGGCATGGTACTAACCACACCCCTCTTAGTACGCCGATAGTCTAGATTATTATTTGCCCAACTCCATATTCCGAATTTACCACAAACGGAATCTTGATATATATAAACACTTCATGAACCGTTCCCTAGCAACAATTGTACTGCTAAAGTACTCAACTTCCTTTCCATCTATCTTCTCTATCCTGGTCTATAGAGATCCATTGGGTGGTACGCATTCCTTCTCGCGTATCGTGCGTGTTGTAGAAGTGAAGGACAAGAGTCTGACAAACGTGTAGGATGTCTTCTACCCTGTGCTCTTTATCCGCCTTGGGTGGTTTCCAGACCGATGATAATGTATTCCAGTGTTCATCATTCATATGAGCCGTATGTTTTGTCTTGTTGGGTGAACACTTATCAATAAAAATTGCTGCAGGTCGGAATTATCAAGATTACGCATGCACTGGTTGCGGATAGTGAAGCAGTTCGCCATGCATCTCTCGCCTGAGGAACTCGCAGTTTGTTCTGTATTGCTTTTTTAAGGCAGCAGCTAAAAACACTGGCTGTTTTTGATGAACGAGACGGACGTCCAGCCAGCCTGGTGACGCCTTGTTCTGGTTATAAACTATATTGTAAGATAGAAGTCTTTCTCGACGTCCTACTCAACGTCCTACTCAACGCCCTACTCAACGTCCTACTCAACGTCCTACTCAACGTCCTACTCAGCGTCTTCCAAACTTCTCCCAATAAGGGTGATTGAGTCGTCGAAGAAGACGAAACAGTTTTGCATGGCTTTGGTCTTTTAAGATATTCCCTTCTAGCCCTGCCCTCTCTACCTCTTAAGTTAGCATCTCTAGTTCCGATTGGCTTGTGCGACTGGCTTTGTGATCAGCACTATGTCACCCATGAATAGAAGAGGATTGAGGCGTCTGCCATCAACAAGGATTCTAACGTCATTCTGGTCGCAACAGATGACTCAACCCAAACACACGAGGGAGAGCTTTCGATTGGGGTAGAATCCATGTTGGTATTAGAACCATAAGTGGGCGTGGCATTGAATGACTGGTTGTAATGCAATTTGTGTAACAGTTTATATATATATATATATATATATATATATATATATATATATATATCAGATCAGGTAGGTCAGGTCATCCCGTAACCAGTGAGGTCGTTGAGCACACATAAAGACATCCTCACAACCCCGTGCCACCCTTCTCTGTCAGCGGCCGCTGCCTGTGCCTCTTCTGGTCGGAGATTGGTCCATTCTTTTATGTTGTCCACAAACCTCTTTTTGGGACGGCATTCTTCGTCGTCTGCCTTGCATCTTCCCGAGCAGGATTGTATTTGGAAGACCATTTCATCTCGATATGTGACCGTACCAAGCGAGTTTCTTTCATTTGATAGTTGACAAGAGGTCTTGAAAAGGCCCCATTGATGTTGTAATTCTTTCTCGTATTTCCTCATTTATAGGTCGATCTTTGTTCGTGACGTTTAACATGCCGAGTTATCCATGCTCTCTAACAAGTTATTATTTTTATTTCGGCTGGAAATAACCAGTTTTTAAACGTGTAATTAGAGGCCAAAGATACAGCACGGTGAACGAGCTGACAGCAGCCAGCACCTCATGGCTGACAGCAGCCAGCGACTCATGGCTGACAGCAGCCAGTACCTCATGGCTGACAGCAGCCAGCGACTCATGGCTGACAGCAGCCAGCACCCCATGGCTGACAGCAGCCAGCGACTCATGGCTGACAGCACCCAGCACCTCATGGCTGACAGCAGCCAGCACCTCATGGCTGACAGCAGCCAGCACCTCATGGCTGACAGCAGCCAGCGACTCATGGCTGACAGCACTCGGCGACTCATGGCTGACAGCACCCAGCGACTCATAGCTGACAGCACCCAGCGACTCATGGCTGACAGCACCCTGCGACTCATAGCTGACAGCACCCTGCGAGTCATGGCTGACAGCACCCAGTGACTCATGGCTGACAGCACCCTGCGACTCAAGGCTGACAGCACCCAGCGACTCATGGCTGACAGCACCCTGCGACTCATGGCTGACAGCCACCAGCGACTCATGGCTGACAGCACCCTGCGACTCATGGCTGACAGCAACCAGCACCTCATGTCTGTCTGCTTGCTTCATTATCAGCGATCCAGAGCTGACTAAGAGTGTATTCCGCCTCCAAGTGGCAGCCCTGGAAACAGGTTGCACTAGTGCAGTCTGATTAAAATAACAAGAGATGGCAGTGAGAAGACCAGCCGGCACTTACAGAAGCCAGCTGAAGCCAGACGTGTCGAGCCGAAAGGCGCAGATATCACAGCCTCGCTATAAACTACCACGCAACGTCTTTATGTCGCTTTAAGGACAACATCGGTAGAAGAAAAGATGAAATTAATGATTGTGACAACGATGAGAGAATGATGACCTAGATTTGGCCTATTTCAGTTGTCGCTCACAATGCTCGCTATCAGCAACAGCACATGCGTGAAGTGCAATACACCATTTTAACACTGGCGTGTGAATTTTGCCTTGTTCTAGCTCAGGCAATGCCTAATTAGTCCGCTACGTTAGCTCATCCAAAGGAATGTGAGAATTGAGACTCGAATTTTTAAAAGGGATATCGTTCTCCTGTCATCAATTTGACAACAATCTAGAACTTTTCGGTTGTAGATCATGCAATTCTCGGCTTCATTGTATGTGTGATGAAGAGAGAGAGAGAGAGAGAGAGAGAGAGAGAGAGAGAGAGAGAGAGCAAGAGAGAGAGAGAGAGAGAGAGAGAAAGAGATAGAGCAAGAGAGAGAGAGAGAGAGATAGAGCGAGAGAGCAAGAGAGAGAGAGAGAGAGAGAGAAAGACAGAGTGAAAGAGATAGACCGAGAGAGCGAGAGAGAGAGAGAAAGAGATAGAGCAAGAGAGAGAGAGAGAGATAGAGCGAGAGAGCGAGAGCAAGAGAGATAGAGCGAGAGAGCGAGAGCAAGAGAGAGAGAGAGAGAGAAAGATAGAGCGAGAGAGCGAGAGCAAGAGAGAGAGAGAGAGAGAAAGACAGAGAGAAAGAGATAGAGCGAGAGAGCGAGAGAGAGAGAGAGAAAGACAGAGTGAAAGAGATAGAGCAAGAGAGAGAGAGATAAGGAGAGAGAGAGACAGAATTTGTGGATGTGCTTGTGTGTATATATTATTTTTTTAAATAAAAAAGTAAGTAGCAAATGCTTTGCAGAACGTGGCCTCTTGCAACCGCCAACCTATTTGGCTGTTATAAGTTTATTGGCTAGCGTGGAGCTCGGTAGGTTGCCATTACTTTCCGTACGTAGAGGGGCGAAAAAAAACGATCGAACCGGGTACATTGGGATTGTGGAATGAATGCTTAACCACTAGACCACGCAGCCTCCTTCATAGTATACATTCGAGATTGTATAGAGTATACATTCTTCTTCTTCTTCTTCTTCGATCGTTCTCAATCTCCCACTACCGAATCCTGAAAGGGCTTAAATAGCAGAATGTAGTCCAGAGAACGGAATGCCTTGTGTCTTAGTTTACAGCTTGGCTGCGATATTTGCACCTTTCGGTCCAACACATCCGACTTCAGCAAGCACTTTTTGAGTACCGGGTTAGCATTCCCTCTTCGATCCCTTCTCCTTAGCCAGTCTGCCCCGCTGTAGCCTGTTATCCAGGATCACCGCGTGGAGGTGTAGAAGGGTCTTGGCAGCTATGGTTCGCTGACCCTGACGCTAGCAGTCAGATATGGGTCGCTGACCACTGCAGCTCATGCGCTGCTCAGCATCTTGATCCAGAGTATACATTCGAGATTGTATAGGGTATACATTCGAGATTGTATAGAGTATACATTCGAGATTGTAAAGAATATACATTCGAGATTGTATAGAGTATACATTCGAGATTGTATAGAGTTTACATTCGAGATTGTATAGAGTATACATTCGAGATTGTATAGAGTATACATTCGAGATTGTATAGAGTATAGATTCGAGATTGTATAGAGTATAGATTCGAGATTGTATAGAGTATACATTTTCCCGAGTGGTCCGCTGGGCTCATTGTGTAGGACAAGGACAAAAAATAACACTACTGCCCCACAGAGAGCATGTCGAAAGAGGCGACTAACTGTGTGACATGGCATTACACCCGTCATAGTTACGTGGTGTGTTTAGACCATCATAGATGGGCCTAACAAGCTGCGAGTCTACTTTTCTCTAGTGTTGAGTCTATTAAGATGGATTCGCAAATCGGTTAACCACCCTCCCCGGCACTTGTCCCAATGCAGCGGAGTAATAAGCATCTCGAGCCTAGTCCGCTAAGCAAGATCTACCTACCGGCTACATGCAGATCATACCAGAGCTGGGACCTACACATGGGCATCGACCCCTTGAAGCAATACAAGTCGACTAAGAACTAAGATAAATTACTTGATATAATAAATTCGAGACTGTAAATAGTATAAATTACTTGATATAATACATTCGAGACTGTATATAGTATAAATTACTTGATATGATACATTCGAGACTGTAAATAGTATAAATTACTTGATATGATACATTCGAGACTGTATATAGTTTAAATTACTTGATGAAACTGCACGAGATTACACAAGAAAGATGGCAATTGAAAAGTAACTTATTGGCAACAAAGTGGACCTTAACACGTCTGGCCCGTTACCATTGACGATTAGACAACAGAGTTAGTTTTCTCAAAGAAGAGGGGGGATATCAGTTAGTCAATAAGATAACGTCAGACAATCACATTCTCTTGTCCAAATAAGAGAACACACATTTCGACAACTGGATTCACTCAGTTCTTAAAGATTAGATAACTTCAGAAAGATATGCCTTACAATAATAATCTCGTGATCGTGATGTGAGTCAACTTATTCGGACGATTGTAGACTGCGTGATACGATCAAGAACATTCTGGAACGACGAAAATTGGGACACTCCAATATGTCTCTTTTGGATTAGAAGGGGCATAAGAGTTACTGCAACAATCTGAAAGTCAAATTCCGTTGGTGTACTTATTTGTTTTAAGACAATGTCTCTAGTTTATATCCTCCGTCTTCGGGTAGGATCTGCTATTGTGTTCTCAGAAAATACCTTCTCTGCACATTTATTTACTCGGTCTCACATATTTTTGCGTTAAATGCCAATACACATCGGCGAATGTTATTATTATTATCTTTCTCTTTAGTTGTAGTGAACTGTAATAGTGTATGTCACTGACCCTCGCCCGTCACCTGTTTCCATCGCCCTCAAGACAAACCATGGGCTGACAATCTTCACTTTGATCATGTACGTACTCTGTACCATTTTTCAATTCCCTATCATTTCGTGAACATAAAATCACTTTGATATATCAAACAGTTACTATAGTCTCGTAACAGCTCCTCCCTAGGCCATTAACTGAGAAGTAGCAATCTAGAAGGCCATTGAGCCTACCTATTCAGTAATGTTAACCTCAACGCTAGCATCTGTTAAATCGAACGCTTTGATAATATCCTCTTTCAGAAGGGACCAATCCTTTAGAACTTCTATTGTTGTTCAGATACCCATCTCCTTACCGTCGCCTGTGATGTTTCTTTACACGGTCTCAAACCTGATCATACACTAACAAAAGCTAAGGCTTGGAGGTCCGGCGTGTCCTGGTTAGGAAAGTTATTACTGGGCACTTTGGTGAGAGAAGCCATGCACTGATAGTCAAAGGACACAAAGATTCAATATTCCTTTCAGCATATCAGCGACTGAAATCCAACTAATGCTTTCACAGACTGCGCTCGCCATCCCACCAATGTCTGTCCTGATTTGGTTAAGATATATAGACTACTGAGTTCACAATTCGTGTTCTAATCGAACGTGGAACATGTAAACAAAGCGTTCAAAGTGAATAAGGGGTGATCATATATTTGAAATATACAGAGGACATTCTAGTATATATAACATAAAAACACCGTAAGAGGACATACTTGTGGACATCAAATCACCGTAATAAAAGTAAGTTCACCGTCTAGATAGGACAATTCAGCGAACATTAAAGCGTGGTGATACATGCAGGTTGATCATTTAGAGAGGACATTACACAGGATATTAAAACGTGGTGAAACATGCTGCTTTATCATTTGGCGAGGACTTTACAGAGAATGTTAAAACATGGTAAGAGATACACATGAATCATTTGGAGAGGGCATTACAGAGAACGTTGAAATCTGGTGATGCATTCAGGACTAGTTTGTAAACAACACGGCAAAAGTAGTCACATAGCAGCTACAGGCGTGGCGTGACGCGACATGACCAGACGTTGAGTGGCGTGACGTAACGTGACCAGATGTGGAGTGGCGTGACGTAACGTGACGTGGCATGTTGTGTACGAAATGTTAGAGGCGGAATTTGGCTAGGATCTGTATTCTACGAGGTGGATGACCGAGCCCACCTCACGTGGCCATTTTCTCAGTCAGTTTTACAATTGGGTAAGCTAGAGCGTGCTTGTCCATTTGCTTCCATAGATAAGCGTTCTGAGAGATCTACCCACACATTCTACGCTCGGCTTTGTTCGATGCAAAGTAGCGAACTGTTTACCCGATATATTAAAAACATGTATATTCATCTCTTTATCTTCATCGTCTTTGTTTGCTAAAGTGAACCTTGGCATTTTTATATCATTTTATGGAGTTTAGTCTGACTTGTGTTTGGGTCATATTGTTAACTTTCTGGAGTTTAGTCTGACTTGTGTTTGGGTCAGATTGTTAACTTTCTGAAGTTTAGACTGACTTTTGCTTGCATCAGACTGTTAACTTTCTGGAGTTTAGTCTGACTTGTGTTTGGGTCAGATTGTTAACTTTCTGGAGTTTAGACTGACTTGTGCTTGCATCAGACTGTTAACTTTCTGGAGTTTAGTCTGACTTGTGTTTGGGTCAGATTGTTAACTTTCTGGAGTTTAGACTGACTTTTGCTTGTATCAGACTGTTAACTTTCTGAAGTTTAGACTGACTTTTGCTTGCATCAGACTGTTAACTTTCTGGAGTTTAGTCTGACTTGTGTTTGGGTCAGATTGTTATGTTATTGGTAAAAGTTTTCTAGCAGTTGCCCAACGACGGAGCACATCGCCAGTTTTATGTTGTAAGATGCGATTGGTATGGCAGTGAAGTCGTATCCTAGCAACATACGTCCTACCGCACGTGGGACACAGTAGACTTAGTTGAGCCATACGTCACTCTTCGTACGTGTCCATCTGTCTATAGGTATGCGTAAGTCAATAACCGGTGACCTCTTTGGACGAGGACTGACGCATTAAAACGGTGATGTAGTTCTGCCACTAGCTTGTTTTGAGCTATACTATCTGTGCCATTTGTTTTTGTTATGGTAAACTGTGTTGGTTTAAAAGTGTGCTTTTCCTATGTAGTTTTGTTTTTTACTGTTAGTACTAGTGGAACTGTTTGAATGTAGTCTTTGATGTTTTTGTGAAGTATTTCGTGTCCATCAAATTTAAAATGGCAAGCTTCGAAGTCGACCTCATCTTATTTTGGGATAGAGGTACAAACGACGTCGGAATCTTGTTACTTGTAATGCTCGTTCTGTACTGTTGTCAAGTTGTTTGCAGTGTGAAGATCTACGTCTTGCCAAGATCTGTTTGGCTGTGTCGGCCCAAGCTATTCTGGTGTGCTACCGATAAACCAGCTGGGGTTGTCCTGAAGGATTTCGAGAATGTTCGTGACACCTGATATCTGGCCACGCTCCGTTACCCCGACTCACATGTTAATCCATCTTAGCATTTAATCAAGACCATTTTAAAGTGACAACTTTGAACATTTCTGCGGCTAGTGGTCGGAACTTTGTCGTGTTTGACACTTGACCACAAACGCTGCTCTTCTCACTTTGGAGAAATATCCCCTCGTTCGATTAGCTCATATAAAGGGGTCCTGGAGCGTCCACAGGTTACCCACTGAGAGCAAGGGGGAAGCTTTTTTTATGTTCGGCAAATTGATACGCTGTTTAACGTCTGCTACTCTTGTCTGTCGTGCTGGCTGGACTCTAGCGACAGAAATGGCGACTGTCCCTGTAATCCAGCCAGCTACCTGAATTTTACCTGCCATGATCTTCTCAGTGGTGGAGATGTTAGAGCGCTTGTGTATCGAGGGAGAATGGTTGATTATCTTCACATATTAACCTCAGATTGCAAAATGAAGAATCAATATCAGCTCCAACAGGAAAGGGCGAATGAGTTGTCTGAGCAGGAATGTGGACAACCAGCGAACTACGGAGATCATTAGTATTCACACCCCTCCGCTGTTTACTAGAAGACTTAAAGGTTCTCCCGAGTACAGGGACGTTCATTCTTAACAGAAGAGAAGAGAACAAAAGAGTGCAGGACAGGAGTGGACAAGACATGAGTGGACATGACATGAGTGGACAGGACAGGAGTGGACAGGAGAGGAGTGGACAGGACAGGAGTGGATAGGGCAGGAGTGGACATGACAGGAGTGGACAGGACAGGAGTGGACAGGATAGGAGTGGACAGGACAGAAGTGGTCAGGACAGGAGTGGACATGACAGGAGTGGACAGTACAGGAGTGGACAGGACAGGAGTGGACAGGACAAGAGTGGACGGGACAGGAGTGGAGAGAACAGGACAGGAGTGGAGAGAACAGGGCATGCGTGGAGAGAATAGGACATGAGTGGACAGAACATGACCTGAGTGGAGAGAACAGGACATGAGTGGACAGAATAGTACCTTTTTGCGACTAGTTTTGTAGTAGAGCTCTCGCTTTTCACAACAAACGCTCGAGGATCAGCTCTCACTTCTGGCACGTTCCAGTACACCCACCTATAAATGGGCTCATTTGCAAATGAGCAGTGGACCTATGTTCACCAAAGTACAAGCATTAAAAAAGGAAACGGATTACCCACCTCATACAAGCTGGGGCGTAGTAGAATAAAGTCTCTAACACTTCATCTCTGGTGACAGTGCCCATTGTTTGTTATTCTTTAATTAATATAATCTTTCTATCTCATCGGACTGTGGGGTGGGGGGGGGCGGAGGATTTCTTTTCGTGATGGGATTGACGTTCTGTCTGCCAATTGCTTCCCTCCAATCCATCTTCATTAGTCATAAAACATTCTTCTACTTAAAAGACTAGACAGTAATAACTAACAATCATCGATGAAGCTACAGAACAATTCTGCGTAGAACTAACAAATAAAGAAATGAACAGTCCAAGCAAAAATATCGTTTCTGAAAATAGCTGGCGACTCTTTGCTTAAAAAATGTATTAACGAATGCAAGATTGACAGGTCTCTAATCTTATATTGATTCGGGGATGTCACACGGAAGCAATCTGTGGCCAGTGTACAGACTCAGCGAGATGGTTACTAGAAACCACATCCGCAAATCACCATCATCAACATCATCGTCATTGTTGCTCGCTGTGGACCAAAAACAGAGTTGGCATTGTTACTAGCATTGAATTTTGTTTGGGAGGCCTATCCCTGCTCTGTTTACAAGTTTACCTTTGTTTTAACTTCCAGTCTACTGTTGTTATCCTGCTTTACTATTCACGCTCTTTTCTCTTATGGATACGATGGATGTGGTTAGGGAAACTGATACTTGCATCCATGATACTACAGGCTAGTGTAGCTGATACTAGTATCCATGATACTACAGGCTAGTGTAGCTGATACTAGCATCCATGATACTACAGGCTAGTGTAGCTGATACTAGTATCCATGATACTACAGGCTAGTGTAGCTGATACTAGCATTCATGATACTACAGGCTAGTGTAGCTGATACTAACATCCATGATACTACAGGCTAGTGTAGCTGACACTAGCATCCATGATACTACAGGCTAGTGTAGCTGATACTAGCATCCATGATACTACAGGCTAGTGTAGCTGATACTAGCATCCATGTTACTACAGGCTAGTGTAGCTGATACTAGCATCCATGATACTACAGCCTAGTGTAGCTGATACTAGCATCCATGATACTACAGGCTAGTGTAGCTATTACTAGCATCCATGATACTACAGGCTAGTGTAGCTGATACTAGTTTCATGATAATGTAGCGTTTCCTGTGGAGATCATAGCCTCTTTTACTGAGGAGGTTTCAGTTGCTGTTGTTGTTGCTGTCAAAATTAATTCGTCCTGAGTTAATTTTAACCTTTGTCGACGTTTCTGCGTGGTAGCGGGTTACGGTAGTTCTTCTCCCTCCTGGCAGATAATTGATAAGTTGGACCAGAGTTATGCTGCCTCTTTTGCATTCCGATGTTCTTCAGTATGCTCACTACTGTGGGGATAACAGTGTCGTTCCCCACTTGATGTCCAGACTGCTGTAACACCGCCTGCTTTGTTTCGAGCAACCCTTGGAGGAAGACAGCGGAGAGTCTTGTTAAGTATGTTTCACCTAGCCAATGAGTTTGCTGGTCGCTCCATTAATGAGAAGGTTGGCAGGTCCATATCATGCATGCTAATTCTGCCTATGTCGTGGGCAGCCAAGATACCCATCAATGCCTATTCAGCTTCCCGTTGAGCAAACGGTTTTCAAAAACAAGCGTACTGAATCATAAGGGATCAAGATGCTGAGCAGCGCATGAGCTGCAGCGGTCAGCGACCCATAGCTGACTGCTAGCGTCAGGGCCAGCGAACCAGAGCTGCCAAGACCCTACTACACTTCCACGCGGTGATCCTGGATAACAGGCTGCAAAAGAGCAGACTGGCTAAGGAGAAGGGATCGAAGAGGGAATGCTAAACCGGTACTCAAAAAAAAGCTTGCTGAAGTCGAATGTGTTCGACCGAAATGTGCAAATATCGCAGTCAATCTGTAAATTACAACACAATTCATTCCGTTCTCTGGACTACATTCTGCTACTTAGGCCCATGTCTGGGTTTGGTAGCGGGAGACTGAGAACGAACGAAGCCAAGCCACTGAATCATAAAACGTTGATTTGGCTTGTCTTTTGTGGCTTGAAGTTTTTACAGGATGGAAAAGTCAACCCTGTTCTCAACCCTCCCTAGTCGTCTCGTACGTTTCGGGCTGGCAACTGTGTAAAGCACAGTACCACATAAACTGATCTCTATAAGAGTACACAATGCTTTGGCGCAGGTATCCCCATAGAGGCTAGCTGTATTGGGGGACACATGATGCTGGTATGATAGTCCTCTGAGAAGTGAGAAAAGTACAGCCGTGTTATGTGTCTTCCTAGTTATTATAACATACAAGAATAGAACAGGCCACAACATATGACTATATGTCTTCATAGTTATTATAACATACAAGAATAGAACGGGCCACAACATATGACTATATGTCTTCATAGTTATTATAACATACAAGAATAGAACGGGCCACAACATATGACTATATGTCTTCATAGTTATTATAACATACAAGAATAGAACAGACCACAACATATGACTATATGTCTTCATAGTTATTATAACATACAAGAATAGAACAGGCCACAACATATGACTATATGTCTTCATAGTTATTATAACATACAAGAATAGAACGGGCCACAACATATGACTATATGTCTTCATAGTTATTATAACATACAAGAATAGAACGGGCCACAACATATGACTATATGTCTTCATAGTTATTATAACATACAAGAATAGAACAGACCACAACATATGACTATATGTCTTCATAGTTATTATAACATACAAGAATAGAACGGGCCACAACATATGACTATATGTCTTCATAGTTATTATAACATACAAGAATAGAACAGACCACAACATATGACTATATGTCTTCATAGTTATTATAACATACAAGAATAGAACAGACCACAACATATGACTATATGTTTGAAATGAACTGTATGAACATAGTTTCGTAAACAAACACGCAAATACACACACAAATAAACTCAGAAATACACACACACACACACACACACACACACATTTATATAATCACTTTTATAAGCAAATCTATCTATTCGAGTTTTCGTAGATCATAGCGTGTTCGACCGTCCAGAAAGATTACTTAATAAGTGTGTATGTATATATCTTCTTCTTCTTCTTCTTTTTCTTCTTCTTCTTCTTCTTCTTCTTCTTCTTCTTCTTCTTCTTCTTCGTTAGTTCTCAATCTTCTGCTACAAATCCTTGAAACCAGTTTTGCAAGTAGCAGGAAGTATTCAGGAGAACATAATACGGTGTATCGCTAGTTAACAGCTGGACTGCGATATCTGTATCTTTCGGTCCTACACATCCATCTTCAGAAGTATTTTTTAATACCGGGTTATCCTTCCTTCTTCGATCTTATCACGTTAGTCAGTCTGCTCTGTTGCAACCTGTTATCAAGGATCCATATGTATATCAAATGTGTCGGGTAGATTAGTTATCGAACCATTGCTTCAGCATTATTGTCACTGTCACTTATAGTGTCATGTTGGATGTCATGTTGGGTGTTAAGTTGGATGCTTGTTGGATGTTATGTTTGATGTTATGTTGGATGTTATGCTTGATGCTAGGTTGGATCTTATGTTGGATGCTTATTAAATGTTATGTTTGATGTCATGTTGAATGGCATGTTGGATGTTACATCTGATGTCATGTTGGATGTTATGTTGGGTGCGTGTTGGATGTTATGTTGGATGCGTGTTGGGTGTTATGTTTGGGGCGTGCAGGATATTATGTTGGGTTCGTGTTGGATGTTATGGCTGATGTAATATTGGGTGTCATGTTGAATGTTGTTCTTGATGTCATGATGGATGTTATGCTGGGTGTCATGTTGGTGTCATATTGGAAGCTCTATGTTGGAGGTTATGTTTGACGTCATGCTAGATGTTTATGTTGAATATGACGTTGGATATCATTCTGGGTGTTATGTTGAATATGATGTTGAAAATTATGTTGGATGTTATTTTGAATTTGATGTTGGATGTTATGTTTGATGTCATGTTGGATGTTACGTTGGATGTAATGTTGGATGTTATGCTGGATGTCATGTTGAATGTTATGTTCGATGTCATGTTGGATGGTATTTTAAATATCATGTTGGATGTTCTGTTTGATGTCATAGTGTATGTGATGTTGATAATCATGTTGGATGGTATGTTTGGTGTCATGTTGAATATGATGTTAGATGTCCTGTTGGAAGTTATATTTGATGTTATATTTGATGTTATATTTGATGTTGTTATGTTGGATATTATGTTTTATATTATGTTGCATGTTATGCTTGATGTCATGTTGGATGTTATGTTTGATATTATGTTGTACGTGAAGTTGGATATGAATTTGGATGTTATGTTGAATATGAAGTTGGATGTTATGTTGGATGTTATGTTGAATATGAAGTTGGATGTTATGTTTGATATTGTGACTGATGTCATGTGTGAAGCTGCCATCACTCCCATACCGCAACCGCTAGCATGTTATAGTTTGTTTGTTTTTTAATGATCAAATATCAGCAAGATTATATTTTAAAACATAACATCACGAAAACATGTGTATACACAACATATTATTGAAACACTTACGACCAACGATTAAATTAACATTGAACACGAGTCTTCTTTTCTTTCACATTCAATTTCGACAAAAAACAACTAATTTGTCATTTTTATATTGGAAATCTCCAAGCGCATATAGAAGAGGATTGCAGCGCATTATTGTCTAAGACACAGAAAAATTAATTTTTTTTAACCACCAATTTCCTAGTAATTCTTTGACAGGAAACTTTGATTAATAAACACAATTAGCAGAAGGCACAAATAGACTTGCTCTCCAGAAATGTATTGTTGCTGTTGTTATTAAACGAGAGTGGGAGGGATGGGGGGAACAAGACGAGGGGAAAAGGCAGCGTGTCTAAGATTGGATGCGAGTAAATGCTTTGGTCGCATTGCTCAAGTGATCATTACGGATATCTGTCAATGGTGTGCACGTCTCTCTGCGATCTGCTCTGGTGCTTATGTATGAAACCCCAGCGTCTTCCTCAAAATCATCGCTTCGTTCTTTTTATCCACCCTACTATTTTCCGTCATCGCTTTAATTATTTTCGATCTTTAAAATGAACGAGGGGATGTGACACTCGGGGGAAGATGTATTGGCAATTCTTCTCCCATCGTTTCGAGTGTACACTTTACAAACCTCGTCTTGTTTCTACATTTGGCATTGCATTTACAATCTGGCATTTCCTGTCTACATTTGAAAGCCAATTGTACTAGAGTAATGAATAATTACATCAGAAGTGCAGACGTTTCTTTTTTCTGAATTTTGAAAAGTATAGATTCTAGTCTCCGTGTTTGAAGTTTGACGAAGGCGCCACTTCTACAATCTAACCACTTTGCTGTAACTGCCTTGCACGCTACCAGCGTGTGATTTGGTCTCTGTCGCTGATTTATGAGCAACTTTCTCATCCTATTGTGTTCATCGATTACGTCAAATGGTGAGAGGTCTGCCAGTGAAGCCTCTATTCTCTGAATGTCCTCATCTTGGAGTATAGTTCAGCAACTGTTGTTCGCCACCAAGTTCTATTGTTTGCCCACATTACTCAGTTGAACACATTATGTTTCGACTGCTTTAGCTTTCTTTTCTCCTGTTTTTTCTCAAGATTTTCTATTGTTATCCTACTCGCCTCTTACCGTATGACATCCGGTACACGTCATGTTTGGTTATACTTGTCATTAGTTTTTTCAGAGTGTTCACCCCTATCCACTTTATCTACACATCGAATTCTTTTAATTGTAGTATTATGTAGCAAGCTGCTAGCATTGAATGAACGCATTATGTATAATAATCTTCATATGAATAATGGCGCTACTCCGCAAATCTGTGTCAATATTACCAGATTTTTCTTGGAGCGAAGACTAATCAAGGTCAAGTAAAACATACCGACCAAGACACCAACCTCTGCTACTGTGGCATAGCAGTCTGACCAGCGAAGTGGTGATCGAAACCACAATTTCCATAGAGGTGAACTTACTAAGCATTCTCGCATTGCAATACTGCCAGGAGCACCCCTGTCCATCTTCTCAAGTACACCGTATGATGTAAGAAAAGACACGCCACTGTAACCTGCTACCAAAGATATATAGACACGAGTTAACTCAACTCAGTGCGAGTAGCTTCGAACAACAACAACAGCAACAACAACAACAACAACAACAGCAACAACAACAGCAACAATAACAACAACAGCAACAACAACAACAACAACAGCAACTGTTACTTGGGGCTTTCTTTTCAAAACCCAGACCTTTAAAACTTCAGGTGATGTCTTGTGAGTTTGTTCCTTATTGGTGATTTGGTCAAGTATGAATGAATTTGTTTTATATGATATTGAATAAATTGCATGCCTTGCTCCCATTGAATATTACGTGGGTTCGTGGATGTAACGAATAGAGCCACTGTGACTACCCAGCAAAAAGTAGCCTGAATGTTTTATATTAATACTACGGGCAAAATTAGTTACATTCTGACTCTTTTTTGTAGCTGTACACGGACTTCCTGCCACATTTTGTAAAACGAATCTCTACAGACAGTAGCACATCAACAGTACACGTAAGAGTGACATGATACAGGCTTCCTGCAATGAAGGCAGTTATGGAGCTATGTTTCGTCTAGAGTAAACGAGAAGATCGGAAACAGAAATCAACTCTTTATTTTCACCTGCATTTCACAATTGAATCAAGTTACCTAGTTGTGTATGTAAACTTATTGAGATATTGATCCGTTTATTTCACTCTACGGAATCAGGTTACTTAGAGAAATCAATCTGGTTCTTGTGAAATTTAGTTTCAGGTCTCAATCAATTTTTTTGTGTCTGTGATTGCCAAATCAATACTTCCCTTTTCTTGTTATCTTCCAGTCTATCAAATCATCATTTTGTTGTAATGTTATGTCTGTCAACTGTTTCTAGAATTATCTATACACATCCTAATGTTTTTATCTTCTATTCAGTAAGAGCAAATCTATCGATAACTAGCAGTTATTTAAATGAGTGTAGTCTTTGTATAGGTATTACTGACTTGTACATCTGCTGGTAAATGGACAGCTCGTGTTTATATTGTGCTGAAAAATGCTAGCGTTCTTCTTTTTCATCTTCGTCTTCAATTTCTTAATTTGTTGTTGTTGTTCTTCTTCTTCTTCTTCTTGTTCTTCCTGTTCTTCCTGTTCTTCTTCTTGTTCTTCCTCTTTTTCTTCTTAATTTGTTCTTCTTCTGTCTTTCTTGTCTCTCTTCTTCTTCATCTCGTTCTTCTGCTTGTTCTACTTCTTCGTTTTCTTCTTCGCCTTTTCCTGCTTCTTCTGATTCCCGGAAAGATGAATTATTCAAGCTGTAATTCTGTCACCAGATGGAGCTTTTAATACATTCTTGCAAACCCATGTGGTTTACAACTCCTTCTTGATAGGTTTTCAGTCGGAGCTCTTCACCCTGGAGAGGTTATACTGTATTTCTAGTCGCCACCCTCTGATTGCTTTCGGTGTGGCAGTTAGCTTGTTCTCGTTTCAGTAATCACTCTTATCCTTTTTAATTCCAGCTGGAATATTGTTTCACCACTACCTGTTTGCCTCTTTATGGTGCTTTGAAAGTACTGATTTCCGTAGCACCTAGATTTACACTGCGAGGTTGCTAACGGCGTGTACAACTCTCTTTAGTCGTTCTACAACGTGAAGGCGCAGTTGTTCTAATTTTTACTCTCCAGGAAGATTCTCCGGGGTCCGTTAGAGGACATTAATCACTCAAGTTACTGCAATATGTTTCCTCAATATGTTTCCTCAATATGTTTCCTCAATATGTTTCTTCAATATGTTTCCTCAGTATGTTTCCTCAATATGTTTCCTCAATATGTTTCCTCAATATGTTTCCTCAATATGTTTCCTCAATATGTTTCCTCAGTATGTTTCCTCAATATGTTTCCTCAATACGTTTCCTCAATATGTTTCCAAAATGTTTCCCCTTCTCGGACATTTTCAAGTAGAAAGTGTTAGTGTGTTTGTGTGTGTGTGTGTGTGTGTACGAGTGAGTGAGTGAATGAGTGTAAGCGTGTGTGTGCGTGTGTATGTAAGTATGTGTGAGAGCGTTTGTGTATATGTATATATGTTGTTGTTGGTGTTTAATGCCAACAATGAATACATTTACTGAAAAGTGCGTTAAGTAGCCGGTTGTAGTACCTTTCCATGCATTCCGATCGTGCTGATAAATGTGGACTCCGGTCCTCCAGGCAGTTGTGGTATGTTTGGCCTCATCTGCGTGACGCCCACTTGTATGAGAATCGCATTGATCATTCTCTTGTCAGCCACACTGTCTTGATCACCACTATCACCAATACGATAATCACTGTCACCAACATCATCCCCATCATCACTATTACCACCATCATACAATCACAACTATCCCCATCAGCATCATCATCATCCCCACCATCACTATTACCACCATAATCACTACCACCACCACCATTACCACCACCATCACTATCACACATAGCTTTAGCGGATAACCCGTGATACGTCATTCTCTCCCGAAGTCGCATCCTTGACCTTCAACTACGCTCTACCCAGACTTGATCCTCTCCACTTCTGCCCCCGTCCTCCACCCCCACCCCCGCCTTCCCTGACCACTTATGTCCTGACCACTTGTGTCCACAATCAGCTTTAGCCCAGGTTCGTTAGAATGACGAATATACAAAAGACATATGTAATCACTAGCGGACATAGTACATACCCTGGCAAATATCCACAAGTTATCCCACGCTCAAGTCCCCAACTATACAATGTATGATACGTGGATACTCCAGGAAGGAACACTGACATTTATTCATGGAAAATGATCATTAAAGCCCACACCAGCTTTTTTGCGGATTTACCGATACTGGGAAATGTAGATATAATTTGAAAGCAGTTCGTTTATTCTAGGATTTGAATTTCACGTATAGTGCTAAGATCGGTAATGGCAGTTGATCACTGAGGCTCTCTAAGATATACAGTTGTTTCTATAATCCGGACCTGATTTGGTACTTTCTATATTAGCGTTCCAGTGCGTGTTTCATATACATTAGCTTTTATCTAGATTATATTTTTCGTATGGGATATGATTTCAAAACAATGATATTTTTTTTAAAATTAAATGTAACTAGAGCGTGCACAGTGCTCAATGCAAAACGACACTCACGTTGCAGACTTTGTGTTTTGACTCCGGCACGAAAGGGCAATGGGTTGAGAATAGGAAATGAGAAAGAGCAATGGGCTGAGCGGGGGCAATGAGAAAGGGCAATTGGTTGAAAATAGACAATGGGAAAGAGCAATGGGCTGGGGATTCTTGTTAATGTGTACTGTTTCTTATTCAGTAGAAAGCGATTTGTGTCATGAGTCTCAAAATATAGGCCCAGCCAAGCCATAAATTGATACTCATCAAAGCCACATCCCAAACCTGCCAAGTTATACCCGAGACCCATCATTGCCCTATCCCGAAGTCCACAGAGCTAAATCCGAAAAACCATCAGCGCCATATACCAAGACACGCCAAGCTATATCCCAAAATTCATGAAAGCTATATCCTGCGGCATACCAGCTATGCCGAGACCTATCCTAGCCATATCCGGTAACCTAATGAAACCCGCCAAACGGTATCCCAGGGTCAGGCAATCGACATTATGCGTTGCCAGCAACGCGAGTGACCAAGCAACGCCTCTTTCAACAGACAGACAGCTCATACGAACATCAAACAAGTAAGCTATGTGAAACACCGAGAGAGATGTCTACAGACATATGGAAAACCATTAACCTAATGACAACAATAATAAACTCTCAAGGATTGGTCACAGCGCCATTCTTCAGCTAAGATTTCAACATTCCCCACTCCATAATCACCTGAACAGAATCCAACCACAACGCGCACAGTTAACTGTATATAGTTGAGCTTCATTTGTTTCAGTGCGTGGCGCTCTACGATGTTTAAAAAAATGCATCTTCCTCCGATGGCAGATAAAGGAAAACATTATATGAGACTAAACAGTGATTAACAAGTACGTGCATATATCATTACATGGCGTTGGGCCGAAGGTTAAGAGCCTTAGTGCTGCTAGACATTAAACAACCATACACAAATGATTATATTGCCAAACTATAAATCGAAATGATTTCTAAACAGAAAGCAACAACGAATGAAACAAATAAAATAATTAAGGCAGACTTTAAAATATTAAAATAAAATAACAGCTACAGACGCCTTTAAAGTGGGAAGAAGTACTACAGCCTTGACGAAAAGAATTGGGCAGGATACCTTTTTTTTATTGCGTTTGCCTTATTTTTTCAATTCCCCAATGCGGTGTGCGTTGCACTATGTTTTTGTTTTGCACCTATCGGCCCAGTGCATCCGACTTCGTCATGTATTTTATGTAAGGGTTTGCTTCCTCCGGCATTTTCTAAGGGTTTGCTTCCCCGGGGTAACGGCCGATGCTGTAATGGGGAGCAAACCCAGCACCTTCGGTTTCTGAGCCGTGTCGCTTAACCACTAGATCAAGCCGCCCCGCTTCAAGATAAACAATACTTACAGAAAACGAATGTATCAACAAAGAAATCCCTCACATTGTAAGTGAGAAACAGATCCATGCAGCCTCCTCTCCCAAGTATGGATAATATGGGTAATAATGAATGATATCTAAGTTTTATTAAGGCCTTTGGCAGATCATCTCTTTACATACTGTTTAGGAAGTTTGAATCGCACGAATAGGTGGCGAAGTTGCCAAAGGTACAACAATTAGTTGGCGGGAAGAAGTCAGAGAGAGAGAGGGCATAAATCAAGGGTACTATGAGTTGTGTGAGGTCAAAGGTGGAGTGCTCAGTGTGTGGACCAATTTTATTCTTGATATATACTTGTATATAAATGATTTGGATAATGATATGTGATCCATGATTGCAAAATTTGCGGATGTACAGTCATCTACATTAGTAGATCCAATATGGAATATAATTATAGAATAGGCGAGAACAATATTAGAAAGATAGAAAAGGAAAGGGACCTAGAAGTTATAATAGATTAGCAAGCCTAGGTCGCAGTGAAAAATGCAAATGCAATGCTAGGGTTAGGTATGATAAAAAGGAACAGTAAACATAACAGCAAGAAAGCCATAATCAGACTGTATAAAGCGTTAGTTATACCTAGATTGTAGTACTGTGTACAAGTATGGAATCTTTATAGAAGAGATGATATAAACATGCTGGAAATGAAACAAATAAAAGCGACAAGTCTGATAGTGGGATTCTGGAATTCTAGTTGTCAAGAAAGACTCAAATAAACCGACATAGTGTCCAGAAAATAGAAATCCAGGTTTATAAGATAACTTACTTTAGCGAGAAAGATGTCCGCGCCTTAGTGGCTGCGCTCTCGACTCTCCGGTGTTTGTGTCGAGTTTTCCAATGTTTGGTGATTCCTGTCAGGATTATATTTCACAACTCCTTCACCAGGTGGTATCAGGGACTTTATTCTATGGAATTGATGGGCTTTCGATCGGTTATCCTGTTTGTTATGCTGCATTTCATGCCTGGCTCAAGCCGGGGGAAACCAGTCGATGATGGAGTTCACGTTCTGCTTAACTGCACACCAGAATTCAGTTCAGATTATCACAACTGAAGAAAATTTCTGCTCGAACTGAAGCCGACCCTCCTGCCCTCCCCCTCCACCGGAGGTTACACAATACCTCTTCCAACTTCGTATTCTCAGCACAGCAAGGGTCACGTTGACCAACAGGTGGACACAATCAGAAGCCTCGGCGGCGGGACAGGTAGAAACAGGGAGTTCGACACGGACAGACACGGACAGTTTGACACAAACATTTGTCTAACACATTCCTCGCGGCCCTCATCCCAAGGCTGCGGAGTACACGGCTCCACCTGGGGAGTCTGTATTGGTTTCGGTCGACACGCTACGCATGGACACAGCCACAGCAGTTGGACATGATAGTGATCAATCGAAACGAGCCGTCGAAGCCTGCGCCAACATTACTATTATTATAAGATAAAGGACACGGATAAATTAAACAAACTATAACACGTTTTTTTTAAAACTACAGTCTGCTACAGGAGAAAGAGGGCCCATCTACAAATTAATTAAAGACAGGTCCGGGAATATTTTTGTTTAAATCAATGAGTGACGAATGCCTGGAATGCATTACCACAGGAAATAATGGGGCTGAGTAGAAGAGACTGGTTCTATACAGACTCTGCAGAGCCTCATAAACCAGTAAAAAGATGTTCAGTTAATGTTGGACAGAGCCTCATAAACCAGTACAAAGATGTTAAGTTAATGTTGGACAGAGCCTCATAAACCAGTACAAAGATGTTAAGTTAATGTTGGACAGAGCCTCATAAACCAGTACAAAGATGTTAAGTTAATGTTGGACAGAGCCTCATAAACCAGTACAAAGATGTTAAGTTAATGTTGGACAGAGCCTCATAAGCCAGTACAAAGATGTTAAGTTAATGTTGGACAGAACCTCATAAGCCAGTACAAAGGTGTTAAGTTAATGTTGGACATTGGATAACTAACGTGTCTTATCCACTATTTTTCTACAATGGATAAAGAGGTCTTCTTTTCTGTTTCTTGTAGAAACTGGTTTCCATAAGATGGTGTTGTAGCCTGCGCCATCCACAACTGTCATTAGTTAACGTTTGATGGACGTCTGGCTACTCTGTGCACACTTTTGGACACTTGCAATGCACGATCGCTCAGTGAAAAAAAACAATCGCGAACTTCTCTTGCAACAACAGGAGCGTAGCTAAATACAAACAGGACATCAAAGAAGTGAGTTGATGAAACATATGCAGAAATAGACTCAAGAGATCACTGTTAACTGAAATAACAAGATGGCAGGCACATATCATATAACAGATAATAAAAAAAGTAATTCATGAAGACCGTATCACAACCTGTAATATGGGATACAAATTAACTCTGGAACACGTGCATGGATGATACGGGATGATAATTTTGTATGGAAAACATTGAATATCTGAGGTATTTATCAGAAAAATGTATGTGATTGTGGAGCAAATTGATTGTTTGCGCGACTTGACTGGACTTGACTTATCACATTCCACGATCACACGTCTTCTTCAATCGTAACTCCTCCCCCGTGAACCCTCTTCCTCCATTTATTGTAACTCCCCTCCCCGGTTATCGGTCTACTCCATCTATCACTCTCCTACCTCTTTATCGACCGGCTGAGTAGCGTCGTGATGAAGCGCTCGCGTTTAACCTTTGAACATCAAAGGTACCTGGTTAGACTGCCGTTATGTACACGTCCCGGTCGACCATCTCTAAATTGGTACCTGATGTATTATTTGGGAAGGAAAGACAGCGAGGAAGGGAGCTGACAACCACGCTTCATAAACAAGGCGTGGCCTAGTACGATAGAACGTCATCCCCGACAGCAGCGTCAGGTTGACCTTGACCTTGGCGGCTTCTACCTTTCCCTTTATATCTCCACTTTCTGTATCCCATTCCACTTTCTGTATCCCATCCCCCTTTCCTCTTTGTCATTCTGCTTTCCATCTTATGTTTTCCTTCCCATTTATCCGCTTCCTTCCCTTGATCAGTCTTTTCCCCTTTTATCGGTCTTAACCTCTCTCGCAGACAGACAGACCCACGCGGAGAGAGAGAGAGAGAGAGAGAGAGAGAGAGAGAGAAAGAGAGAAGAAGAAGAAGAAGAAGAACAAGAAGAAGAAGAAGAGAGAGAGAGAGAGAGAGAGAGAGGAATGTTATGAGATAAAGAGTAAACATATTTTACAAAACTAACTTTAAAGGTGGCCTAGTGACAAGCTCGTGCCTCGCCTTCCGTCTAGGCTCAGAGCTAATCTGGCAAAGGGAAAGAGGACATGTCATGTGTGAGTGTGTCATTCTAATCACATACCTTGGCATAGCCTGGTGTATAATTTGACGTCTTAACAAATTAGCAAAGATGTTATGATAGACAGACGACAATTACATTGTTCTGATCGAGGCCAGGCCGAGGCCTTTGCTCATTCTGGGCTTCAGAGACATTTGTTTCTTGTATTTGTTGGACCATACTGTTAGTGTTCTTCTGGTCTATTTCAAAGATAGCTTAGATCTTGTTACAGACGTCTTCTCTAAATTAGATCTAGCAGACACGTAACCTGACAAAACCTTTTTCTTCTTATTCTTCTTCTTCTTCTTCTTCTTCATCTTCTTCTTCTTAAGATGTCCAGACGTCGACTTGAATTTGTTCAAAGAAAGCGGCGGTCATCCAAGGCTGTCAACACTGCCATAGAGCTTGTCTAGTGTTGGCACTGGTAATGGCCACATGTGCTTTTTCTGGTCCTCGTATGTCGGGCAATTTTGAAACAGATGTTCAGGGATTATTCTCCCAGTACCACAGGTGCATTCGTCAGTAGCACCTATCTTCAGTTTATTGAATAGATGGTACCTCAGTCTGTTGTGGCCTGTACGGAGGCTGAAGACCACCACCTGCTCTCTTCTGGTAATGAGCATCATTTTTTGCGTGTAGCCAGTATGATCTGTTTCCCGTCTGTCCATGTATCTGGCCCTAATAAATTCGTAGGTCACACTAGAATCTGGTTGTGCTAACCTTCCACCTTCTTTTGCCAGTCTGTCTGCCTCCTCGTTGCCTTGAATGTTACACTGGGATGGGACCCATTGTACCACGGCTCTTGCGGGTTTGGACTGCTGGCAGAGTTGGCAGTGTACTGCTATTAGCTCATTTAGGTGTCAAACGTTTTGCATATCGTGAATCGCATCGTCATTTCAGATATGAATAAGGACGGAACCTGGGCTACGGTTAAAGTACCGCTGCCCATGAAATCTGTAACAGACGTTGTTGTTCGTTGTCGGCCTATCAGCTTGTGGCGAAGACACGGGACTTTTAACTGGATACATAGTCCTTTAGGTTATATCAGAAACGTGTCAGTCATTGCGTGGATGCCGTCTGTCTTGGCCATTGCCGTTTGTGTGCTCTGTCTACTGTCCCAAACTTGTGAGACCCAGCCCGCTAGTCTAGCCTCACCGACATTTCATCAATGGTGTCTTCAAGATATGGTGGTGAAATAAGCAGTAGGACAATTAAGTGAGGGATATAAACAGTAGGACAATACGATGATTGATATAAACAGTAGGACAATACGATGATTGATATAAACAGTAGGACAATACGATGATTGATATAAACAGGACAATACGATGATTGATATAAACAGTGCGATAATACGATAACTGATATAAACAGTAGGACAATACGATGATTGATATAAACAGTGCGATAATACAATGATTAATATAAACAGTAACACAATACGAGGATTGATATAAACAGTAGGACAATACGAGGATTGATATAAACAGTGAGACAACCAGAGGATTGATATTAGCAGTAGGACAATACTTTGTAAAGTAGAACTGGAACTTTTCCTTATTTTCCTAATTATAAAGATGAACTAGGACTTTTAATAAAATGTAAATTTATAGCTCATTATTTTATATCATAGTAAACTAGTTTCCTGAACCAACGACAATTGACTGCCAGTCGTATGGATAAAATGGGGCCTCGACAGAATGCCACCGACGCTTCCAATAACTTCCCCTGGGCGGCAAAATAATGTTGTAGCCGGTTCAGCAGTCGGTCCCACAATTCGTGACCCGTCTGGGCCCGCTCCTGTCATCATGATCGGCATTAGCCGACGGGACTAACAAGGAATCAGAGTGCCATTTCTCCATTGACCCTCCGCGTCCTTTCAGACAAGATGGCTCCCCACGGCGCATGCCCACAACAGCGGATATTAATTTGAACAGGAAGTCGGCCTGTGCATTATCGTTGGCGACGATTCTAGGCAGAGCGAGGAAGCAGAGGAGATTGCTACAGCATAACACGTCCAGGAGCCTCGAGCGGAATAAACCCTCGTAGAATGAATTACACAGAGTGCTGCTGTTAGGCTTGGGTTTCATTGGCATGTCAACGTCACCCGCAATCAACGGCGAACTAATCAATACGTGGTATAAACTTTCTTCTGTTGTTTCACAGTTCGATCTCGGTAGTCTGTTGGATAACAAATAGATTTGGTAGGTTTTAGATGCAAATAGATTGAGTAGTTCAAAAGGGATGGCAAATAGATTGGCGTAGGTTTTAGCCTGCAAATAGATTGAGTTATTCAAAGGGGTGGCGAATAGATTGGGTAGCTTTTAGCCTGCAAATAGATTGAGTAGTTCATAGAGATGGCAAATAGATTGAGTAGTTTATAGGGATAGCAAATAGACTGGACAGTTTATAGGGATGACAAATCGATTGAATATTTTATAGATATGGCAGATTGAGTAGTTTAAATGGAGGACAAATAGATTGAGTTGTTTAGACTGATCGAAAATAGAGTTGATTGTATACAGTGTTGACATATACACCGGGTTGTTCACGGGGCTGGCAGCGGGTTGTTTAGGACTGACAAATACAGCGTGTTGTTTAGGGCTGACAAATACAGCGGGTTGTTTAGGGGTTGACAGATGTAACGGGTTGTTTGGGGCTGGCAGCGTGTTGTTTAGGGCTAATAACAGATTGTTTTAGAACTAACAAATACAAGCTGACGCATGACCAGATGATATGGCGTCAGTAGAAGAAGCGGGCGCAGGACCAGATGATATGGCGTCAGTAGAAGAAGCGGGCGCATGACCAAACGATATGGCGTCAGTGACCGAAACAGGCGCATGATCAGTTGATATGGCGTCAGTAGAAGAAGCGGGCGCATGACCAAATGATATGGTGTCAGTGACCGAAACATGGGCATGACCAAACGATATGGCGTCAGTGACCGAAACAGGCGCATGACCAAACGATATGGCGTCAGTGACCGAAACAGGCGCATGACCAGATGATATGGCGTCAGTGACCGAAACAGGCGCATGACCAAACGATATGGCGTCAGTGACCGAAACAGGCGCATGACCAGATGATATGGCGTCAGTGACCGAAACAGGCGCATGACCAAACGATATGGCGTCAGTGACCGAAACAGGCGCATGACCAGATGATATGGCGTCAGTGACCGAAACAGGCGCATGACCAAACGATATGGCGTCAGTGACCGAAACAGGCGCATGACCAAACGATATGGCGTCAGTGACCGAAACAGGCGCATGACCAAACGATATGGCGTCAGTGACCGAAACGGGCGCATGGCCAGACTTTTGTTGGGCTGGTAGTGGGAGTCTAGGCGCGATAGTAACTACATTCAAATATGAGCTTATTCCTTGGAATGAAAGTGTAAATGTATGAAAGGCATTGAGACAAATGTTTTTGTACTTCTCCAAACAATGTCAAGGTATGACAGAGACGGTAAATGTTGTCCTCCGCCCGATCCCGGGATGAAGTTAGAAACATTCCTGTGTTAGACCAGAGGTGTGTATGGTGGAACACCTGCCCTCTTTCTCTCTTCCTTCATTTTCTAACTGTAAGTCGGGTACTTATTTACAATTGGGTAAACTTTGGCGTATTTGATTAATAGACGGAACCTGGTTTTTTTTATTTGTGAGTCATTATTTACTCTGTGACTCATGCTTGATTGTTTGAAAAATGTCAGTAAACTTGAAAAAATAACGTTAATTACGAGTATGTGTCTTTTACGAGTGTTTCAGCCAATTTCTGTTCACTTGGTCTAGAAGCTGTGCTTTCATTATTAGGTTATCTCGTGCACTTGTAGGCAACAAAACACAGACTACACGCTTACCTGGCATCATTGCTTAGAAAATAGGCAAGAATGTCGGCTATTTGCTGTAAATTTTAATATGGTATGGAAGAAATAATAGATTTGTATGAGATACTGAACTGGAACATATGTATATACACGCATACATATGCATACTCACACACTTATACACACACATAGACACATATGATCAGTAACGCAATTGATAGGCAGTAATAATAGATACGGTTTTACGCAGAAATCCGTCTGCGCCAGACGGTATGGCACACGATGATGATACAGTTAATTGTGACTTCCATTTGACAACGAGTGTTATGATATGTGAAATCATTTAATTGGCTAGGCAAGGGAAAAAAAGTAATTCACAAAATATAATTGCTATATTGATTTACCATTTTTATTTTCCAAAGGTATTGTGCTCAATGCTTTCTCATCCCTGGCAGTTACCGCCCGTTCGTTCCTCCGCATGTTGGTTCACCACATGAGGGATATTGTTTCACTTTTTGGATAATTGTTCTCCACACAGAATATTTAATCTTCTACTTTCGAGAAGCATTTGATCTCAAAGATATTTTTTTGGATCAATATTTGGATCGCTTAATAAAATGTAAAGATTCCTTACAAGTCTCGAATGTGTCCAATGTTTTCCTCAATTTGTGTAATGTTTTCTCATTGTTGATGCGGTTGGTCAACCACACGAGGTTCCTAAAGATGTCTGGAACAATTTGTTGTCTCCGGTCTGGCTGTGAATGTTTTGCTTGTGTTGTACATTCAACCCGTGAGCTCTGGGGCGCCTCGAAGCATTTGGTCAGCTTATTCCAGGATGTCAAGCTGGTCCTGGGAAAGAGAGCGTCGCAGTGTCGTTTGACATGGCCCCAGGTCTCAAAAATTGATACCGACATCTGTCTAGTAAGGTGGCTCCAAATTTGTCAAAATAGCAGACCTCCTTAAGACAATAACTGTTCGCCTCGTTTCCCCTACGTCCCTTCTCCATGTCAGGTGGAATAAAAAAAACATATTTACGAAAACATACCTTCTGCTTCTTCTTCTGCGTTTGGTAAAAAACATGACATCGTGGTTATGTATTGTAGTTCCCAGCAAGGCCATGCTATCTAAGACTTTCGGCCCAACACATTTGGTTTCAGCGCGGCTATTTTGGGACCGGGTTTGCCTTCCATCAGTTGTCCTTGTTCTCCCAACAATTGCAGCTTGTTTCTAGAACCGTAACAGAATAAGGTCTTAGTCAGCTAAGTTGGTAGACCATGACACAGGCAGCCATCAGTCGATGGCTTCAGTCGGCTTATTTACTGCTATGTTTTCGGTCCAGAAAACATTATTTGGAAACCTAAGTCTGGTTCACCGACCCCACATGACTTCCTATGAAGTCCCATAATCATCCTCTTGAACCTCCACATAACTTCTCATGAAACCCCATAATCATCCTCTTGAACCTCCACATAACTTCTCATGAAACCCCATAATCATCCTCTTGAACCTCCACATAACTTCTCATGGAGCCCCATAATCATCCTCTTGAACCTCCACATAACTTCTCATGGAGCCCCATAATCATCCTCTTGAACCGCCACATAACTTCTCATGGAGCCCCATAATCATCCTCTTGAACCTCCACATGACTTCTCATTGACCCATACTTGCCACCTGGCGGAGACACACTGAAACTCTTATTTGAAGAACAGCCTACTGCGGCAAGAGATCTTACCTACAAAGATGACGGAGACAACAGATAAAATTAAATTCAAAATGTGATTGATTTAACGTAGGAATCGATGTTTCTAATCTACAGTACTGTCATCTATTCAAACATGTCACTACTAAAGTGTTGTCATTGTTACTGTACTTTGAAAAACGCGTTTTAAATACTCTTATCTACATGTTAGCCCCCTGTCTCTTCCCCATTTTATGTACTCCTATGTACATGTTAACCCACCTGTCTCTTCCCCATTGTATGTACCGTTATGTACATGTTAATCCACCAGTCGCTTCCCCGGTTAAAATTCGAAGATTTTATCTATTTTTTTGGAATGTCTGTTTTTTAATATCAAGAAATCCCGGCATCCGAGCAACCTAAAAGCGATCATTCTGGAAGAAATTCAAGCGCTGGAACCAGACATGTTAAGAGGTGTAATGGAAAATCACAAACAACGAACATGTACTTGCGAAGCGGAAAATTGGCTAATTTACAATGTCATCATTTGTAATGCATATTTTTAAAAATTCCCATTTAATGTACTTTATGATATTCTAGCAACACCAGTGCTGCAGATCTCCACGTCAGTAATTCTGTACAATATGAAAGAAACAACAACAGTTAGTCGATTAAATGATCTCCTTTTCCCACACACATCCCCTGCTTCTTAATAATAGTACATCTAATTTTGTCATTAAAGTACATTCGAACATTTACAATGAAGATGTAATCAAAAGCTTTCATTCTAATTTGAATGTTCTGTAGATACAAAGGAAAAAGCTCTGATTACACTTCGAAGTTCCAAGAATGCTGGGTTCACTAATTATTAGTGGTTCAATGGAAGCAACTGAGCTGACTGCAAGGAGAGTATTATATGTTACATTGAGGCTACACGTACTAAATGACGTCAGTACTAGACAATGTTGACAAATCGTGAAAGTTGGTTGTCAGAGTAATCGACAATAATATACAAAATATTTGGCACCTGTTGATCCCATTCAGATCTAGATGCTGAGCAGCGCAAGAGCTGCAGTGGTCAGCGACCCATAGCTGACTGCTAGCGTCAGGGCCAGCGAACTATAGCTGCCAAGACCCTTCTACACCTCCACGCGGTGATCCTGGATAACAAGCTGCACAAGGGCACACTGGCTAAGGAGAAGGTATCGAAGTAGGAATGCTAACCCGGTACTAAAAAAATGGTTGCTGAAGTCGGATGTGTTGGACCGAAAGGTGCAAATATCGCAGCCAAGCTGTAAACTACGACACAACGCATTCCGTTCTCTGGACTACATTCTGCTATTTAAGCCCTTGCAGTGTTTGGTAGTGGGAGATTGAGAATGAACGAAGAAGAAGAAGAAGAAGAAGAAGAAGAAGAAGAAGAAGAAGAAGAAGAAGAAGAAGAAGAAGAAGAAGAAGATCCCATTCAAACAAACCTCGGCAATTATGTCAATTAATGAAAATTACTATAAATAATTAACGATCGAAGAACGTTATCAATTTTTAAATAAGAAAGATAGTTATGGACCACGCTGAAGTTCCATCATCATTGTAATCTACATCTTCCGTCCCAAAAGTGCTTGGTCTACTTGCAAGATCGAGCTCCAGTGTTTCAGTTCTCTTGAAGTGACAGTCTCTATTGACATTTTTATAACATCTTATTTTCAACACAATTCTGCTTACTAGTATTTTACGACATTCATGTTAACGTGCAGGGATCATATTCTTGCATAGATATTAAGTGGCTACTTGCTCCGCATGCGTTGTAGCAGAGAATATTAATATATTAAATAAATTTTAACCAATATGAAAGAGGAAGTATGAGAAGACGCTAACTAACTGAAGTTTACTTTCTGTTGAAAAATTGTGTTCTGAAACCAACTGTAGTAGTTGCCCCTTTCAGTCATGGCTGGCTATAGGATGATGCGACCTTGGAGTGGTAACTCTCTACTTGTCTTTTTTTTTCTTCGTTGCGGTGTTGTCGTTTCAGTTTTCTTTGTTTCAAGAGCTTGTTTTCACCAACCATGAGGTGGCTCTTCACAGGTTACACCTCCACTTGGATCCGACTGCAGCTTCGTCTTCCCAGGATGTGATACTCATGTCCAGGGCCTTCATGTCACGCTTGCACACATCTTGGAACTCCAACTGTGGTCGGACGGCTGTTCTCTTGCCATCCACCAACTGCCCATAGATGATATATGGTAATGTGACCATCTTCTATGCGACGAACATGACCAAACCATCGTAGTCTCCACTGTCTTAGAAGAGTGTACAAGCTTGGAAGACCGGTTCGAGAGCGCACTTCTGCATTTTAAACTCTACATCTACAATGTAATTTCAAAAATGGAGCTTTTGCTTTTGTTTGACTTAAGTTACCCACGTTTCTCTACAAAATAAAGGTATGCTGACGACACAGGCATTGTAAACCATAGTCTTATTTTCATTTGTGAGCTCGTGGTTTACACAAACACGCGTTGTGAAGCAAGCAACTGTAGCAGCTTTGCCAATGCAACTGTCTATGTGTGGGTCTAGAGAAAGTTTTTCATTGATGAGGGATCGCAGGTGCAGGAATTGGTGCACAGATACTTGTTCATAATTATCGAGCATAAGTGTTGGCGTAGATTCTACCTCCTATCCCAGCACATTTGTTTTCTTGAGACTTATTGTTACTTATATAAACACAGTTTTAACAAAATACTTTAATTACATATTTCAACTACCACTAACTATTAAATGACGGAAAATAAACCATTTTAGAAATGTGGTGTTTCATCTCTACACTTTCAACATTTGTCTTCAGTTATCAGTAATAAGAAGGAAGGCCCGGATAAATGCAGATTGATATCAGGATAGACGAGGTTGTATGTAGCCTACCGTCAGTTAACAATCTGAAAATATAACAAGAAACGCACAGGGAATGGAACCAACAGGGAAGGAAAGTAATGCAAAATCGCTATTGGAACCACAGGAGAAGTAGCTAGAACGACAAATTATCAACAGGGGTTTGACTGGGAGAACATTAGAAAAAACATCATCAGGGGTTTGACTTGGAGAACATTAGACAAAACATCATTAGGGGTTTGACTGGAAGAACATTAGACAAAACATCATTAGGGGTTTCACTTGGAGAACATTAGACAAAACATCATCAGGGGTTTCACTTGGAGAACATTAGACAAAACATCATCAGGGGTTTCACTTGGAGAACATTAGACAAAACATCATCAGGGGTTTCACTTGGAGAACATTAGACAAAACATCATCAGGGGTTTCACTTGGAGAACATTAGACAAAACATCATTAGGGGTTTGACTGAGAAAACATTAGACAAAACATCATTAGGGGTTTGACTGAGAGAACATTAGACAAAACATCATTAGGGGTTTGACTGAGAGAGCATTAGACAAAACATCATTAGGGGTTTGACTTGGAGAACATTAGACAAAACATCATTAGGGGTTTGACTTGGAGAACATTAGACAAAACATCATTAGGGGTTTGACTGGGAGAACATTCAACAAAACATCATCAGGGGTTTGACTGAGAGAACATTAGACAAAACATCATTAGGGGTTTGACTGGGAGAACATTCAACAAAACATCATTAGGGGTTTGACTGGAAGAACATTAGACAAAACATCATTAGGGGTTTGACTGAGAGAACATTAGACAAAACATCATTAGGGGTTTGACTGAGAGAACATTAGACAAAACATCATTAGGGGTTTGACTGAGAGAACATTAGACAAAACATCATTAGGGGTTTGACTGGAAGAACATTAGACAAAACATCATTAGGGGTTTGACTCGAAGAACATTATAAAACTCAAATCGCTGGCGTGTCGCAATTGGATTCCAATTTTCTAAGTGGAATTGACGGATTGATTCAAATTTCTACGTGACTTGTTATGTGTGGGTATGTGTGTATGTGTGTGTGTCTGTGTGTGTGTGAGGTATGTGTGTGTTGTGTGTGTTTTGTGTGTGTGTGTGTTGTGTGTGTTTTGTGTGTGTGTGTGTTGTGTGTGTTTTGTGTGTGTGTTGTGTGTGAGGTGTGTGTGTGTTGTGTGTGCTGTGTGTGTGTGTATTGTGTGTGGTGTGTGTGTGTGTATTGTGTGTGTGTATTGTGTGTGTGTATTGTGTGTGTATTGTGTGTGTTGTCTGTGTGTGTTGTGTGTGTGTGTTGTGTGTGTTGTGTTGTGTGTGTTGTGTGTGTGTGTTGTGTGTGTGTGTGTTGTGTGTGTTGTGTGTGTGTGTTGTGTGTGTGTGTGTTGTGTGTGTTGTGTGTGTATGTGGTGTGTGCGTATGTACTTGTAATACGTTTGCAAATAGATGTTTGACACGTCACTATTGCAAGAGATAAATTTGTTTCAACGTGTTAATGTAGCTTGTACCTCAAGCTTTAGTTCACTTATCATATTGTCCTACTCCCTAATTCACTTATCATATTGTCCTACTCCCTAGTTCACTTATCATATTGTCCTACTCCCTAGTTCACTTATCATATTGTCCTACTCCCTAGTTCACTTATCATATTGTCATACTCCCCAGTTCACTTATCATATTGTCATACTCGCTAGTTCACTTATCATATTGTCCTACTCCCTAGTTCACTTATCATATTGTCATACTCCCCAGTTCACTTATCATATTGTCCTACTCCCTAGTTCACTTATCATATTGTCCTACTCCCTAGTTCACTTATCATATTGTCATACTCCCCAGTTCACTTATCATATTGTCATACTCGCTATCTATCTCATATTATTCGGATAATCACTTATAACGTTCATTGTATTACTTTATTTCGTACATCCCTCACCTTACCCTACTCCTGACATCAGTCACCTTACTAGCCTACTCCTGACATCAGTCACCTTACTACCCTACTCCTGACATCAGTCACCTTACTACCCTACTCCTGACATCACTCACCTTACTAACCTACTCCTGACATCACTCACCTTACTAACCTACTCCTGACATCACTCACCTTACTAACCTACTCCTGACATCACTCACCTTACTACCCTACTCCTGACATCACTCACCTTACTACCCTACTCCTGACATCACTCACCTTACTACCCTACTCCTGACATCACTCGCCTTACTACCCTACTCCTGACATCACTCACCTTACTAACCTACTCCTGACATCACTCACCTTACTACCCTACTCCTGACATCACTCACCTTACTACCCTACTCCTGACATAACTCACCTTACTACCCTACTCCTGACATCACTCCACTTACTACCCTACTCCTGATATCACTCGCCTTCAGTTGTATCCCTCACCCTTGTCTGGGAACCCTCATACAATTCGTATCCTAATCCCCCCTGTGATGACAAAAGAAATGAATCACTCCTTATTTTGATTTCTTTCTTTGCTCCGACAATAAGCTGCAGGTTTGCTAGCGCCGTCTGATTGCAATCTGGTATCGGTTGTGAGAGAAACTGCAGTCGAAATTACTGAGGCATGGATTACCAACCGTGGAAGCCACCAGGGAACAAACTATGAATGTATCAAATCGATAAACACAGAAATTCGTGGGATCGCTTACCATCTTGCTCCAGCCTGGAAGCCGACTCCTCGCTCCACAATGTCAGTACGAATATTGAGGGATTAACTGGTCGCTCCATCACCGCCAAGTAATCTATGGTCCAGGCTTCCGGTCTCGTGGTGTGAATTTACCAGAAAAGAAGCAGTGTAGTGCTTTCTGGATTATGAGTGGAGGATTAGGAGAGAGAACATTCACACAAAAACAGACCTCAAAATGAACGTTATTGATGTCTGCGCCGGTGCTAGATCGACCACATTAGAGCATAATTTATCGTGCTCCAATAATGAAGAGATAAGTTGATAAAGAAGGAGAGAAATAATTTATCGAATACAAGATGACTTGCGGAAACATCTCAACATAATTGGGTTAGAATACTATACATGTTATCGTCTGGGGACATGTAATCAATAATATATGAATTACAAGCAGCAGAGCTGAATAAACGCTTCGTTCTGTAGAACTAGTAAGAGATATATTGAACAAACGTCAAGACAGTGTTCTATAAACATCGTATCATTGAGCGAACACAAAGACAAGTATTTGTCTGCATTTGGAAAACATCTCTATTATGTAATATGTCCTTTGCAGAACGTCGCTCTCACAACAGCCGATCTGTAAGACTCGATCTCTAGCCAGAACTACAGCCTCTCTCGCTGTCATCTTCAGGATCTCCGTGATGTCTTGTGTCCATCTTCTCATCAGTCTGCCTCTACCCCACTTTCCAGGCACCATACCCTCCAGTATCGTTCTCTCCAGGCAATTATGGCGTTCGATTTGTCCAAAATATTTGAACTTTCTGTGCAAAATATTGTTTACTAACCAGTTTTTCTATATATCCAGTTCTTTTTAGGATTTATGTATTTGTACTTTTCGCTATCTATGGTATTTTGAGCAAAAGATTCAATCCGTTTCTCAAGTGTTTGTGTGATGGTCCACGTTTCACATCCGTACGTTGCCACCTGGAAGATGCAAGTTCGCAGGATCTCTATGTTCGTCATTTTGTTACAGTTCTGGCCAATTTGTTTTCCTTTTAATCAACCTCTGCACCGTCTCCTTCTGACTTCCTTCAGGCAATCTCCATTGTTACTTATAATTGAGCCAAGCTACTCAAAACATGTGACTTTCCCAATCTCTTGTTGTTCTAGAATAACTTTAGGTTTCGTCTTTGCTTTGTCTGTGTTCATTATCTTGGGTTGACCAGGTATAGATTTTGGTCTTCGCTATTGCTGTTTAACCAACAGGATCATCTGGTCCAGTCCTGCAGCGCTCTTTGAGAAAACTACTGTGTCATCTGCATATCTGAGCTCTCATTCTCACAGACTGTTAATGACTAGACCATGTAATATTTTCCATCGTTTTTTGACGTTCCTCGTTATAGATTCAGCATATATTGAAAAGATAGGGGAAGGGTATGCACCCTGTCTTACGCCCTTTTGAACTTCGAACCAATTTAGAAAACATACAACAGAAAAGAAAGCGAAGTAACACGTACCTTGGTTTCTAACCACTGACCTCCAAATGACAAAAGCTCCCTGACACAAGAGAGATGAGTATCATGTATCTATCTCTTTGTAAGCATTACAGTCTGTGAATGATATAAGTAATAGGACATTACGATGAGAGATGTTAGGAGTAGGTCATCAAGATGAGAGATGTTAGGAGTAGGTCATCAAGATGAGAGATGTTAGGAGTAGGTCATTAAGATGAGAGGTGTGAGGAGTAGGTCATTAAGATGAGAGATGTAAAAAGTGGGTCATTACGATGAGTAATATAGGTGATAGGACATTGCAATTAATGATATAAATGGTAGCATATTTACATAAGTGAAATAAGGACTGGGATAAAAATAACGGCAACTCCAAGCTTAAACAAATCTCTTTCCTAAAACAGTTGACATGTTAATTGTCTATTTTTTAAATAAAATTTCAAACTACAAGCCATATTGGAATCATGAACTGCAGAAAGCTGAGCATGAAGTCGCAAATGCTAGGCACATGGCAGAGAGAGAGAGAGAGAGAGAGAGAGAGAGAGAGAGAGAGAGAGAGCAATCTATGGAAGCAAATATCGCCTTCAAGGCCGTCACTGCGAAATACAAAAGAACACTGAACCCAAACAACCAGAAACAGTTGGACAAAAAAAGACAGAAAGCCTCAATCTAGATAAAGAAGGGGACAAACTATGGAATTTAGTCAGAGCCATGAATGATGAAACACCATCAAATAAACAAATTACCATCAAGCAGGGTGACAACATGCTTACCGGAAAAAAAGCAGGAAACGCCTTTATTGAACATTATGCCAGAGCAAACCACATTGATGTCCCTACAGACAGGTATACAGACATAAGGGAAGAACAAAAGAGCCACAACAACATCAAGATGGCACCAGAGGAGCACATGATGGCAAAACTAACCACGAATGAAATGAATGAGGCCATGAGAACTTTAAAGAAAAAGAAATCGCCCGGAAAAGATGCGGTAACAAATGAAATGCTGATGGGGCTGGGACAAACAACAAAGAGGAAGTTACTGTCAGTCCTGAACCAAAGCTGGAAAAGGGAAATTGTACCGCAGGCATGGAAAGATGATGTACTTATACCCGTACCAAAGAAAGAATGAGATAGAGCAGATCCAAATGGATACAGGCCCATCTGTCCACTGAGCTGTGTAGGTAAACTGATGGAGTGTATGATAAACACCAGACTGATGTGGCACCTGGAAGAAAAACACATATTATTTCCACATCAAGCAGGATTTAGACAACACAGATCCACTGAGGACCAGATCACTCTCATAGCACAGGAAATAGATGATGCTTACCGGGAGAAAAAAAACACACAGTAGCGGTTTGGGTGGATCTAGAGAAGACATTTGACAAGGTATCGAAAGAGGGACTTAAAGTTAAGCTACGAAGAAGTGAAGTATCTGGAAAAATGTACCGATGGATCAGCCACTACCTCAAAAACAGAACAGCCAGAGTTCAAGTACAAGGGCAGATGAGCGAAAAGGTAACACTGGAGCAAGGAGTACCCCAAGGGGGAGTACTGTCACCCACACTTTTTATGGTGTATATAAAAAAAAAAAAAAGAGAATATACCAAGAAGAGTCCACAGCTCCATGTTTGCAGACGATCTGGCTATGTGGACCTCTGAAAAAATCTCACCGTAGCAAACATTCGGATGCAGCAAGCCCTAACATCGTTGGAGGAGTGGGCGAAATCATGGCTGGTCAAAATAAATAAAGAAAAAACAACATGTACGATAATCTCGCTTTCAAATAAACCACAGAACACCAAAATAAGTCTTAACGGCAAATATATATACGGCCAAACGACAACCCAAAGTACTTGGGCGTCACATGAAAAGGTCAGATCAAGAGAAACCGAATGAGAGCCAGAGAAAGAATGGCAATCATGAGGAAACTTGCAGGCACAAGTTGGGAAGCAGACGAAAGAATACTGAAGAAACTGTACACTGGAAAAGTGAGACCAGTTCTAGAGTATGGCATTGCGGCATGGGCAACAGCAGCAAAGGCGAACTTTGATAAAATTAGCAAACTTCAAAACCAAGCCATGAGAGTTATAACAGGAGGCCTGAAGTCCATGCCAATTGTTGAACTTGAAAAGATTATAAATATGCAATCCATGACCGACAGAAAAGACAGCAGAGCCCAGCAGCAAGCAGAGAAACTCAGAAGACTGACAGACCATCCAATGCATCAGAGACTAAATAGATTTGGAAATGGGAGACTACGCGGAGAAACTTTGCAGAAATAGCTAAAGCAAAGATGAGCGAAGACCCTATGAACACCATAACAACACCAAAGCCCATCCCTACTGTACGCAAACCCACATGGAAGCAGCATATCATTCCAGCGGTAGTAGAAAATATACCAGGTATTGGAAACAAGAACAGCCAGACTGAAAAAGAAAGAAGAGACATAACCCTGAGGTACATAGCGCAAAACTACCCAAGCATGGACTGGACCCATGCATACACCGACAGTTCTTTAACAAACAATACACAGAACGGAGGGGCAGGAGCACTCATGAACCTACCAAATGGCAAACAAATAACACTGTCATTCGCTACTGGTAAGTACACAAGCAATTTCAGAGCGGAGGCAGAGGCACTGAGGGTGGCAGTGGAAGAAATGGTGACACACAGTGAAAATGAAAGCCATATAGTCCTGCTTACAGATGCTCTCGCCGTAGTCACAGCGCTAAAAAGCTAGAAAAACACTGAGCTTAATGACTTAAGAGCAGCACTCTGCAAACTGTGCCAGCAGTCCGCACCAAAAAGAGTAGTGGTACAGTGGGTTCCATCCCATTGTAACATCCAAGGCAACGAGGAGGCAGACAGACTGGCAAAAGAAGGTGCAAGACTACCACAACCAGATTCTAGTGTGACCTACGAAGAGTACAAAAGGTTTATTAGGGCCAGATACATGGCCAAATGAGAAACAGAAGATACTGGCTACACAAAAAACGATGCCAACTACCAGTTGAACAGAAGAGAGCAGGTCGTGGTCTTCAGACTCCGCACAGGCCACAACAGACTGAGGTACCATCTATTCAATAAACTGAAGATAGGTGGCATTGACGAATGCACCTGTGTTACAGGGAAAATGACCGCTGAACATCTGCTGCAAAATTGCCCAACATACGAGGACCAGAGAAAGCACATGTGGCCATCACCAGTGCCAACACTAGACAAGCTTTATGGCAGTGTCGACAGCCGCAGGATGACAGCTGCTTTCTTCGAACAAATTCAAGTTGACCTCTGACAGCGTACGAAGAAGAAGAAGAAGAAGAAGAAGAAGAAGAAGAAGAAGAAGAAGAAGAAGAAGAAGAAGAAGAAGAAGAAATAAAATTTCATAGAAATGTTAGGAAGTCATGAAGTCTGAAAATATCATGTGACTGAATTCTTTAACTCATCTCTGTCTGGTAGCACGGCGCTTGTTCTCACCTGGTGGTCCGTAGATGGAAACCGGGGTGCCTATTACTGCACTTTTTCTCCCGTTGTTTGTGACATTTGTATTCTCAGTGTGGTGAACGTCTTGCTTTTATTTTCGTACAGGAATACTTTGTTCTGTATATAGACCTTTAATCAGGACGTACTAAATAACTGAACAAAAATGTATATCCTGGTAGATCAGCTAGCGACAATCACGTTGTGACGTATCCTGAAGTAGTTATGAAAATAGTGATGCTATATCAACAGCATCGTTGCAATATTGATAGGGACATTTTCGAGATGTTGAGGACCTGTTGGGCTGACATTTGTGGTAATGACGTGGAATTGGTGCTTGTATGTTGTAATAATGATGGTAATGTTGATGTGGTATTGATGTTAATGTTAATGGTAGTGTTAACGCGATATTGAAGTTGATGTTGACGTAATCTTGATGGTGATGGGATATTAATGGCAAAATTGATGTAATATTAATGGTAACACTGACGATGAAGTTGATTTGGATTAGTGGTAGTGGAAGTGACACCATGTGAAGCGCTTCATCTTACACTTCTTAATTCGCCCCTGGATACTGTGTCCGACACACAAATGGAATTGTGACAATTGATACGGAGAAAATAATTTCACATGCCAGGAAAGGGGAAGTGAACTTAATGAAACGTTTCTAGGCACGCCTTGTTCTATGATCGCCATTTTTCTCTCCCTGCAGCTACGATACACCCACCGCCATCTTGAAACAGGAAGTGGCACCGGAAGCTCCAAATCTGAGCATTCTGCGCAGGGAGACGTGTGGTCGCCTTATGCCTTTTGTTGTCCAACAAGAGTGCTGCTCACGCGGGAAAAACTCACCAGATATTCACGTGCGGCTTGTGCTGGATGTCATGTAGCGTTTCATACAGAGTTGTCAAAAAGGTGTACATGACGTGAATGATGTTGGAGGGAGATTGGGGAGGGGGGGGGGGGAGGCGCGGGGGTGGGAGTGGGGGGGGGGGGGGGGGGGTTGGTTATCTCGTCATATTTGATCAGGAACAAAAATGAGCAAAAGTTAATTTGAAAAGTGGTTGGGAGCAACCAGAGAGCATCTCTTTGATTTTGGTTGCGTCAACTTGGAGTCACTTCTATCTAAACGGTTTTTATCTCTGCTGAATGCTGCGTCACTTGGGGTCACCTCTAAACGGTCTTTACCTCTGCTGAATGCTGCGTCACTTGGGGTCACCTCTAAACGGTCTTTACCTCTGCTGAATGCTGCGTCACTTGGGGTCACCTCTAAACGGTCTTTACCTCTGCTGAATGCTGCGTCACGTGGGGTCACCTCTAAACGGTCTTTACCTCTGCTGAATGCTGCGTCACTTGGGGTCACATCTAAACGGTCTTTACCTCTGCTGAATGCTGTGTCACTTGGGGTCACCTCTAAACGGTCTTTACCTCTGCTGAATGCTGTGTCCATACCCCAATACCTGAACACTGTCAGCTCCTTTGAATTGAACAGACATTTCTTATACCTCGTCTTTTCTACATTTCCAATGTTGACAAACCTACACCTACATTTTAACCTTTGATCATTTGGACGTTCGTCTCTCACCAAAACCTGAACTGCCCATTGGCCTTCTGTCGAATTATTTTCTATTTGACGGATCATAATTTGAAGGAAACCCACGGAAACCAATGATAAAGACGCATGAACTTACTACGGGCGCAGAGCTCCGTGAAACCTTATCCAGGATGTGATGACGAAGACATCAATCCGAGTTGGAGCTCAGCCCAAGAAAGTACCACAAGAATGATGGGATCTTGCAACTCTGCCTCACGGGGTATACCTAACTTTGAGACGATGTAGGGCAATGGCGGCAGCCTTTGAGCTCACAGCTGCCTTTGTTTGGGTCAATGGTGTGGTTGTATGATGGCGAAAGAGAAAGAGGAAGACATTTGAGTAGTGTAAGCATTCTCTAACGATTTCAGCACTTTCTTATCAGGGGATCGGTCAAGTGTTGCATGGGCCCGATAGAGGATACAAGAAAAGTAGCACTTGGAAGCTACCAACCATGTCGAACTTGGTGGATAAGGATGGTTAAGCATGGAGCTGGCCACCCCATTTAATAAAAACAAAAACTTCAACAAAAATGGACAACTAGGAAGACAGAATCAACGATCTAAGATAAAAGCAGGTCCCTTGCTAATGACGAGAGGTCAAGAAAGACGCAAAGAACTTGCATCGCGGACTTACCTGTTTTCGGTAGTTGTAACATCCGATATTTGGACGGCTGCACATTCGGCAGCGGAAGTGAAGAAATATTGATTTGATATCCTGGAATTGGAGAAACAAGATGGAAAGAAGTGGAGATGCTAAAGCTAAATGCTGCTGTCTGTATTAACTATTGATGCGACTCTCTGCGTATAATGGTGTTGGCAAAGTCTTTTCCATAGTCATCTTACTACGGGTACAAAATGTAACTGAGCGTTTCTAACCGGTTACAATGCGGATTCAAGTCTGAAAGTGCGATGATCGACATAATCTTTTCTCATCGGCAAACTTCATGGAAAGTCACGTGATCAGAATCAGCCCTCTAATATCGCACTCATTGACCTGGCAAACCTATTTTTTTATTTGGTTAGCAGGGATGAAGGCTTGACAATCCTCTTTAAAATAGGTTTCATTCACAAATTTCTACAGCTAGTAATATCGTTCCATGAGGCCATGAAAAGAACAGTCCAATCTGTTGATAGCGTATCCCAGCCATTTGGTATTCGCAGTGGTGTTTAAGCAACGCAGCGTCCTCGTCCCCATCACTGTTCCGGATCTTCTTTGCTCTGCTAATGGTGTTTGCATTTGGTAACGCAAATGAAAAATGTTGTCCTCCTACTAGATCGGATGGTCAGCTGTTTAATCTTGCAAGGTTCAAATCCAAATTTAAGATCAGTAAGGGCACCATGATGGCTTGTTATTTGCTGATGATGCTGCAAATGTCACTAATAGTTTCAGGAAAGTCAGAGCTTGATAGGTCGCTTCTCTCAGACATGCAAAGAGTTTGGGTTCACGTCTCAAAAAAACAAAAGTGCTGTGACAGAAAGTAGATGTTACATGAATCGTTAGCATCAATAATTATGAAATGGCAGATGTGTACCAATTCACATACCTGGGGGTCCTTCATCTGCCATAATCACTCTCGAGGTCCAGATATTGACAGTCAGTCGCAGTACCAAAGCTGCTGCCCTATTTGCTTGTCTAACAACGCGTGTTTGGAATAACCGGAACTGACTTCTTCTTTGGTGTTCGTCCTGAAAATGACGTTGTGACGTTGAGTCGTAGTTTACAGCGAGGCTGCGATGTCTACACCTTTCGGCCAGACGTATTCGAGCATTACAGGAAACACGAAAAACAAAAGAAATGAAATCAAACACAAACATACAAATCAGCAACTCTTATGTAAAGTACGTATTTGCTATTGTATAGCTCTGAAACACGAAGAACAACAAGAATAACAAACATAACTGTACAAACTTTCATAAACAGGTTGTTGCATAGAATGGATATACATTGAAATGATTTGATAAGATCACTATAATGTATGTTTTAATGACCCAGACATCTGTCAGTCGAAGGTGTGGTGGCTCTGGATAGGATACGCATTATGTAAATCAGCTAATAGCATTACAAGACACTGTCTGATTTGGAATCAGCAGGACAAGAAAAGTGGAGGTAGACCAACACATACACGGAGAAGAGGACTCAAGAGAAACATAAAGATAACATGGTGACCAGGCATAGTTGAAATGGATGGCTCGCGATATGGGGACTTTCCGTGTATCGTTTCAAGACATGTACTCCGTAGGGAGGTGAAAGTTCTAGATTTGTTTGAGTAGTTAAGTATCATATTGGATACTCAGTCTACCCGGTTGTCAATTGGCACTGTTAGGGAAGCCACAACAACGACATGATCACCACACCTAACAAAGCTAACATTTAGAACAATCAAATCTCAAACACCTCATCCCCGAGGGGCATGTGCCTGCTAAGAGCTAGAAATCATGTTTACATTTTTATTAGCCAAGCTGTAGCTCATTCTATTAATGTATTTCTCCGGATGATAGGAATCTTTCACCTTTTTAAATACAGCTCTTCAGTTTTTTACTTGCGTTATGGAAGCGAATTTGGCCCTGAAAGTCCTTGACCTTTCTATTTGGACGTGGGAATTATAGGGTGGGTTGCGTGCAATTTATCTCATTTACATAATCTGAACAGCCTCTGTCCCCAAAACTCTGGTGTTTATTTTCCAGATTCACTCACCTTAATTGGGACATTACACGTGTATTTAATTACTGCCCGTGCGACGGACATTGTTCAGTGAGGATGTTATGGGTTGTTGGGAGAGTTTATTAAAATCATGCCATATGCTGGTTCCGTCAGCCATTGCGGTTGAGAGCTCGCGTGCTTTCTTTGTTAATGAAATGCATCGTGTCAAGGGTCTACAGAGTTCTCTGCATTGTACTTTTTGAGAGAGTGAAAGGATTTGTTACTGAGTGAGTGAATGATAGAAGTGGCCGAAGAAACAATAGAGAAGGGACGTTAAAGGCTGGAACTGTGTAATTTCTGAACTATAGTCCGTTTATCAAATCCTGCCCATTTCAATAAATTTGGAACTAACACAAAAATCGTACATAATTTTATGCCAATTTTTATTTCACATATATGTTAAAGGAACGCTAACTACCAATTGTTTTGTTTTACATTCCTACATGCATGAGAACAAATATTGTTTATATGTTGTATATGAAAAAAAAACGTATTCTTCAATAAACATCACTTTAATAGATATACATGAAGAGGTTTGAAATTTTTTAAACATTCGTTTTTCTTTGAAAGCTGAGAAATTATGCGATCACTAGCCCAGACTGATTATTTTTCAAATTGAATCTGGAAATTAGTTTTAAACGTCATATTAACATGTCAAAATAATGCAGAGCTACATACTGTTAACTGATGTTGCAATGGCGCGGACAACTCTGAAATCCTCAACAAGTCTAACACGTTGAGTATCCATACGTACGGCTAGCGGGATATGTTGTTCACATGTCCGGCGGGCTTATACAGAAGCTGCTACTGTACATGCGTCTGTGAACATCGATGTCACTTCCTTGGAGGCGTTCTGGATACATAAACGCCCCCCCCCCCTTTCCCGCCATTCCTCCTCCTTTGAATTTGGAGACGCGATGAACGTTATGGTTATGTTTTGAGTTAGGAGCGAGCCACGTAGCGCAGTAGTTAGCGCGCTGGCTTCGCATCTGAGTTGTCCTGGGTGCATTCCCCAGTTGAGGCGGACATGTTTCTCAGACCGCAATGGGTCCAGGGTCGACCCAGCCTTAAATGGGTACCGGCTCAGTCCGAGGAGTAAGGGCGGCCGACTGACTAAGTGCCGTGGATGACAAAATAATATTGGCTTAACACCATATGGCGAGACGGGATTTTGACTTTTTTTTACTAAGGTTTTGGAGTTAAGATGAAAGTTATGGTTAGGTTTACAGTTTGGAGTTACGATGAAAGTTATGGTTAGGTTTACAGTTTGGAGTTACGATGAAAGTTATGGTTAGGTTTACAGTTTTGGAGTTAAGATGAAAGTTATGGTTAGGTTTACAGTTTGGAGTTACGATGAAAGTTATGGTTAGGTTTACAGTTTGGAGTTACGATGAAAGTTATGGTTAGGTTTACAGTTTTGGAATTAAGATGAAAGTTATGGTTAGGTTTACAGTTTTGGAATTAAGATGAAAGTTATGGTTAGGTTTACAGTTTTGGAGTTAAGATGAAAGTTATGGTTAAGTTTACAGTTTTGGAGTTAAGATGAAAGTTATGGTTAGGTTTACAGTTTGGAGTTACGATGAAAGTTATGGTTAGGTTTACAGTTTTGGAATTAAGATGAAAGTTATGGTTAGGTTTACAGTTTTGGAATTAAGATGAAAGTTATGGTTAGGTTTACAGTTTTGGAGTTAAGATGAAAGTTATGGTTAAGTTTACAGTTTTGGAGTTAAGATGAAAGTTATGGTTAGGTTTACAGTTTGGAGTTACGATGAAAGTTATGGTTAGGTTTACAGTTTGGAGTTACGATGAAAGTTATGGTTAGGTTTACAGTTTTGGAGTTAAGATGAAAGTTATGGTTAGGTTTACAGTTTGGAGTTACGATGAAAGTTATGGTTAGGTTTACAGTTTGGAGTTACGATGAAAGTTATGGTTAGGTTTACAGTTTTGGAATTAAGATGAAAGTTATGGTTAGGTTTACAGTTTTGGAATTAAGATGAAAGTTATGGTTAGGTTTACAGTTTTGGAGTTAAGATGAAAGTTATGGTTAAGTTTACAGTTTTGGAGTTAAGATGAAAGTTATGGTTAGGCTTACAGTTTGGAGTTAAGATGAAAGTTATGGTTAGGTTCACAGTTTGGATATAAGATGAAAGTTTTGGTTATGTTTACAGTTTGGAGTTAAGATAAAAGTTTATCAAAACAAAAGGTCTGTTCGCGGAATGAACAATCTATGTATCTATTACATTTTTATTAATTACGCCACCACATTTTGTGCAACCGTGTGACACGTTACCTGGGCCAAATAGGGGAACAAAGCACAATACCACTGTGACAAGCTTGAAAATCGTAAGGGGCGACCAGGAAGGGCTGCACATGGGCAGGCTGCCCGATCATGTGGCATCTTTAAGCCATTCAATCTTCAACAGTTTCGGAGAGATCATCTGCAAGAAAACAGTAGGACGTCTTATTTTGACGAAGACATGCGTTCTACAAGTTGCTGACGATCTTTGATGATGTTGATGATGTCGATAAAGATGATGATGATGATGGGGATCTCTTGCTACATTTTATCACAGTTCAGAATTCGTGCATTGCATATTATTAGAAACTCAAAAATATATTGTCCATTTTTTTCAGTTGCCAATGGAGTACGAGAGAATCAAGACTTGTCAACGGAAAGCCGTATGGACCTTCCAGTGAGTAACCTATTCTATTTGATTATTTGTGTGTCAGTGGCATAGTTTGTGTGTCAATGGCTCAGTGTGTGTCAGTGGCACAGTTTGTGTGTCAATGGCCCAGTGTGTGTGTCAGTGGCACAGTTTGTGTGTGAGTGGCTCAGTTTGTGTGTTAGTGGCACAGTTTGTGTGTCAATGGCCCAGTGTGTGTGTCAGTGGCACAGTTTGTGTGTTAGTGGCACAGTTTGTGTGGCAGTGGCCCAGTTTGTGTGTCAATGGCCCAGTGTGTGAGTCAGTGGCACAGTTTGTGTGTCAGTGGCTCAGTTTGTGTGTTAGTGGCCCAGTTTGTGTGTCAATGGCCCAGTGTGTGTGTCAGTGGCCCAGTGTGTTTGTCAGTGGCCCAGTGTGTGTGTCAGTGGCCCATTGTGTGTGTCAGTGGCCCAGTGTGTGTGTCAGTGGCACAGTTTGTGTGGCAGTGGCCCAGTTTGTATAATATAATGACTGGTGCTCTCCTTATATAATATATGACAGTCTCCCTAAATAACCTCGGGCAGTCTCCCTATATAACTCCTGGCATTCTCCCTATATAACCTCTTGCAGTCTTCCTATATAATCTCATTCGTCTCCCTATATACTATATCCCAGTCTTTCTATATAGTCACTGGCAGTCTCCCAATTTAACCTCTGGCAGTCTCCCTATATAGTATCTGGTAGTCTCTCCATTTAATCTATGATAGTTTTTCCACATAATCTTTGATAGTCTCTCAAAATCATCTCGGATACTCTCCATATAATCTCTGATGGTCTGTAAATATAATCTCCGATAATCTGTAAATATAATCACTGATAGTCTCACTGTATAATCTATGACAGTCAGACTGTATCAACTTTGATAATCGTTCGCCCTGCCGCTTAATCAAGGCTTGTATCCGACACTAACTTCAGAATTCTAGTATATTTTTGCCGTGTTATTTTCCCCCTTTGTCTACACTGATATGTATATACTTTTTCTCAAAGAAAAGCTGAGGGGTAAGTTTCCCTGGTAGCACATGCTCAAGTTTACTTACCTGTAAATGGCTACATGGCTTACAAGTAAAGATGGCAGGGAATCAAGTAAGGAAAGTGTTCACTTCAATTCACAAGAGATTGAAACTCTTTATAATGAAGTCAAACACTTCCTCTTTAAACACTTCTTTATTTCAGATCGGCTGGTACGAAAGAAGTGTCAAAATGCCAAGAACAGAGGAATCCACGGCACTGGACACGCCTTCTGATGACCAGATTCATTACATCAATTTGACAGGAGGCTATCACCACGCCCCACCATCGCTTCCGCTGTCATTCTCTTCGAACGTCCCCCTCCCGGGCAGTGATATCGCCATCAAGCAGGAGTACCACATGACTCCGACACGGATCAATGGAGAATCGCATAGCGGCAGTGGCGCAGCCTACCCTATGGGTGAGTTTTACCTAAGCTTGAATGGATACACACATATAAACACACACCACACAAACAACACGCACATAACACACATAAAACTCACACATTCAACAGCTAACTCAGAACTGGTGCGCACCATGGAAATCTGTCTGTCTGTTAAGACAAATCATACCAGTGAGCAGACTTTGGGGATAGGAGCACACGCTAGCTATATCGAATAAGTAGATACATTTCGGTGCAGACAAATAGGAAAATAACGCGGTAATAGAACAGAGTATGCTTAACGGCCGCTGTCCTGGCAAAGTTCACAATTATGTTAAACATCTACCCAGTCTATTACGGGATCCACGCCGGTGCTGAGTTTGTGCATTGTGCTGAGATTCTCCAAAAATATGAAGAACAGATCACTTATGGGTTAAACTATGGCCAACTGTAATCTAAAGTAGGTCATGGTTAAAACATGTGCAATGACGTTCATTCTTCGAATAAACTAAACTAAACTATCTATATAATCGAACAATGTGTTCGGGATCAAGATGCTGAGCAGCGCATGAACTGCAGTGGTCAGCGACCCATAGCTAACAGCTAGCGTCAGGGCCAGCTAATCATAGCTGCCAAGACCCTTCTACACCTCCACGCGGTGATCCTGGATCACAGGCTGCAGCAGGTCAGACTGGCTAAGGAGAAGGGATCGAAGAGGGAATGCTATCCCGGTACTAAAAAAATGCTTGCTGAAGTCGGATGTGTTGGACCGAAATGTGCAAATATCGCAGTCAAGCAGTAAACTACAACACAACACATTCCGTTCTCTGGGCTACATTCTGCTACTTAAGCCATTTCAGGGTTTGGTAGGGGAAGATTGAGAACGAACGAAGATGAAGAAGAAGCCAAAGAAGAAGAAGAATGTGTTCTGCTGTGGGGAGCCAGGAGGGACTGGGATACCCTGGCACAACAGGCGGTACATTTTGTTGATGTCCATCTGTTCTGCCGATCGTCTCGCAACTGACTCGCCTCGAAGACCCAGTGGTTGTCGAGTGGGGGGGGGGGGGGGGTCATTGTTACGTTATCGGAAGGTTTGGGACAAGCGACGAGGCAAGGTTGTGGTTGGAATTGGCAACTTCACTAGCACAGAAACCATCGAAAATGAAACCACCCAGCAACAAATGAATCCGGCTTCCATTTTTTTTTTAAATGTCTTCTCCTTTTTTCTCTAATCCCCAAGGCGGTGTGCGTTACACTATGTTTTGTTTTAATTTTGCGCCTGTCGGCCCAGTGTATACGACTTAGGCATGCATTTTATGTAAGGGTCTGCTTTCTCCTGCATTTTCTAAGGGTTTGCTTCCCCGGGGTAACGGCCGGTGCTGTGATGGGGATCGAACCTTTGGGCTGTAAGCAGTGTCACTTAACCACTAGCCCACGCCGTCGCCATGGATACCTTAAAAACTGGAATGGGTTGTTCTCGCTGTTGAATGCCCACAATGAGTGCACGTACTCTGAACAGACCGTTACGTTGGGGGTTGTAGTAGCTTTCCTCACATCCCGAGCATGCTGATGAAGGTGGACCACGGTCCTCCATGTGGTTGTGTTATGCTTGGCTTCATCTGCGTGGTGCTCACTACTACGGAGAGCACATCGATCCACATCTCGTCAAGCCAAGTTGCCTTGAAAACAGCATGTTTCCAGGGAATGCTACATGGAAGAGAAAGTGTGGTCTTGGCCAGTGTATTGAACCTGACCTTGACGCGATGTTCTAGCTAGAGCCTGACCTTGACGCGATGTTCTAGCTAGAGCCTGACCTTGACGCGATGTTCTAGCTAGAGCCTGACCTTGACGCGATGTCCTAGTCAGAGCCTGACCTTGACGCGATGTCCTAGTCAGAGCCTGACCTTGACGCGATGTCCTAGTCAGAGCCTGACCTTGACGCGATGTTCTAGCTAGAGCCTGACCTTGACGCGATGTCCTAGCTAGAGCCTGACCATGACGCGATGTTCTAGCTAGAGCCTGACCTTGACGCGATGTTCTAGCTAGAGCCTGACCTTGACGCTATGTTCTATCTAGAGCCTGACCTTGACACGATGTTCTAGCTAGAGCCTGACCTTGACGCGATGTTCTAGCTAGAGCCTGACCTTGACGCGATGTTCTAGCTAGAGCCTGACCTTGACGCGATGTTCTAGCTAGAGCCTGACCTTGACGCGATGTTCTAGCTAGAGCCTGACCTTAACGCGATGTCCTAGTCAGAGCCTGACCTTGACGCCATGTCCTAGTCAGAGCCTGGCCTTGACGCGATGTTCTAGCTAGAGCCTGACCTTGACGCGATGTCCTAGTCAGAGTCTGACTGGACTAGCGTCTCAGTTCTCTGTGGAAGGGGTAATCCAATTCTAATGGCGGGTAAATTCTACGTCAATTAGAGTGACGCTTTTAATATTATTAACAATTATGCCAATAATGATAATAATAATAAGTGTATGTGTGTGACACACAAACACACACATACACGCGTGAAGAGGACCTGTTTACATATTGAACGCTGGGTTCGTTAATTTTTGAAGATGCAATGGAATCAGCTGGACGGACTACAAGTGACATCTCAAATGCTGTATTCTTTATTTTTGTTTTTCGAGTCAAGCGTTTCATGTGTACACATATCATGTGATCATTTCTCGTTTGGCCAATATCGGCTTATCCGGTCTACTCTTACTGTTGTCACTCCGTAACCCTTGTTGGTCAGCCACTTCCTCCCCTCGCCGAATTAGTCCATATGAGATTATCATTAAAAGTCTCATGCTGTATCCAGCTAAGTACCTTTCCCTTTAAATGTTCATATCTTTATTTTATGTTTTCATCTCTTTCTCATTCGTATCTTGTTTTGCTGTTCCTAATGAAAACCATTAGGTCGTAACGTAGGTTTTGCTCTTATTTTTGTGCTGACGGTGTATCTGTTTCCCACCGTTTAATTAACACACTATGTTATTGATTATTTTTCTACCAATTAAGAGAAACCTTTCCGGTTCTTTCAAGCACTGTCCTCTAGTCAGAGACTAGTGCCTTAACTGTTCACCGACTCTCTCTGCCAAATGTACACTGTATATTCCTCTCTACCTTGCCCTTTATGGAGCATGGGATAACATCTCTAGAAGACTCCCGTGCTAAGCCTTATATGTACTCAGACAGTAGCTGTTTCTGCAACAATTTGATTGTCGTTACTATCCTCATGCACAACTTTGTTCAGTTCCCAATATAATACACGACACGGTTTCACAAAGGGAATATATATATATACACGACAAGATTTCACAAAGAGAATATTTACACGACAAGGAACAAAATGACATTCATATAGCATATCCTGTTTTAAATAATGTATTACGCTTACGTTCTTACTCCCACTTGTTAGCTTTATTTATTAATACCTCTTTTGATTGTTTTGTTATATATAAATATATACGGTTATGTTTGTTAATTTGTTATATTTAGTTTCATATTAACTTGTATGTGTTGCAAACAGGACACTTTTTTATAACAGATAAAACCCATTTTCCTGATTTGCATTCGATTGACACGCTTCCTGTTGTTCTTTGACCTAGTACACTCATAACATTGTTTCCTGTTGTTCTTTGACCTAGTACACTTATAACATTGTTTCCTGTTGTTCTTTGATCTAGTACACTTATAACATTGTTTCCTGTTGTTCTTTGACCTAGTACACTTATAACATTGTTTCCTGTGGTTCTTTGACCTAGTACACTTATAACATTGTTTCCTGTTGGTCTTTGATCTAGTACACTCATAACATTGTTTCCTGTTGTTCTTTGATCTAGTACACTCATAACATTGTTTCCTGTTGTTCTTTGATCTAGTACACTCATAACATTGTTTCCTGTTGTTCTTTGACCTAGTACACTCATAAAATTGTTTCCTGATGTTCTTTGACCTAGTACACTCATAAAGTTGTTTCTTGTTGTTCTTTGATCTAGTACACTCATAACATTGTTTCCTGTTGTTCTTTGACCTAGTACACTCATAACATTGTTACCTGTTGTTCTTTGATCTAGTATACTCATAAAATTGTTTCCTGATGTTCTTTGACCTAGTACACTCATAAAGTTGTTTCTTGTTGTTCTTTGATCTAGTACACCCATAACATTGTTTCCTGTTGTTCTTTGACCTAGTACACTCACAATGTTGTTTCCTGTTGGACTTTGACCTAGTACACTAATAATGTTGTTTCCTGTTGGTCTTTGACCTAGTACACTCACAATGTTGTTTCCTGTTGGACTTTGACCTAGTACACTAATAATGTTGTTTCCTGTTGGTCTTTGACCTAGTGCACTGATAACATATATTCATGTTGTTCTTTGACCTAGTGCACTCATAACATTGTTTCCTCTCCCCAGTTCCTCCGCGCCTTCTTCTTTTTTCTGATCTCCGTTCTTCCTCTTAAGCTCGTTTATTATTGCAGTGTGAATATCGTGTCTAGTTTTTCTTTTTGTTTTGTATTTCATTTTTAAACGCACCGGATTATCGATTGATTCCAGTCAAACCAGTTGGATAATGGTACGTGGCTTACTGATATGGTAAGAAAGGCAGCTGGATACCATTCTTCATTTTAAAAATATGATAGCTATTAAAATAACGTTTTTAACACTTCATCCCCGACAACGTGTTCTACTATGTGACTACCTTTTCCTTTACTTTAATTGTGTCAGCAGCTTTATCGTTTCACATAGTTGTCATTGTTGGTGTGATTTGTCTACGTTCTGTTAATTCCTTCAAATTATTTTTTTTCACATTAGACATAAGCTTTCAGAACATCCCTCTCAGTATTTGACCTTTACCTCCACCCCTCCCCTCTTCCACCCCGCCCCTCCATCTCAGAATAAACAACACAAATAATGGCAATCACTAGCACAAACATCACAAATGGCACAAACAGCACAAATGGCACAAACAGCACACATGGCACAAACAGCACAAATGGCACAAACAGCACAACTCGGCTCGACTATGACTGAGTCTGGCCTGTTCTTCCGTGACGTGATTACCACATGCTTGGACGGTTACATTCAATGTGTATTTGTATACTCGGATACCACGCGAGCGAAACAGGAGAGAAGCCAATCAGTTAGAAAATAGAATTGGTGTATAACCGTGTGTTTGATCCGATAGGCTCCTAAAATATTGTTGGTGTACAATAAGTTTTAAGACTGATAGACGACATAAACATTGTGGCGCACAATAAATGTTAACACTGACAGACCACACAAAGATGGGGGCATATAATAAGTGTTAAAACTGATAGACCACACAAACATTGTGGCGTATAATAAGTGTTAAAACTGACTGACCACACAAACATTGTGGCATATAATAAGTGTTAAAACTGATAGACCACACAAACATTGTGGCGTATAATAAGTGTTAAAACTGATAGACCACACAAACATTGTGGCGTATAATAAGTGTTAAAACTGATAGACCACTAGACCACACAAACATATTTAAAGCATTGTCTTCATCAAGTGCCCTACTGGTTGACGTTGGTGATCATGGAACTTCACTTCCTCTTATCACGTTTGTCGTTGATCAGTCAAGCCGTTGATCGTCTTCCATGCCATCTCTTCAAGCTGGCCAATATTTTTTCTCTGTCCAGCATTTCTGCTCGCTGTCACCGTGTGACCACCGCCCATTTCTCATGATATGCCCGAACAAGACTGACTGCCTTGCCTGTTTGTTGCCATGTCTGTGCCTCACCAAGAATCACGTTATTGGCTTCCTTTTGCAGAGCACGGAGCTCTTAATATTCTTCTGGAAAATTACATATCCGCTGTCTGCAAATTATCTATGTGCTTGCTTTCTGATTGTCCATGACTCACTGTCATATGTCAGTATTGATTTCACGTAGTATCCAAGAACTCTCTTCATTAATTCCCTTGACATGGTTTTGTTGCATAAGATTCAACTCAAATTCTGAAAGACTGATTTTGCTTTGGCTATTCTGTTCTTTATTTACATAAGTGCACCTCTCATCAGAACTGATGAATGCACATGTACTGAAATGAGTGTACTTGTTTGAGTTTATCGCATTCATGTTTATACAACTTTTTCAAAAAATGGTGTGTATTTTTACTTCCATTACTTCTGATTTTTTTTTTTTCGCTAAACCTTTATTTTCTTTTTGAATAACTAGCAAGTTTCCCATCTCTTGTAAGTCTGGCTCATTCTTTCCTATCAACACATTGTCATCAGCGTAACGCGGTGTTTATGTACTGTACATTAATGGACATTCCAGGCATTGCCTCTATAAATCGCAATATAAATTCGCTGTACGGAGAGAACGGGTCAGAGAACAGAACACATCTCTGCCCCACTCCCTTTTTTTATCTGCCTGAAGTTTCCTACTGTGTTATTTATTCGTATAACTACAGTCTGCCCCAAGTACATGTTCTGCATAATTCTCAGGCCTTTGCCATCGACATGCAGCTCTTGCGGCATATGGATCATTTCCCTGTGCTTCACCCTGTTGAGTGTATAAGTAGTGTTTGAAGCACATATATAATTTGTTCATCTCTATAGCTTTCTCAATTATTGTTGTATATATACATATATATACATATATGCAGACAGGGTGTACCCAGAATCCCAGTGTGGCTTTAGAGTAGGTAGATCAACAAGGGATATGATTTCTCGTTTCGCCAAATCCACAAGAAGTGCAGAGAACAAGACAGCCGCTCTTTATGATGTTTCTAGACCTCACCAAGGCCTTCAACTTGTTTGGTCTATTCAAACTCCTCGAGAAGATCTGTTGCCCCCCCCCCCCCAAAAACTGGGTAGCATGATCATTTCTTTTCACACTGATATAAAGGGCCCAGTTATTTACGATGGATCATCTTCGGACTCTGTTCCCATCAAAAGTGGAGTGAGGCAGGGATGTGTGCTCCGCCGAACCTCTTTGTGATCTTCTTCTCCATGCTCCTATCCTACACTTAGGACACATCTGTGGATGGTGTTTATCTGCGCACCGGGTCAGAACAGGATCTGTTTAACCTGTCCCGACTCCGTGCGAGGAGGACGGTGCTCACTACGGAGATGCTATTTGCTGATGATGCAGTTCTAGCGACCAATAGTGAGGAGGTAATGCGGAGTGGGGAAACAGATTCGCCGAGGGGTACAAGCTGTTTGGGCTCACCATTAGCCTGGAAAAGACAAAGGTCTGCCGGCAGGGCATTACCACTACGTCACCACTAAAGATTGATGTCGTCACTCTGGAGGTCGTCAACAGTTTCACTTATCTGGGGTCTGCCATCAGCAAAACTCTCTCGCTCGAGAAGGAGATAGAGAGTAGGCTTGGCAGGGCAAGTACCGTCATGGCCCGCCTGACGGAGAGAGTCTGGGAAAACACTGCGCTGTATCAATACACTAAGATCCGGGTCTATCAGACCTGCGTTCTTGGCACTCTCATGTATGGAAGCGAGACTTGGAGCACTTACACTAAACATGAACGGCGGCTGAACACCTTTCACATGAGGTGTCTACGATGTGTATTGGGGGTTGGGTGGCAAGAGAGAGTGTCACATACTACGGCTTTACAGAGAGCAAACACTCACAGCATGTACTCAATGTTGATCCAGCGACGTCTAGGTTGGTTGGGACATGTTTATCGCACGGAAGACGAGAGGCTGCCAAAGGATATCCTTTATGGACAACTAGCCATTGGAGTTAGAAGAATCGTCATCCCACACTGCGATTCAAGGCCGTATGCAAGAGGGATATGAAGTCATGCGGTATCCCATTCGAGGGATGGGAAGAAATTGCTCAGGATCTATCTGGAGACAGAAAGAGGGGGCATAGTGATTGTTGACGCTCGTAGAGGCCTTCTGGCCGCAAAGAAAAGAGAAAGACTGAAGAGAACAAGGAACAGCCAGGCACGCCAACCTTCTCAGTACGGTTGTACGATCTGTGGTAGGGACTGTCACTCGCGGATCAGCTTTTACAGCCAGACAGTGTCGAAATACAGGCGGCAGAGCCGGACAAAACTTACAGGGCGCCACGCCCATGGTCTGCAAGGACAGAGCCGGACAAAACTTACAGGGCGCCATTGCCATGGTCGATACAGACTGAGACTCCTATGATGATGACGTATATGCCCTTGCCTTCCCCCAACTCTCACTGCTCATCGACGATTTCTGGTTGTGTTCTATTCCTCATTCCTCTCACGACGATTGGTAGAAACGGTTGAAACCTCGTGTTACACGAGGCTAATAGTGCGGAGTCTTCGCATTCAATAACTTGTGGTTTTTCTGACAGTGCTAGAAATATTGACTTCATCAAGTCAGTCGGGATGTATCCAAAGTCATATATATCCTTTAGTCATTTTATTACCACTTTTAATTCAAAATATCCCGTTACCGAAATGTCCTCTATAGTCATGTTAACCATGTTCCTTTCCTGTCCGTATATGTTGTAAAACGTATGTTACCTCTGCCGATTTGGCGTCAAATAAGTGTTCATACTGATTGACCCCAAAACTATATTTGGTGTATAAGAAGTGTTAAAAACTGATACGACATTATATACTCGGCCGTTGTCTAAAGTTCTTCGTTAACCGCATACAAAGTTGAGCCTAGTGTTGAATTGTTGGGCCAGTGTATCTTCCTGAAATAGCCGGACTGCGAACACACCTGTCCTACTTTTAGTTCGCTAAGTCCACACAGCTGTGACGCTGGTAGTAGCAGTTTGCAGTGTCTCTGTTCAGTCTGCTGTGCCCCCATGTTAAGTGCATGAGTTTGAGAGAAGGAAAAGGCTCGTAGAACCAACTTCATCCCACCTGTGCTCAGCCCTTTCCATTCATGAAAATGTCCACGACAGAGCACGAAGTTCGAAGGTTCCTCGGACGCTTCAAAATTGTCATCTGACTTGGTAAGGTACTCCTTTAAAGCTGGATCAAATGGGAGAATCGGACATACCAGGACAAAACCACCACAATCCTAGTCTGAGAATGACGTGATTTACGTTTGGATTGCAAGCAAAGCTCACAAACCTCTAGACCACACACTTCCCATGGAAGAGGCCTTCTTCTTCGCCGTTATCAATTTGTGATACATAGGTCATGAACCAACCTTATGAAAGTCGATAGGCCTTGTTCTATTTTCTCTCTGTCCAGTGTGTCCCTGTTCTCACTGCATCGGCCTCAAGGTTTGTTCTCCATGTCTTCTCTGTCCGGCCATTGCATTTTTTCGCCTGTGGGTTCCAATGACAGAAAATACCAAGTGATACTTGCTTAGGGTTTTCGCAATATGTGGCCTATCCAGTGCCCCTTTCTTCCCAAAACGTTCTGTCACAGCAGGCTGTACCAGCCGCCCCCCCCCCCCACCCCACCCCACTACAATAACCTTATATGGGTAACCTGGTCACACTTCTGCACACCTAGAATCTTTCGCGGATAGAAGAGGTAGACTGTACTGTTCAGAGCATCTATTAAAATAATACCAGTGCGACCGAAGACTTATCCTTGTCTCGTTCGCACACAAATACATTCTGGAAACCAGACAACTGTTTGAACAAGACAAGCATTTAAGCCTTCGCACACAAATACATCCTGGAAACCAGAAAACTACTTGAACATTTAATATATTCTCATCAAAAGAAGAAACTGAAAATTTTGAACTTATCCTTTCATACAGCCTTTGACGTTGATACGCCCCTGACGGGATCTCTTATATATTACAACACTAACCATGTTAGAGCACAGTGAAAATTGCCACAGCTGATCAAGAACAAAACAAAACAAAACAATACCGCCTGACAAATTAGCTTTTTGTATATTTTTATTTCCCATTGCTTCCCGTACCTCAACCGATCAGGAGAACAGACGTTAAATATGACAATGTACCACTATTAACTTGCCGCCCTGGTGGTGACAAGAGCACACATAATTGAATATTTTATCACTGAGATACTTCAACCAGATACGACTGTCTCTGGTGCGTAGCGTAATTTATGCGGTCAGAGTGACTGTAGAGAAAAAAATTTATATTAATAGTAAACACCTGGGCTAGGATACCGTACTAATGTACTTTAAAACAATCTATAAGTTGTAGGAATTAACTAGAACATAACAGTTTATATGTTAGTGACACGGATGATCAAAAACTAGTTCACACCTACATACATATGCATACACATATGTATATATTCTACTTCGCTAGTGTGTTGCTAGGGTCCGAAACAGGATCTTAGAGTTGAAGAACTGTAAACTTGCTAAGCAGGTTGTAAGAGACGGCTAATGAGGGTTGGGAATGGAGCTGGCTATCGACTCCTGTAGAAATTATAAGGCACGAAAACGTCAAGAAATATGGGCAGGTCAAGCTAAGAAAAATTGTACACCTCAACCATACAAGACAGAAGACGGTCCTCTGCCAAGAAAGCGATGCAGTGAAAGCCGTTAGAAAAACGTCCAGATTTGGTGTCTGAGACATTCATCCGATGTACGAACAGGGGAAAGTTGCACAGGGGAAAGTTGCACAGGCGGAGGCGAGAATCTGCAATTACCAGAGAATCCACAAGACAAGAGAAGTGCAGACAGACCAAAACATACATGGGAAACAGAGCTCGAAGATAACATAAAGGAAACAGAAACAGCGTGGACAAAGCTGCGACAGATCGTCTAGCTTGGGGGGACTTGACGTGTATTTATTGAAACCATGTGCTCCATTGGGAGCGGAAAGGTTATCATTTATATATTCAGATGACAGCGTGGGCTAGTGGTTAAGTGACACGGCTCACAACCAGAAGATGCTAGGTTCGATCCCCATCACAGTACTGGCCGTTACCCCGAGGAAGCAGACCCTTAGAAAATGCAGGAGGAAGCAGGCCATTTCATAAAATGAATGCTGAAGTCGGATGCACACCGCCTTGGGGATTAGAGAAATAAGGCGAACGCAAAAAAACAAAAAATTATATATTCAAGCACACAGATTATTGCAAAGAACAGCAGTATTTCAACGGACATATGTTATTTCAATTAATTTTTTTAATGTATTTATACACATATATTTATTGAAATAATTAAATCTATCGAAAATTCGCTTCGGAAACGAATATATTTAATAGAGAATCCAATAAGGTCATCGCATTCAACTGAATAGTACAATACAATCGAATACAAATAGTTATAAACTTAATTTTCAAAACTTAACTCAACGTCTCTATACGGGTTTAGAAGACCCTGCAGAGTCTGTATACAACCAGTTACATTTACATCACCTTGCTCTAAAAGCTATGCGCATCCAGTTTATTCTTAAATGCATTAACTGTCCCTGCCTCCACTATCTCCCCTGGCAATGCATTCCAAGCGGACACCACTCTTTGACTAAAAAAATGTTCCTAATATCTAATCTGGACCTCTCTTTAGTCAGCTTGTAGCTATGCCCTCTTGTTATTGTAGGTGGCTGTATTTAAAAAAAAACTTGTTATAGTCTAATTTATCCATTTCTCTGATCATCTTATAAACCTGTTATAAGTGACCACGAATTCTTCTCTCTTCTAGACACTGTAGGCCGGTTTTTCTGAGTCTTTCCTCATAACCGTAGTTCTGGAATCCCACTATCATCTTTGTCGCTCTTTTTTGTATTCTTTCCAGCATGTTTATATCCCCTCTATGATAAGGACTCCACTAGTACGTCGCTAGTACATTTCTGAGAGAGATAACTTGAGGGCCACGATAGATGTACTCACCCCACCATTATGTGACATCTTCGCTGTGCTCTAGGAACATGATGTGCTACAGCAGTCTGTGCAACGAGGTCGGGGTCAATAATGTGGTTCCAATATTGATTGACCTGTTCTGACACCTTTTATTGCACTACAGTCAGGAGCGCCAAGTTCACCTTCTTTGTACGCGTCTGGATACAACAAGAGGTATGGGAGCAAAGATACATCATCAAAAAGGACGAATTCAGAATGAGTAGCTAACAACAACAACATAACAGAGTCATTCACATTTGTTATAATTCCCATAGGTAATGGCTGCCTCGCTGCGTATTGTATTAAACATCTTGCCCATTGTCTTTGTTTATGTTGTGATTTGTGAGGTGTTTTCGGATGTACCATGTCTCTGGCGAAGACTATGTGGCCTGAACGTGGATTTCATTCCGTTTCTGTTCCTTTGCGGTCATTAATCTAAACAAGGATTTATATGTATCGCTTTAAATCATTCACAGAAGCTATTCATCTGCTTTTATGATTTTTTTCAATCACTGGTCCAATTAGCCTGTTCTGTTAAAAAAATTCTAATCAGCGCAAGATTGTCCCCACTGCAAACTGTTCAGATGTTCCTTGTATTTGCTTTAGTTTGGTATAGCGTCGGTATCACGTAATGCACGTAATACTGAAGGTGTCGCTGTTTCACCATCCCTTGAGAATCGGCTGGCCGAACGGCTTGGACGTCGCTATTTTAACATAAGGACAAGCGTTCAAATTCTCAGCAAGGCAGTGGATTTTTGTCTGTCGGACGTAAAATAAAAGCGTGGTATTCACAGTAAATAGCGACTGTGGAGCAATCGACCTTTATTCCTAAGCCCTATAAATTCTCTCGGTTGAATCCGTAATAGGGATTAAGGCGTAGTAATCGTTTTTTGCAAGTCCTGTGTCTTCCACTTTTCATATTTTAACCAAGGTCCCCATAACTTAGAGAGCTGACATGTTTTAGTCTCTGCCAGGAGCATCTGTTATCTATCAAATTTTCACGGACCCTGGACAGGTCATTCAAAAGCTTTACCTAATAACGTAGCTGTTTAAATATATTACTTGTTTAACCACCCGTTTACCTAGTTGTGTGGTTGAAGCACTGTGCCTTACAAAGGTGATGGGCTCAATCTGAAGTATCGACTGGAGCCGTCTAGCCAGCTGTGTACTGGTACCTGACGTGCTGTAAAGAAAAGAAAGACAACGAAGAAAGGAATTGCTAACCTTACTTCACAAATATAAGGCGCAGTCCAGTGACGAATTCAACAAAAAATCTCTAAATAGTCTGCTACGTGATTATCATTGTTGCACGGCAATCCACAAAATACAGGAGTTTGACATTAGAGGAATGTCGAGCTTAAGAAGATGGTTTGTTCTGTTCTGTTCGGTTCTGTTCTAGGAGTCTTCTTCTTCTTCTTCTTCTTCGTACGCAGTCAGACAGTAACCATTATTTTTTCGAAAAAAGCGGCGGTCATCCTGAGGCTCTCGCCACTGCCATAGAGCTTGTCTTGCAGTTCCACTGGTAATGGCCACATCTGCTCTTTCTGATCCTCGTATGTCGGGCAGTTCTGCAGCAGATGTTCAGCGGTCATTTTACCAGTACCGCACGGGCATTCGTCGGTACACCCTATCTTCAATTTGTTGAATAGGTGGTACCTCAGTCTGTTGTGGCCAGTGCGAAGTCTGAAGACAACGACCTGCTCTCTTCGGTTCAACTGGTAATAGGCATCGTTTTTGGGTTCTAGGAGTCGACTTCACTGCATTCCGGGCATACCCATAGGTGCTCAGTCTATCTCAGCAGATGGCGCAAAGTGTGGATTCTGATGGTGCCTGTAGCCTATTGGTGGTACACCTTCCTATTTCGTCCTCTCAGGTTCCCTGATCCACTGAATCCTAATTTGATTCCAATGTGCCACAGCCTGTGCCTCGCAGACTCATCCAAAGAGTTGTCGTTTTCCATCAGGTGGTCCTTGATAACCGTCACTGTGTCACCTTTATCCATGTCCGCTGTGCCTGTTATGTGTGCGTGTGACGCCAAAAAATCAGCTCGCTCGTTGCCCGGAACACCGGCATGACCAGGACAGTAGATCTACACCAGCCCCTGGAGTTTTGAGATCTCCAGCGCTGCTATCCACTCATGTCGTAGACACCCATTCTGCACCTTCTGAAGTAGTGTTTGGGAGTCTGACACGATGACTGCTCCTGTTGAAGATGTCTCAGACAGCCACCTCAGAGCTTCTGTCACCGCCTCTATCTCCATTCTCATACTTGATGAGGCAGTCTCGTATGCGCCACTTCGTTCAGCAACGATCCGGTCTTTTATTCTAGCCGAAAAACCCCAGCCTGATGTTCCACTACTTTGCACCGACCCATCAGTGTATATGATGGTATCACTTTCATGCGTGTTGGCGCCTATCAGCCGGTTGACTGCGAGCTTTGTCTGGCTATTTCGCCCATTCCTACATTCACTGCCCATGGTTATGATGACCGTATGGTACTCTGTTAGTGTATCCCCAGTGTGTACCCATTCCTCTCCCTTGACCTTCCTCTCAACTGCAGTCACCTCTCCTATAGTTCGTTCTGCCTGTGTATCCCCAGTGTGGACCCATTCCTCTCCCTGTGTATCCCCAGTGTGGACCCATTCCTATCCCTGTGTATCCCCAGTGTGTACCCATTCCTCTCCCTTGACCTTCCTCTCGACTGCAGTCACCTCTCCTATAGCACGTTCTGCCTGTGCCATACATGATATCCCTCTTTTTGATTCTGGTTCCTTTGATGTCCGCAGTGTTAATGTACAGTGAAAAGAAGATTGGTTACAACTGTGTACAACCAGCGGGCTATGTGAATTATCATCACCCATGCTTTTTTCCATTTTTCTTAGAGTTGGTGGGGTAGAAAAGACTCTACCCGTAATGATGGGGAATCGGTTGGCTTAACATAACTACAGACGACTTATTCGATGTAGTGTTTACCACAACGTTAAATAGCTACAGTAATATATTATGGCTTTATGTTAGGTGGATAAAAAAACAGAACGCAATAACGGCAAGTTACAAACAGACGTCATATGTTTCTTAAGTAGGTGTAGTTTGTGTGGATAGTAATAGTAAATGTTTGCTCAACTGTGTGTGGGTGTGTGTGTGTGTGTGTGTGTGTGTGTGTGTGTAGATCGCGCGTAACATGTCAAAGGTCATTACAACACGTGTTATGCACAACCCCACAACAACGACACGTATTACACTAAGCGCTGATTGGTTGATATTTGATATTCCCACCTGATATAGATGAGCAAAAATATCCTATTGTATTGAACTACGCAAGGCTTTCTGAAATGTTGAGACGATTCCTTTTTATCGCTCTGTCCTTCTGAACGTGTTTAATGTATCAGTGGCGTACCGATGGATTGTAGCGCCCAGGGGAGGGTCATATAAAAGGCGCCCAATTAGCGACAGATAAATATTTTATTATTTTGTAAACAAATAAAAGAAAATTAAATGCAAAAGAAAATAGACAAATACCTTTGATTAAAAACAAAATTGCTAACAGTTCAGTAGAGATGTTTTTTTTTGTTCGACACGAACTTTGTTCTTAACTCTTCTCTGTGTTTATTTAGTAGGTGGTTACAGTGACTCTTCACATATGATTAGGCGTAGTGAAAAAGGTGAATCTTGATCGTTCGGTCTAAGTAGACTCGCCATGATGGTAGCATTGTCGATTTGGCCAGGTCTTATTTAACACAGCTAGTTTCCACGACCAGTACTACGAGTACGCCAGGTGGAAGTCTTGGTCAGTATTTATCATCTGATACTCACCCGAGGAGGACATCTTGGTCAGTATTTATCATCTGACTCTCACCCGAGGTGGGTTCTTGGTCAGTATTTATCGTCTGACCGTATTATTAGTCTCAGCTGGCTAAATTGCAGAGATGTATTTTCAGGAGCATGTGCATCGTCTACAAATTAAAATCAGTTGCGATGATAGAACTGAAGAAGTAGGGTGAATCTTTTATTATTTGTAAAAAAATATTAAAAGACGAAAATGTAAACTTCACATCGCCCGATAAGGATAATTATTATTGAGTCGTTGCTCTTCGTTGCCCTCTCATCGATGTGATGTTTACACCGTTGAACGAGTTCCCGTGATGAACACTATTGTTGCCACGAGTTCCTCATTACCTCTGTATGTACAGTTTTGATATTAGTGTCTAAGCGTTGGGCTAGTGTTTTTTTACTTAACTCGTTCTACAAAGGACGGTTCTGTAATACATGTTCAGAAGTTTCTTCGTGTAATCCCCATGTACGCGGAAGTGATGCACAGTCGAATCGTGTACATGTTTTTAATAGTTCCCAGGGAAAATATTTCACGTTTTGTCTCTCCTCCTGCAGTTCTTGAGGCGGCCACCCATCTCTGACTCTGGCTACGACACTGCGGAGATCATAGTCATAGAAATGACATTATTACAAATGTTATGTGTTCTGATTGAGCTCCTTTGAATATGATATTAGTTATTCGAATATCTTGTCGAATATCGGTAAGTTCATAAGTAGAACTAAACTGAGGCTATTGTAAAGATTAATATTGTACGAAACAAATCAAAAATTGCTGGTAAAAATTGCTACCAACATGTGAAAGATTATATCGCACAAATAAACAAAACATGCATTCAATATCAGTCAATTAAAAAAAATAATAAAATAATTATGTACTGTAAATGTGAGCGTGCATATGAGTTGGAACGAATGACATGGGGCAACAAGGACTGGTGTATTTTTTATGAAGACATATAATCCATGCGGCGCTCAACAGTTTTTGTAATTATAATTATACTAATATTGTTATTACTATAATAATTATTATTATTGTTTTTGTTATTAATGTAGCAGGCACATTTAATGTCCTGCCGTAAATATACCCCTGTCACGGACTTGGTGGAGAAATTTCCATTTTTCGCAGCACTTCCGTAGATTTTGGCAGATCGATGATGATCTTCTGGAGTGGCATTTCTCCTTCCCACCAACACTGTCAAGACGCTGATCCGCACGATCTTAGCAGACTCTACCTGATTGGATATTTCTGCTCCCACACCGTCTCCCCGACAGATGACTGCCGCGTACACTCGCGACTGATTTCCGGTAAGAGATTTTCCGATCGCGTGCAGATGGACCGTTATTTGGAACATCTCCGGACTCCCACGGAGGGTTTCATGCAGGCCGAGACAGATTCACTTTCATATAATTGTATTTAAGGCCTTACGTTTTAAGGCTGTCGTAACGGTTTCTGGAAATACACAGATTTTGTCGCATTGTGTGAGTACATTTTGTTACGCTGGCGTCCACAAGCAGTGAATTGGAAGATGAAGAACCATTAATTTAAAGTAAAAATGTCACCAAATTGAAAAGGATTTTCAATATTGCAAGATCAAAAACAAATTTGTTAGTGTTTTTATTGACGATGAATTGAAAGTCAGATTTTCAGTCCTGAATTCTCATGATATTTACACCAGAGAAAGACTGGAACCCACATCTTCAATTTCTAAAATTAAACAGAGCCACCAAAATCAATAAATGACGATTAATTGCTGAGTTTAAGAAGAAAAAAACTGCAGTGTACGTTATCAAGGTGTTGTTTGTCGTACTTAAAGACACTTTTCATGTTGGTCCCATAAGACACTGTTTATTTGGGTGCCATAACAGAAATTGTTTATTTGGGTCCGACAAGACACTGTTTAGTTGAGTCATACAAGACACTGTTTATTTTGGTCCTGCAAGACACTGTTTATTTGGGTCGCATAACAGACAATGTTTATTTGGGTCATACACGACACTGTTTATTTGTGTCATACAAGACACTGTTTATTCGTGTCATTCAAGACACTGTTTATTTGTGTCATACAAGACACTATTTATTTGGGTGCCATAACAGACACTGTTTATTTAGGTGCCATAACAGACACTGTTTATTTCGGTGCCATAACAGACACTCTTTATTTGGGTCCAATAAGAGACACTGTTTATTTTGGTTCAATAAGAGAAACTGCCGTTGGGGATACAGTTTTATAGACTATCTTATTACGTTCCAATTTTGTCAGAGTTGGGGGGTGACCAGTTTCCTTCCTCGCCGCCCCGTTGTTCCCTAATTGTAATCCAGGTACCAGCTAGGTAGACGAGCGTTTTTAGACTGGTGAAGAAACTTGTATTTGTGTAGCCAGGAACAATCGCTATAACAGAAGATTTATAAATTAAATAAATATGGGGCAAGAACTACTAGTCTGGTATAAGTGATGATAATTAAATCATAATTTTAATATGGTTGTTAATTAAAGAAATTAGACGAAAATTTGTCGCAGTGCTAATAAATAAATGAACAAGCACAAAGGATAACTACGATTAATCAATCAAAACATGCCAGTCCCATACAATGCACAGATCGTCAACAAATACACCCGAAGTCCAGACCTTTCGTTCCAGCGCTGTGCACTTCTTACTAGTGTCCTGTATGTTTGTCTGTAGCCCTCTTCTCCTTGAATGTTTTTGGTCTGTCTATGCTTCTCTTGCATTGAAGATTTAAAAAACATTTGCTTCAACACACATGGTCTGTTAAAATGTTGCAGATATTTTACTCTTTGTGGTGTTTGGGTTCCTGCATGTTAATTGTGTCCCCGTGCACGCATGCATTTTGGAATTGTATTTTTCTTGTATCCCCTAATGCACCGTATAGCGCTGATCAAGAACAGCTCACAGCACCATCACCACATTGACAGCACTCCTGCACCCACTGCCTCACCTCACGCAGGCATGGCCTCAAATGACGACACTCCTACAACTCCTCACAGCAGCAACATCAGTAGAGACCTCAGCAAGAGCCCGTCCCCTTCCTCCATGAAGGAATTTGACCACGTTGTGTTCACAGAGCTTAGACCTGTCCCATCAGGTTCAGCCCACAACGTCGGCCAGAGATACGTTCCCTTGCCATATATTGGTCAGTTTTCAAGTAAGACTACAGGTCTACTTATGGATTTTGGCTTTAACTTTTCCGTACATTATACACTAACACACGCTTCTGGCTTTTATTGTTCCATCCGTACATGTACACTAACACACGCTTCTGGCTTTCATTGTTCCGTCCGTACATGTACACTAACACAAGCTTCTGGCTTTCATTGTTCCGTCCGTACATTGTACACTAACATACGCTTCTGGCTTTCATTGTTCCGTCCGTACATGTACACTAACACAAGCTTCTGGCATTCATTGTTCCGTCCGTACATGTACACTAACACAAGCTTCTGGCTTTCATTGTTCCGTCCGTACATTGTACACTAACACAAGCTTCTGGCATTCATTGTTCCGTCCGTACATGTACACTAACACAAGCTTCTGGCTTTCATTGTTCCGTCCGTACATGTACACTAACACAAGCTTCTGGCTTTCATTGTTCCGTCCGTACATGTACACTAACACAAGCTTCTGGCTTTCATTGTTCCGTCGTACATGTACACTAACACAAGCTTCTGGCTTTCATTGTTCCATAAGTAAACGTACATTAACACAAGCTTCTGGCTTTCATTGTTCCCTAAGTAAACGTACACTAACACAAGCTTCTGGCTTTCATTGTTCCGTAAGTAAACGTACACTAACAAAGTATTCCGGTTTTTAATACCCCGAATATTTATGTGCATTAATCAAACTTAACAGCGATCGTCACGTGACACTAAAACATTGTTCGAGCACTTGTGTATCATAACACTGGAGAGGTATCTGACACATTGGAAAGGGGGGGGGGGCGAACGGTGGGGTGGTATATGACTCATTGTAAGAGGGGGTATCTGACTCATTGTAAGAGGGGGTATATGACTCATTTGGAGGGGGAGGGGGGTATCTGACTCATTAGGGACGTATCTGACACAGTAGGGGTATGCGACACATTAGGGGTATGTGAAACATAATGATTTTCTTACTCAGTTGTGGCATCCAAGTTGGAAAGAACAGATACACGGTAGCTATCCAAGCAGGATATGGACAGGCTTCAATCCCGAGCTGGTGCAGAATTCTTGTCCGATCGCAAACCGGCTCCTGTGGTCGACCCAGCCACAGAAATTGGGTAGCAGACAAACATCTTGGAAGTAAAGGTTGCTGGCGTCCTGCTGACCACATCGCCCAATATGTGCCGATGGTCACCAACTTATTTGAGTCTAACACCATATTCTCCTTATACCACATGGTTTGAAACGGGATATTGACTTTACTTTCAATAAGGGTTGTTCATGGGGAAGGCACATTAAAACTATAAAATGGCAAATTCTTCCAGCTACTACCAGTGTACACTATTGTTCATTAGAGATTATCTTATGTTGGCGAAGCCCTGGCGGTCTTAAACACATAGTCTTTGCGGTTATATTGGGACGAATAATCGGTAGCCATGCCAGAACTTGTGTGCAGCACTAAAAAGCACTGTACTCAAAAGGGGTGTTAGCCATGGTCATCTGTAGTTTAGAAGTAGGTCATGATTTAACTCTGCTATCAACTATCAGGTGAAATGAATGAATCACAATAGAAGAATGCACGTTGTTATTGTTGCTGGTGTTGTTGAAGCGACCCTTACCGAGTTAATTCAACTCTTGCCGACGTTTTTGTTTGGTGGCATGTTACAGTAGGAATTCATATATCCCGAGGAGCACTTGAGAAAATGTGTGAGGGTCACTCTGACTGTAGTGCAATGCGATGCTCATCTGGGGATTGCAATGGCGATCTCGACCTCGTTGACCAGACTGTTGTGGCACAAGTGTTTTCAAAAGCTTTGTGAAGTGTCTTGATCAACATCTTACCTGTCCCTGATATTACGCTTTGCTCCATCTGGAGCGTATGTAAGAACTTTTATACAGTTTTCTTGAGTGTGGTCGTGCCGCAACATTAACATATTTTTACCTTGTAATGAAAGGGATACCCGAAAATTACCCCACATCCTCTAACAACCGCTCACAACCATTTACCCAAAGAATGTACAAAAATAAAAATACTAACGATATGTTGTAGTGTCCTGTTATATTAACCAGCAGTGTTCATGAAAGTGTTTCAGCTGCCACTCAAGTACTCTATCAATGAATGTTTCAGCTGCCACTCAAGTACCCTATCAATGAATGTTTCAGCTGCCACTCAAGTACTCTATCAATGAATGTTTCAGCTGCCACTCAAGTACCCTATCAATGAATGTTTCAGCTGCCACTCAAGTACTCTATCAATGAATGTTTCAGCTGTCACTCAAGTACCCTATCAATGAATGTTTCAGCTGTCACACAAGTACTCTATCAATGAATGTTTCAGCTGTCACTCAAGTACTCTATCAATGAATGTTTCAGCTGTCACTCAAGTACTCTATCAATGAATGTTTCAGCTGTCACTCAAGTACCCTATCAATGAATGTTTCAGCTGTCACTCAAGTACCCTATCAATGAATGTTTCAGCTGTCACTCAAGTACCCTATCAATGAATGTTTCAGCTGTCACTCAAGTACCCTATCAATGAATGTTTCAGCTGTCACTCAAGTACTCTATCAATGAATGTTTCAGCTGTCACTCAAGTACTCTATCAATGAATGTTTCAGCTGTCACTCAAGTACTCTATCAATGAATGTTTCAGCTGTCACTCAAGTACCCTATCAATGAATGTTTCAGCTGTCACTCAAGTACCCTATCAATGAATGTTTCAGCTGTCACTCAAGTACCCTATCAATGAATGTTTCAGCTGTCACTCAAGTACCCTATCAATGAATGTTTCAGCTGTCACTCAAGTACTCTATCAATGAATGTTTCAGCTGTCACTCAAGTACCCTATCAATGAATGTTTCAGCTGTCACTCAAGTACCCTATCAATGAATGTTTCAGCTGTCACTCAAGTACTCTATCAATGAATGTTTCAGCTGTCACTCATGAACCTTAGTGGTATATACGTACACGCTGTCATTCACATACTAACACCAATATACGTTAACTAGAAGTATTCCTGTATTTGCTTCAGAGGTCTATCATGTCTCTATCAATTCATTGATGTGTGTCTGTACACTTTGGTGTGACTGTACAACAGCAGTGTCAAAACTGTGAAACCCGAGCCAAACATCAGCCCTCCGTGATGTTTAACTAAACTCGCCAATTACCGTATCTACCGGCGTCAAGGACGCACTCACATTTTTCGAATGAAAACTTGTTATCAGAAAGAATAAACCTGCCTTACTATGACATTTTGTGGGTGGCCGAGCGACATGTAGATCATCCTGGTCACTTACGGTCTGATTGTTTTCTTGTACAATACAGAGACACCCAAAGATGACACCTAGCCTACAGTTTGGGGGCAACAGCTGGTGAAGTATGTCAAGGTTCTTATAGTATTGGACGAAGACCTCTTTTCTCACTTAATACTGTTCTCTTAAAGTTAGCGTTGTTTGATGAAGATACTGGCAATATTGATATAGATCATGTACATTGCTACTAGGTCTTTGGATCTTCTGCCCTGGCCTGCAGATATAGGGATGAATTTGTATTATTATGAATATATTTGTACATGTTTGTTATGATACTATTTTTATTTACTAATTAAACTAAGCATAATGTATACAGTAAAGTCAGTGGTCTTGTATAGAAGTTTATTTTACTATCTAGCTTATATATCCTTCCTCTGGGGTTGGCAAATGTTACGAGGTCTCCTGGACGCAATGTCAATTGGCAAGACTTATTTCAGAAGAAAAAAATACGATGCCGAAAAATACTGTGCTCGAAAACATATTCCAATCCAAACGTATTCCAATCCAAACATATTCCAATCCAAACATATTCCAATCCAAACATATTCCAATCCAAACATATTCCAATCCAAACATATTCTAATCCAAACATATTTCAATCCAAACATATTCTAATCCAAACATATTCCAATCCAAACATATTTCAATCCAAACATATTCCAATCCAAACATATTTCAATCCAAACATATTCCAATCCAAACATATTCCAATCCAAACATACAACATTCTGTGATGAGCTTAAGAAATGTCTGCAGTGGTGGGCGGGGGGGGGGGGGGGGCTGAGTTAGAACATCATTATGCGTACATATCAAATATGCATTGTTCCACACAGTCTGTCACGCACAAGCAGTATACGTACATGTAATATCATTTATAGTGAGTGCATCGACAATTGTATTGAGTGTGCAGCTCAAGAGAACTGTCAGAATGGATACTGTCGTTCACGATTTGACAAGGTTGGACACCATACATTTTTATCTATAAAAATCTGAACGCCATTCCAAAATGTGAACGTGCTACTGTTAGCGTGCCACGTCTTTGTCTGAACTACCTATGTGGAGGCCTGCTATCTAACACAGAGTTCCGCACATACAGTGGTCTAAGGCCTGTACCCGCCGTAAAGAAAACTATGCTCTGGTCTTCACTTTCTAACGCATACATTCACAAACAAGCATTATGCTTCTATTATATATTAAGTAAACAATAGTGGAAGGCATGTAACACTATAATAAAAAAGCAAGGTAAAGACATTTCCTACCTTCAGATATTCGTGTCCTCTTCTTACTACCACAGACCAATATAGATTTACATATAAATATATTAATTTCATGGATGAGGACAGATGTTGGAAATTTGCATCATCTGACACTCCAGAGAGTCGTGTACGTTTTGGAGATTGGGGATTTGGTGAAAAGGGGGCTTCAATCGCTGTTGATAGGTTTCGCAACCGTCGGCGGCACAAACTACTCTTTTATCGTGAGATGCAGAAAGGTAAACTTCCACATGGAGGTCAAGATAAGCGCTTCAAAGACATGCTCCAAAGGCATGCTCCAAAGACATGCTTCAAAGACATGCTCCAAAGACATGCTTCAAAGACATGCTCCAAAGGCATGCTCCAAAGACATGCTCCAAAGACATGCTTCAAAGACATGCTCCAAAGGCGTGCTCCAAAGACATGCTCCAAAGGCATGCTCCAAAGACATGCTTCAAAGACATGATCCAAAGGCACGCTTAAGGATTCACTAAAAGCTGCTGGCAAACTACTCGTCGCTTTCGTATCTACAGGACATCATGAGGAAACTTGCTGGCACAAGCTGGGGAGCAGACGAAGGCATACTAAAGAAACGGTACACTGGAAGAGTGAGACCAGTTCTCGAGTAAGGCATTGCGGCATGGACAACCGCAGCGAAGGCGAACTTCGATAAAGTTAACAAACTTCAAAACCAAGCCATGAGAATTATAACAGGTGGCATGAAGTCAACGCCAATTGTAGAACTTGAAAAGATTACAAAACTGCAATCCATGACCGATAGAAGAGACTGCAGAGCCCAGCTGCAGTCAGAGAAACTCAGAAGACTGACGGACCATCCAATGTACCAGAGACTAAACAATTTGGGAAATGGGAAACTAAAGCGGAGAAACTTTGCAGAAATAGCCAAAGCAAAGATGCACGAAGATCCCATAAACGCACTAACAACACCAAAACCCATCACTACTGTACTAAAACCTACTTGGAGGCAGGATATATTTCCAGAGGTGGTAGAAAATATACCAGGTATTGCAAACAAAAACTGCCAGAGTGAAAAAGAAAGGAGAGACACTACCCTAAGCTTCATAACGAAAAGCTACCCAAGCATGGACTGGACCCATGCATACACCGACGGTTCTGTAACAAACACTACACAGAACGGAGGGGCAGGAGCATTCCTGAACCTACCAAATGGCAGAAAAATAACACTGTCATTCGCTACTGGTAAGTACACAAGCAATTTCAGAGCAGAGGCAGAGGCACTGAGGGCGGCAGTGGAAGAAATGGTAACACACAGTGAAAATGAGAGCCATATAGTCCTGCTGACAGATGCTCTCGAAGTAGCCACAGCGCTAAAAAGCCAGAAAAACACTGAGCTTAATGACTTAAGAGCAGCACTCTGCAAACTGTGCCAGCAGTCCGCACCAAAAAGGGTATTGGCACAGTGGGTTCCGTCACACTGCAACATCCAAGGCAACGAGGAGGCAGACAGACTGGCAAAAGAAGGTGCAAGGCTACCACAAACAGATACCAGTATGACGTACGAAGAGTCAAAACGGCTTATCAAAGACAGATACATGTCCAAATGGGAAACCGAACATACTGGTTACACCAAAAACGATGCCTATTACCAGTTGAACCGAAGAGAGCAGGTCGTCGTCTTCAGACTTCGCACTGGCCACAACAGACTGAGGTACCACCTATTCAACAAATTGAAGATAGGGTGTACCGACGAATGCCCGTGCGGTACTGGTAAAATGACCACTGAACATCTGCTGCAGAACTGCCCGACATACGAGGATCAGAGAGAGCAGATGTGGCCATTGCCAGTGGAACTGCAAGACAAGCTCTATGGTAGTGGCGAGAGTCTCAGGATGACCGCCGCTTTTTTCGAGAAAATAATGGTTACTGTCTGACTGTGTACGCAGAAGAAGAAGAAGAAGTATCTACAGGACAAGACTGAACCGCTTAGCGCACATCTCTTTGTGACGGAGCAGCGTCAATCGAAGCATCCATAGAAGTACCAACTGGACAACGTAAACAGGCTAGAGAACCTCGTGAAGTGAACCAAGAGCAGGAGGTGAACATTCCCTGCCCCCACTGCCCAGTGTCTTTCCAGATCATGTGGCTCCTCAGTCCTAATCGAATGCATCGATTGATGGACATATTCCAAATGGATGGACAGAGAAAGTCGTCTCTTCTGCGATGGACGAACAGCATATGGTTGATATTTGTTGCGAAAGTTGAAATGTTCTTTCTTCAAGTCTGAAAACAAAGAGCGTTGTCTTGTTGAGTGCTGTTTCTTCTCTTACTAAAATTGCTTCACAACAATCAATATCGTTTTTAAGGTGAGTATTCATTTTAGAAGATTTTACAAAGTTTAGAATGTATTGGAAAATAAAATGCCTCTCTCGTCCTACATCTCGGCCTCAGCTGTTAAGCGAGTGATCTCAACAGAAACAGGCATAACAGTGAGAATTAAAATGGCGCTCGATATCCGCATGCACGAAAAGTCGCAAATCGAGGTACATGCTGTGGCTTGTTGTATATTCAATCTCTGTACTCTCTAATACCTGATATGTTAATGCAGTTTGTCGTATAATGAAGAAATGTGCCCGTTCATATTTGTCTAATGATATGTACATGCTACATTAAATACACAGCTTGAAAGATTGTTGGTTAATCTCCTTGTCTACTGTTCGCTTCCAACCAAACATAGGAAGACGAGCATTTGTGGTTTCAGAAGTATTTCATTGTACGGTATGTTTGCTGGACCCATGCACAAGACGTTGTAGTCACTTGGGAAGCTGTTGGTCCCATCCACAATCTACTGCTGTCACTTGGGAGTTCGCTGGCACCATCTCTCCAGACATAAGTTGGTTCGGTTCAAACCCCCGGCAATGCATATATTGTGTTCTATTGGGTGTGAAATAAAAATATACCACACAACTTGGCGACTAGATCGACAAAGCACATTTATTCCTTATCTGTATAAATCCCTGGAACTGCGAATAAACACCGTAATAGTAGGTAGATCTGTTTCTCTTGTGATATTCTTCGTCCTTTACCATTAGACAAACTCAGCAATGGCTCTAACAAAAGCAATGACCAGCTCAAGGTTCCCGCCAAAAGCTACTTCTTTAGGAATGTAGAATTCGGCCGGGTATCCTTTGGGAAATGAATGTTGGATTGATCTTTGTCAAGTGTTCAACATACATTGTACGACTCATACATTGTACCACTAAGTCTAATGCAAAGATCCGTTGTGCCGCTCCTACATACTATGGCTTAATGTCGTTTTTTTCGACATATATATTTCTGTTTCCATCAGTTTGCTAGGCTCAACACGAGTGTACGTTTGAAACGCCTTTGGCTATAGTTAATCTTCAATACATTTAATATATCTCTTCTTCTTTTCCTGTATCACTTTGCGGTTGATTCAGCTTATATCAACAGTGTTCAGAGCAGATTAAACTATAACAACTTTTTTTGTAAACAGCCACCTATAAGAGCAAATTAATTTAAGAAAGGTCCAGTTTATATATCAGGAAATATGTTTTTAGTCAGAGAGTGGGGAATGTTTGGAATGCATTGCCACGGGAAATAGTGAAGGCAGGGTCAATTAATACATTAAAGAATAGATTAGATGTGCATATGTATTTTTATATCAAAGAAAAGTAAACGAAATTGGTTGTTTACAGATTCTGCAGAGTCTTCTAAATCAGTATAAAGACGTTTCGGTCAGTTACGTTCAGATTCTCTAGTTCTTTCCAGCATCTTTCCGTTAACTTGTACTGGTCTTGAAATCGTATGTAGATGCATAATGGGAAGGACGAATAACATCAGGGGAAATAGCGGATCATGACCCTCACCTCTCGTGCATGTCGCCCTGCTGAAAACAGGCTGTGTCACAGCAGTCTAGCCGACGAGGTGGGGATCAACACTGTGATCCACATCTTGATGAGCTTCCCAAAAAGCCATGCGCTGTACAGCAGCCATGAAGACCAGGGTTCATAATCTCAAAAACACATCGGGATGTAATACGAGCCACTGTAACCCACCACATCAGCGTAACGTCGTGAAAAGTTTAAATTAACTAAGTAGGAAGCAGCGTTACCTAGGGATGAAATGTGGGTCTGACAATTCCAATGCACCAGGTGCGAATCATGCCGTGTCCTCTTTGGCCTACATGTGGTTATTTCTTGGTACGAACGCTTCTCCACGTACCGAGAGAAATGGCAACCTTCCGTACTGCACACCTGCCAAGACACTTATAACAGCCAAATAGGTTAGAGCTTGTAAGAAGTGCATGCTACCTTTTTTTATTTGAACCTTGACCCTTACATTCCGAGCCTCGTTTAATGTTCATCCCACTTGCCCTTGCCCATGTTCATACTACTTTTCTAAAGTTACATTACATAGCTACTGATAATTGCAAAATTAAACCTGACTTGCAAAATTAAACCTGACTTGCAAAATTAAACCTGACTGGCAAAATTAAACCTGACATGCAAAATTAAACCTGACTTGCAAAATTTCATGTCAGTGGCAACTCTTCCAATTTTGGGTCATGAAATAGAAATCGTGAACCATAGATGGATCAGTGTACGATGAAGAGCGACAGATCGATACAAAGAAATGGATATTTTTTTAATAAAGTAAGCAGCATGTCCTACGCGGAACGTCAACCTGTGTAACTGTTATATAAGTTTCTTGGCAAGTGTGCAGTACGGTAGGTTGCCATGACTTTATGCGCGTGGACGAGCGAAAACATATTAACCATGTCTGCCAAATTGGACACGAACGTGATTCGAAACAGGAGTGTTTTGATTGGGAAACTGGACGCACCCACCCCCCCCCTTCCCCCCCCCCCCCTCCCCTAAGCCACACAGCCTCCTATTTTTTTTTAAAAAGAAAGTAGAAATAGACATAAAACACATTAGCAAAGAAATGAAACAATATTAATTAAGAGAAATATGATGGAATGGAACAATAACTTGGCTTTGTGAATTAATTAGCTCAGAATGTTAATTTGTCTTTGCATTTCAAAATCCAACTATTAGCAAGAGTAAGCAACCTTTTAATGTACCCAATGCTGAGTCTTCGCCATTATTTTGGGTGTTTTTATCTAAATGTTTGGAGTAATGAAAGACGTTCATTATTTTTTGTTTCCTAGTTAAGAAAAACTTAGTCTTTGTCAAGCTGCTATTTTTGTGTTGGCTTTTTTTCTGGCGCGATTAAGTTTAAAATGTACATTTTGTTTATGCATCTTTGTATTTAGCTTTTGAACATAAAAGTTAGTTTTAACGATGTGTATTACAATCCATTACTGTTACATTTCTTTCCACAGCCCCACCCATCTCTTATGGAGGTAACGCCTCTACATACAGCCAACCAGGGGTAAATACATCCGTGCCTCTAGCTGTTTTGCCGCAAGTGTACAATTCGCAAGTTTCCGGTAAGAAAACCACATTCATCAACTCTTTCTGTCTTTCTTTCTGAAGTATAATTTGCACACAAAGGTTATTCCCTCACATACACTAAACTTTCATGAGGTAGCGTAGCCTTCCCTTCTATAACACTAAACCAAATACAAAATTTCTGCTGGGTAGACTGAAACGTGTCGTTTACGGTGGACGAGCATGGTGCCTTTGCCAAAAAACTGCCATTGTGCTCAGATCGCTTGTACATTTCTTCAAACATCCATCTCCCAACGCTAAACCAATTGATGCGATTGGGGTCAATAATAATAATTTGTTAAATAATAATAATAATAATCACAGCTGCAATTGGAGCATGGGCAGATGGTACGTCATTTCAGCATGTCTCATTGCATGATACGAACCACCTAGTCATTTTCTAATAGGGATTCTCCTGAGGGGAAGGAGGGGGTAAGGGCGTAAATAGAGCGCACGCAAGCTTGCTTTAGAATTCCAAGATTCCGGGTTTCAAATCACTTCGTGGGCAGTTTAGCTGGGGATTTTTCTCGAAATGACAATTTCTTCACATGCAGAAATGACTGGTAAAACTACTGTACTACAAAGTAACGCTTTATTTGTGTCAATCTATTATCAATACTCGTGTCTTTCTTTCAATCAATTTCCTTTTATGTTGTCTCGTGTGTGTTTCTGTGTGTGTGTGTTCTTGTGTTTGATATATGTACTTTATGTTGTCTGATGTGTGTTTTCTGTCGTCTGATGAGTGTTTTCTGTCGTCTGGTGTGTTTTTTCTGTTGTGTGGTGTGTGTGTGTGTGTGCGTGCGTGCGTGCGTGCGTGCGTGCGTGCGTGGTAGCAGTTTAACAATCAAAGGTTCTCTTCATCCCTCTTAACCAGTCTGACTCTTCCTCCTTCAACTGACCAATGATCCTGTCTGTCTTCTCTTCTCTTAAAGTCAAAGATCCCCCCCCTCCCTCCAGCCCGCCCATCTCACCCCCTTAACCCACCTGTCTCTTCCAGCGATTGCAACTCGGTCATTCCTGTTTAAGTAAAAAATTAAGTCGCATGTCCTTTAACAGAATGTAGCCTCTTACAACCGCCACCTATTTGGCTGTTATAAGTTTCTTGGCAAGTGTGCAGTACGGTAGGTTGCCATTACTTTTCGTACGCGGAGGAGAATTCGCCCGGAATCGAACCCGGAACGTTGGGATTGTGAAAATCGAGCGAGTTTCACCCCTAGGCCACGAAGCCTCCTTCTTGTTTAAGATTGCTTTTAAAATGAACGACTTTCATGGTTTTCTAGGGCAGCGTCTCATATAGTAGTAGTGCCATTTTGTTTTGACCACACAGAATTGCCTCGCACAGCGACTCGTTTAATATCCCACGTTGAATAAACACCGACAAAAACAAGTTCCAGAATTAGTTGAGTAGATAGTTGATTTCTCTTATTTGCCTAAAAATAAAACATGTCCCATTATTTTTTTATTATTTATTGTTTGTTCGTTAGCGGCGAAAAATATCAAAATTCAGCACGAATGGATTTATTTTAATGGTTTACTTCCCATACATGTAGAACTTTCCTGTTTCCTGAATCCGAACACAAACACGTTTGGATTTGGAGCCGTGCTACTTACCGCTTTGCCACGCAGTGTTCGGCCCCCCCCCCCCCCCCCCCCCCAAATTTTCTATAGGTTTTAAAATAAGAAATTGTAACAGTTCTTGTGTAGAACCGTCTGTATCTACGTTCATCAATGTTCGACCAGCATGCTAGATGTTTCTTGTATTACCGGGGCCGAATGTGGACTACGATTTATAGCACTGTAACCTGCCATATGCATATCACAATCAACGACTAAAAATTGTTGAGCCTTGGGAAAGCTACTCCAGTATATTTGGTAAAATGTATAGTCGTCTAGTTAAAGTAGTAGTAGAACCCTCCCTTTCCACGGTTTAGATCCAACTCCCTCTACCGGTACGAACCAGTAGACTCAGCTGTAAATTGTTGCCTGCCTTGCGGTTAGGAAAATAAAAGGAAACATTGAGGTGGCCACACCACCTCGTGCGTACAATAATATCTCTAATACATTATTTTTCAACCAGCAGAAATGTTGTAGGTCTGCCGTTATAACCCGCTCCAATAAAAACTCCTAATGTTGGCTCGTCTGTACTTTCGTTGATCCATGCTAGAACCAGCGCGTCTGATAAGTACCGTTTGTATAATCCACATCCATCTCCGTCGCTTAGATTAGTGAGTTATTATCCTTGTTGCTGTTCTGTGCCCTTGGAAAATTGCGTCGGGTGGGAATGTAGATTGATCTTTTTATTATCATTTGCGCCCACACAGATGTGATCCACGTTTGGTATGTGTGATTAACATGTGTTTCTGCATTCTGTCGCAGCCTCTACGGGTTATCCCTTCCAGAGGGACGGGTGGTTGAATGATTAGATAACCTTATTCTGACTCACAAGACACAAACTCAAAACCTCGGTAAAGGATAGTTTTATTCTAACTACGTGGCGACTGCAGAGTCAAGCGGCCTTAACTCTTCAGCCCTATAAACCATCCAGGTAGATACTAGCAATGTATGAAAACACCGTAGCAATAGTGTTGTTTTGTTGTGGATATATTCGTTTTGAATTTTCTAGGCCATTAAATATTTTATATCTGCAGCATAGTGTGTTACACGATGATAATGCGGACACAACTTTCCAAATCTTATTTTACGACATACCAAGCACGGTACAGCTTAATTGTTGTGTTTGTTCCCTTTACTATTCTATGTCGGGGCCCCGATCTCAAATAATTCTGCACAGTTGCCCTTTTTCTTATTTTAGACCTTTAGGACATTTCTGGTTATTTAGGTTTTAATAGGATAGAAAAGAATATTGTATAAACATTTTTTAAACATTTACAAAGGCAGCATAAAGATCTATGATTGGTGGTCCTTTGGCTGGAGCTCCAATGCGCATGCGTAAATTGCACGTTCATATCCCCAGGAACCTTCAATAAATTCTATATTTTACTCTGTTATAAATTGTTTAAAGAATTGTGACCTCATGACCTCTAATTTCCAAGAGGGGGTGAGGGTAGACGAGGAGTGGGGGAGGCGGAGAGAATTGATGGAAGAGACGACCGAAGGAAAGGTGGGTTGACTGTGAGAGGGGGCGGGGCGAGTTGAAGGGAAGAAAGAGGTTAGCGGAAGGGGTGGACAGTTTGAGTAGGCGCGAAAGAGGGGACGAGCAGGAAGGGAAGGGGAGAGATTACTAGGGGAGGTTTTTTTCCCAGTGTAGAAGATGGACAGAGTGAGGATACACCAACATCGTGAATGAGCTGACAGCAGCACGATGAATGAGCTGACAGCAGCACGATGAATGAGCTGACAGCAGCACGATGAATGAGCTGACAGCAGCACGATGAATGAGCTGACAGCAGCACGATGAATGACCTGACAGCAGCACAGTAAATGAGCTGATACCAGAGCTGACCAAGACCCGATTCCTACTCCAAACAACGGCCCTGGTTACAGGCTGAACTTTTGTAGTCTGACTAAACAAATTAGTGATCGTAGTGGGAATCAAACCCGGTACCCAAACAAACAGCTGGCATCGGATGTGTCGGGCCGAAAGGCACAGATATCGCATCCTCGCTGTAAACTAGGACACAACGTTTTGTTCAGGACGACCGCCGAAGTAGAGGACGAATATTGTTATTATTGTTTTTATCTCATTATTTCTACAGTGTATGTCTAGCTACTTCCTTGGAGCAATACTTGGGAACAATAAGTACTCAGGGTCAGTACAGATCAAACGCTCCCGCCTCCCCACCTCTTCCGCACCCCCCCCCCTCTCTCTCTCATATCCTCGTTCGTGCTCCAGATTGTGTGTCCAGAGTTTAACCAACGAGGTGTTTGTTGTTTGCGAATGCCCATAATGAGTAGGTTACTCTTATGTGCGCCCTGAAAAAGGCGTTAAGTGGCGGGTTGCAGTAACTTTCCTCACATCCCAAGCGTGCTGATGAAGGTGGACCGGGGTCTTCTAGGCGGTTGGGCTGTGCTTGGCTTCATCTGCGTGTCGCTCACTACTACAGGGATCACGTCGAACCTCATATTGTTAGCCAGACTGTTGTCCTCGACAACAGCCCGTATCTAGGACGACCAACGAGGAGGTCAGGTGAGGTTCTTGGCCAGTTTATTTCTCCTGACACTAGCTAACATTGTCTGATCAGTGTGTTTTACCTGACCAGACGTTATCTTCATCGTCCCAGCCAACGGGGTAGACATCAACTCTACAATCATCATAGTGATAAGCTTACTGAGACGTCTCGCCTTGCCCTACTGCCAGGAATACCGTGCCCCACCTATTCAAGTACGCATAAGGAAGTAAGTTGTAACCATCTACAAAATGAACATCAAGACTTAACTTAAAGCACAAGAAGCTTCGAAAAACAACGCAAACTTGAGTACTCCTCTCCCGTGAGGATGGTGTCCGAGAAATCTTCTTCTTCTTCATCATCGTACGCAGTCAGACAGTAACCATTATTTTTTCGAAAAAAGCGACGGTCATCCTGAGGCTGTCGACACTGCCATAGAGCTTCTCTTGTGGTTCCACTGGTGATGGCCACATCTGCTCTCTCTGATCCTCGTATGTCGGGCAGTTCTGCAGCAGATGCTCATCGGTCATTTTCTCGGTACCACACGGGCATTCGTCGGTACCACCTATCTTCAATTTGTTGAATATGTGGTACCTCAGTCTATTGTGTCCAGTGCGAAGTCCGAAGACAACGACCTGCTCTCTTCTGTTCAACTGGTAATAGGCATCGTTTTTGGTGTAGCCGGTATGTTCAGTTTCCCATTTGGTCATGTATCTGGCTTTAATAAGCCGTTTTGACTCTTCGTACGTCATACTGGTATCTGTTTGTGCTAGTCTTGCACCTTCTTTTGCCAGTCTGTCTGCCTCCTCGTCGCCTTGGATGTTGCAGTGTGATGGGACCCACTGTACCACTACCCTTTTTGGTGCGGACTGCTGGCATAGTTGACAGAGTACTGCTCTTAAGTCATTAAGCTCAGTGTTTTTCTGGCTTTTTAGCGCTGTGACAACGGCCAGAGCATCTGTAAGCAGGACTGTATGGCTTTCATTTTCTTTATGTGTCACCATTTCTTCCACTGCCGCCCTCAGTGCCTCTGCCTCCGCTCTGAAATTGCTTGTGTACTTACCAGTAGCGAATGACAGTGTTATTTTTCTGCCATTTGGTAGGTTCAGGAATGCTCCTGCCCCTCCGTTCTGTGTAGTGTTTGTTACAGAACCGTCGGTGTATGCATAGGTCCAGTCCATGCTTGGGTAGTTTTTCGATATAAAGCTTAGGGTAGTATCTCTCCTTTCTTTTTCAGTCTGGCAGTTTTTGTTTCCAATACCTGGTATATTTTCTACCACCTCTGGAAATATATCCTGCCTCCAGGTAGGTTTTCGTACAGTAGTGATGGGCTTTGGTGTTGTTAGTGCGTTTATGGGATCTTCGTGCATCTTTGCTTTGGCTATTTCTGCAAAGCTTCACCGCTTTAGTGTCCCATTTCCCAAATTGTTTAGTCTCTGGTGCATTGGATGCTCAGTCAGTCTTCGGAGTTTCTCTGACTGCAGCTGGGCTCTGCAGTCTCTTCTATCGGTCATGGATTGCAGTTTTGTAATCTTTTCAAGTTCTACAATTGGCGTTGACTTCATGCCTCCTGTTATAACCCTCATGGCTTGGTTTTGAAGTTTGCTAACTTTATCGAAGTTCGCCTTTGCTGCTGTTGTCCATGCCGCAATGCCATACTCGAGAACTGGTCTCACTCTTCCAGTGTACAGTTTCTTTAGTATGCTTTCGTCTGCTCCCCAGTTTGTGCCAGTAAGTTTCCTCATGATTGCCATCCTTTCTCTGGCTCTCATTCGGTTTCTCTCGATCTGACTTTTCCATGTCATGCGCCGATCAAATGTGACTCCCAGATAGTTTGGGTTGTCGTTTGGCTGCAGGAATTTGCCATTTAGACTTAATTTGGTGTTTTGGGGTTTTATTGAAAGCGAGAATATTGTACATGTGGTTTTCTCCTCGTTTATTTTGACCAGCCATGAGTTCGTCCACTCTTCCAGCGATGTTAGGGCCTGCTGCATCCGATTTCTTGCTATGGTGAGATTCTTTTCAGAGGTCCACATAGCCAGATCGTCTGCAAACATTGAGCTATGGACTCTTCTTGGTATATTCTCTGTAATGTCGTTTATATACACCAGGAAGAGTGTGGGTGACAGTACTCCCCCTTGGGGTACTCCCTGCTCGAGTGTCACCTTTTTGCTCATCTGCCCTTGTACTTGGACTCTGGCCGTTCTTTTTTTTTTTGAGGTAGTGGTTGATCCACTTGTACATTCTCCCACAAACTTCACTTCTCCTTAGTCCGTCTTTCCAGACTTTGTCAAATGCCTTTTCCAGGTCCACCCAAACCGCTACTGTGTGTTTCTGTGTCTGGTAAGCATCTTCTATTTCCGTGTCCGAGAAATCATTGCTGCCACTAATTATTGGATTTTTTCCCCTCGTTTTCTGCATGTTTTTTCCTGCAATTCTTTAAGCTTAGTTCACCGTTTCTTCTTTTGGTGCTTTTCCTGTTTATCCACTTCTTAATAAAGGCTCATTTAGGCCCAACCATTGTTTAACATCTTCGATTGTTCTTTTTTTAAATTGTTTATTAACCTCGTTTGTAATTTAGCCGCTGTTGGTATCCTTTGACTGCAGTCACAGATATATTTTTGGTTATCCAATGTTCATCTTGGAATATATCGTACTCATTCTCGCAGGAATACGGAAGTTTACATATTTAGTATTCGATACAGTTGTAGTGAGATTTCCGATATGCACGAGGGACAATACGATTCCAATATAATATGACTTGTGATATGTACATTCAACAATGACATGCAAATGAAAGATCAACTCCGATACGCACATGAAACAGTGAGATATCAGTGATATATCAGCCCAAGCGTGCTCGTGGTACAATACGATACCAATGACAGATGAGCTTAGATATGCACATGAAACAGTGCGATACCAGTGACAGATTAGTTCAGGTGTTCTGATAAAACACTTCGATACAAGTGAAAGGTGAGCTCAGATATGCATATAAAGCAATGCGATACCAGTGTAATGTGAGGCCAAATGTACAGATAAAGCTTGGTGTATGGTAGCAGTAACCGATCGTGCACTGCCATTTAATAATAAAAACAAATCATTTTTAGAAACACGAATACGCTACATACGAAAGAGAAAACACAAGAAAGTCAATAGTATATACAGAGAAAGTATCCACAAATTATGCATCTTCAGAGCATAGTCCAATTCTCACAGAATGTATGCTATTGTTTTTTGTTAAATATTTTATTACCAGCCGAATTACCCATGACGTGTCAGAGATTGAAGAAGACGAACACGCATTACAAAGGCATTGATTCTTCTTCCTCTTCTTCGTTCGTTCTAAATCTCCCACTACCAAACCCTGAAAGGGCTTAAGCAGCAGAATGTAGTCTAGAGAACGGAATGCGTTGTGTCGTAGTTTACAGCTTGGCTGCGATATTTGCACCTTTCGGTCCAACACATTCGACTTCAGCAAGCATTTTTTGAGTATCGGGTTAGTATTCCCTCTTCGATCCCTTTTCCTTATCCAGTCTGCCTGATGTAGTCTGTTTTGCAGGATCACCGCGTGGAGGCGTAGAAGGGTCTTGGCAGCTATGGTTCGCTAGCCCTGACGCTAGCAGTCAGCTATGGGTCGTTAACTACTGCAGCTCATGTGCTGCTCAGCATCTTGATCCCACAAAGGCATTGACTGAAAATAAATACAGCTACTTCAATGACACACGAAAGAGGATTGCATACGGCCCCACCACATATCACGACATATGTTGACAGGTGACTGGACAATTCGTTGAAAGTCAAGGATATATTATAACACTATAATAACCGAAGATGGTATTGCGATATTGAAATAAGGAAGAGAAAATGGATGGTCAAATCTTTTTTTCTCTCACAAATTTGAGTCATGTATTGGTATCAAAACAAATAAGTCACGGTGAAGTCTCAACCTCCTCGTGGTGTCGGGACCGCCATTTTATGGTCGCCAAAATGGAGATGCGACTTGAAACATGTGCAACAACATATGGTCGCAGACTTTACTTAGTCGCTCCTCTTCTACCGTGAGGTGTAGAGGTTTGCCAAAGAGAACGCCACACTGCTCTATCCGCCGTCTTTTTTCTGGCCTTTTTCCAATCCAGCCCTCTATCACTTAGGGACTGTCGTATGTTGTCTTCCCAACGTACTTTTGGACGTCCTCGGGGTCTGCGTCCTTGACTTTTGATCTCATGACCGCTTTGGTATCCGATCTTCTTCCATTCTACAGACATGGCTAAACCACTGTAGCTGGGACTGCTCCACTCGTGTTTACAGGGGTTCAACTTCAAATGATCGCAGACGACGGTTTATTTTGTAATTGCTTGGGAAAATAGAAGTAAAAGGACTTTGTAGCAACGATATCAAATTGGTATCAGGTTCTATAACAACTAGGGTAAATGGAGGATGCAGAATAGAACTGATAACAGATGACATATATATAGAACGAGGCTTGTTGGAGAGTTTCCGGTGAAGAGGCAACGATAACGCCGAGCAAGTACAGAAACAGTGGCTGCGGCAAAGCTAGGAGAGAGAATGGTGAAGGGTTTGAATAGAAGAAGGGCCATATATGGTATAGTCATGACTGCTTGTCTGAGGCACTCGTGAATTCTAGAAAATATTTCAACAGGATCAACATTATGTAAAATCCTGCATACTGTAATAAACACGGGAATGAGGTGGCAGACTGGTCAATGAGGGAGGGGCAAAACCCAAACGGCAGACGGATCTACACATGGATAAATAAAAACAATAATAAAAATTCGCTTCAAAGAATCTGATATACCAGAAGCACACAACTCCTTGTTAGAATGATATCAAGTTACAACATTCCCACTGCCAGTAGTCCCCCTGCTCACTAAACAATTATCTGTTCAACAAATAAAAAAGGAAACATTCAGCATGTGTCCAAGTAGGGAAACAAAACAAACGGTTGATCATGTCTTCCAGGTTTGCCGGGTCCACGAGGTGAGCAGAGTGGCAACATGGACTTCCCCAACATAAATACGATATAAAGTGTATGGCGAGGAGAAACCCACTGAAAGGATCGCCGAGTTTGAGAGAAATTTGATCATTTGAGAGTGAACGAGAAAGTTTTTAGTCCGACCCATAGGTCTTGCTAATATTCACAATGTTCCCCCTTCTCGACCTCTAACTGTTAGATACTGGATAGTTCTCGCCTATACCTTTCAGTCTCTCATGTCTCGTTACTGTAATTTATATTTCACAGTATAACCAAATACAAAATTATTGTAGCCATCAAAAATATATATGGCATGGTCCTCATGCTTCGCCAGCAACCCGATCGTACTCCTCTATAGACAATAACACTTTAGATTAGTTTCCCTGTCTTTCCATTCCCGGGGATGACATGTCTTAAGTTAGTACCAGAACGCTATGGTCAATCACTAGCAACAGCCCACGTTTATCATGTGTCGATTAACAAATGAGGATTTGTCTGTCGGGGCGAAGAAGTCTTTTATAATTTACAAAACATAAATTATAATGGACATCCTACCATAACCTGTGCTATCTCCTGGAGCCTGACTGGACATCCTACCATAACCTGTGCTATCTCCTGGAGCCTGACTGGACATCCTACCATAACCTGTGCTATCTCCTGGAGCCTGACTGGACATCCTACCATAATCTGTGCTATCTCCTGGAGCCTGACTGAACATCCTACCATAACTTGTGCTATCTCCTGGAGCCTGACTGGACATCCTACCATAACTTGCCACAATCCGCCTGCTTGACTGGACATTGTCCTTTAATAATAATGTTGGCTTATCTGTCTGATACCCGTTGCGTCGATCGGCGCCATCCCCGACCCTCTGCTTCAGCGGGTTTCAGGCATCGTCCAGAGTGGATGTAGAGGTTGCTATGTCCTGGAGCCTGACTGGACATCCTTACATGACCTGTTCTATCTCCTGGAGCCTGACTGGACATCCTTCCATGACCTGTGCTATCTCCTCAAGCCTAACTGGACATTCTTACATGACCTGTGCTATCTCCTGGAGCCTAACTGGACATCCTTCCATGACCTGTGCTATCTCCTCAAGCCTAACTGGACATTCTTACATGACATGTGCTATCTCCTGGAGCCTAACTGGACATCCTTCCATGACCTGTGCTATCTCCTGGAGCCTAACTGGACATCCTTCCATGACCTTTGCTATCTCCTGGAGCCTGACTGGACATCCTTACATGACCTGTGCTATCTCCTGGAGCCTGACTGGACATCCTCACATGACCTGTGCTATCTCCTGAAGCGTGACTGGACATCCTTCCATGACCTGTCGAAATCCGTCTGTCTGACAAGCTAGACATCCTCTTTTGACTTGTCAAAATCCGTCTAACTCATGGGACATCCTCTCATGGTTTGTCGAAATCCGTCTTTCTGACTTGACATCCGTCCACGACATCAAAATCTGTCTACCTGTATTTTAAACATTTACTCCAGACCGTTTTCAAATTTTTTTGCTCAACAATATCACACCTGCTGAGCGATGCTTATTTTTAACTCCCGGTTTGAGGACGGAACAGCGCAGGTGTAGAGTCAGCTGGTGAAGGTAGTGCATGTTTGTGCGCGGCACGCATTTGAACGCCAACAATGGTGCTGCCTAGTTCATAGACCAAGATCTGTTCACCAGATGTACCAAATTATGCTCCAAATTTGCTCATGCGAATGACTGCAGCCAAACTCACTATTGAAAGTGGCCAAAATAGAAACAAGTTTAAATAACTTACCCGCAAACAACGGACGTTACTATCTTTATTCTTACTAACTGTGTTTTGAGGCGGGCACGTCGATTAGGGGTCCCTGACCCCTGTTAACAGGCTCGAGGACCTCCGATCACTGATAACAGGCACGTGGCCCGGCGACCCTTGGTAGCTGACCTGCTGACAGACTCGAGCACCTGTGACATTTGGCAACAGACTTGCTGACCTATAGAAACAGACAATTCAGACCATGCGACCATTGGTAACAACCAATTCAGACCATGCGACCATTGGTAACAGACAATTCAGACCATGCGACCATTTGTAACAGATTTGCTTACTCTTGGTTACAGACCCATCGGCCTGCAACCGATTGTAAATGACCCAATGACCCATGTAACACACCCATGGACTTGCGACCCATGATATAAGGCTAGACCTCTGGTACCACACCCTCTGTAACAGACCCATGGACCCTTGACCCAAATATCAGACCCGCTGACTCCTGGTAACAGATCCGCTGACTCTCGATCCAAGCAACAGATCCTCTGACCCATGACCTTTGCACCTCTGTCCTGATATAGTTGAGTTTTAGTTCCTGACAATATTAGCCCGTACATATTTCCCAGAATGCACTGTTTCTCAGTTGACAGACTCAAACCGGTCACAAATTCATCATAGAATGTTCACGATTGGTTATCAGAGCGCAAGATGATATGATATCGTCCTTCGTCCCAGACACAAACGCACGGATACATAGTGATCAGATCTGAAATTGTGCTTTTAATAAGCCGCAACAGCTGGGAAACAAAAACGAGTGGCAGTGGCATGTTCTCTGCTGTCCTTGTTTTCTGTCTCTCTTTGAAATACTCATTTTGATTGCTTGTCATTATTGCAGGCATCCGAGTGAGAAGAAGTTCACGTGGCATCACATGAATAATTAATTGGCAAGCGTCAGTTCACGTATTCATTCTGTCTCTCTCATCATACTCCTTTCACTCCACAACTCATTTAAATGCCTCCTCCTGTGTTGCTTATCTCATTTAGCCCACCCTCTTCTTCTAGATTGTTGAGTAACAAAGGTACAAAGAGTGCCACACACATTTTTAAAAACATTACTAGAGCAAGACCACCAATGCATGCTGGTCAATATGTGAAACATTAGGGAATTATCCAATTTCTAGAAAACGAAGAGATTGCCAACGCAGACATGAGAATAATTGCGAACATGTACTGCCAAATGCCAGCCGTTACCGGTAAGGAAATAGGGACTACCAGCTACACCAAAAAGATAGTCTGGGATATGTTCAATCAACGAACCACACCAGGAAGATAGACTGAGATATGTTCAATCAACGAACCACACCAGGAAGACTAATAAGAGACACAACATAACTAATCACCATGGGTAACATAATGAAAATCACGAAGCATAGCCAGAGAATCGTACATAGGATGACCGCAGACGGAGCTAAGAGCGAGGAGTTTGGAGCTACCCTCAAGGATGTCATCACTGGTGACTTCAACCGTAACTGGCCAAGGTGCCCATGGAAATGCCCTACTGTTTCCACTGTACGACAAATGAAATCAGTCTATGATTTGCTAAGACATCCTGCAACATGAACTATATGCGTACTGACAGGGAGTCGACTGCGTTGGAAAAAGTGTGTATATTCAATAACCGAGAAGGACAGCAATCTGAACTACACAGCAGACATAGCTTGGTTTACACCATGACCAACACGCACCTGATAATTCAGTCATCACCAAGGCCAGATCTAGGCATGTATGGCACAAAATCAAGAAGCGAGCACGCCTACACCGTTTCTGTTGTTGAGAAATTACGTCACTTGTCAAGACGAGATACATCTCTACTAAGTGATTGATTCTAGTAAGAGGGGAGGCGAAACTTCACCATAGGTGACCAATTTATGAGTTCAGATTGTGGGTCTGTTTGTCATCAGAAGTTGATATCGGTCTGTCACTACAGATGGATCAGTAAGAAACATGTGTAAATAGTGTGTGTAAATAGTGTGTGTAAATAGTGTGTGTAAATATGGCGCCTGATTTTCTGTTCTGTTCTTAAGAATCCGTTTCACTGGTCTCCAGACTTACCCATATCCACCTAGTCTCATCAGCAAATAGAGAAGGGTGTGGACACTGAAGCTTTCTATAGCTCGTTGGTTGAACACACTCCCACTCCGCTCGATCATCAAGTTCTCCAGACTGTTTTGTTGATTCGTCTATTGCAGTGTTCTCCTCCAATAGCCGGTGATTGATAGACTTCAAAATGCCATCCACATCTAATGTGTTCCTAACAGATGCTTACTTAGACAGGATGGCAGCTCGTTCGTTGTCCTGAATCTCAGCATGACTAGGAAATCAGATCCACACCAGACCCGGGATGTTTGAGACCTCTACAGCTGTTATGCACTAATGCATTAGACAGCTCTTCTGTACCTTCTGCAGTAAGACCTGGGAGTCTGACACGATGAAAGGTCTTGTTAACGAGGTTTGAGGTGGCCATCTCAGAGCTGAGACACTGCCAGGTGTGGAAATATTAGTCAGTTATGTTTATTTCCAACGTAACTACAGAACGGGAATCAATGACTGACTCGGACCTGTTTGGCTGCGTCGTGTTGTTGTTGTTGTTGTTGTTGCTATTGCTGTTGTTGCTGCTGTTGTTGTAGTAGCTACTTCATTTGAGTTTTGAGATCTTGGCGTTTTTCTCCTACAGTTTGTTGTTGAAGTTCTTCTTACATCCCGAACTGTTCTGAAGAAGGTGGAATTATGTCACCTCGCCGTAGTACAATGTAACTTCTCAAATACTTCACTACCACGTTAAATACTGTGGCGATCTCCCCCTCGTTGTCCAGGCTGCTGTATCGCAACCAGTTTCTAGGTGCACATCGTACCTGTTGCGGACGCTAGCCTTCAAAGAATTGACATATCTGATACATGATTCAGTGAGTGAACCGGGGACAAAGCAGAACGAAATCCACACTACGGCCACAATATCTTGGTTATGGACAAATATCAAACGAATACAACTTACTTCACAACAAAAAACAAAACATGATCGTTGACAGTGTTAACATGTGATAAAATCTCTCTCTCTCTCTCTCTCTCTCTCTCTCTCTCTCTCTCTCTGTGTGTGTCTGTCTCTCTCTCTCTCTCTTTCTCTCTCTCTCTGCTTCTCTGTTTCTTTCTCTATGTATGTAATAGAGTGAGTGAGTCTATTATATCGATGTGTGCATGAATGTATGCAGCGGTAATATGTTCCGTTGTGACCGTCAATAACGTAGTTCTGTGTGCGAGTGATAGTTGCTTTGTCTCCTGGAAACTCAGCCTGTCATATCCCGATCCACGATAAGCTTGACACAGCACGCGTCCTCACACTACTGTCCCGTACTTTGTGTCTGTGAGTTGTTTATCAAATCGATAAACGAATCCATTTTCATATCAAACCAATAAATGACTTTATACCCCTGTTCACAATAGCAAGACCACTCAATCAAAGAGCACATTTAGTAGTTGCTGTACGATTATGAGTTATTTAGTTGATAATTGCAAGGCTATTTCCTCGACTCAATCAACGAGCAACTACGGAGGGCTGCTGTGTCGCCAGTGGTTGGTATACGTCTGGTTGTAGCTACCAAACAAAGAGTACTTTGATGTCTTTGTGATGGTGAATCTCCTTTGTTTTGGTAGTTTTAGGAAAAGAGGTGCGGTGGTGATGTGCACTGTGTTTGTCCATTCGCAAGAACATGTTCCAATCTGGTCGTCATGGAAATGATATTAATCTCTCAATAAATTGACTATAGAATTATAAATATGTGTCATGTCAAGGTAGTGGGTGTCGTTGTAAGGTCATATGTATTCTGTTATAGAGTTGGTCTGGATCAGTGTTTCCCAAACAGGTGGACTAGTCTCGGGGGTTCACGATCTGCTTGAGAAACAAATTTACATTTTGTAAATGTTTATTTACTGAGAAAATGCTACAATTTCCTTAATTATTGTTCAAAGTTCGTCTTTTACAGAATAATCCTTTCTTAGAACCGAAAACAAACTTTTTTCTGTTTTGTTTTTGTTTACATTACAGTTGTTATTTCCTACAATTTTGTTGTTGTACGCTCTATTTCTTGCCTATTTAATATACTCTTTTATTTCTAAGAGAGTCATAACGTACTTGGAGCTCATTGCCTCTTATCTCTGAGAGCCAATGTTATAATTTCTTGTGCTCATTGTCAGTAACACTTGTTGAGTAAGAAATTCAAGTTAAATTTAATTAAACAGACTCTTTAAAAAGAACCTTAACAGTGCAAAATCTCATTATATGCATGTATGTGTAATAGGATTGCATGGGCTAATAGAACTAACAGGACGGACAACCCGAGGAGACATCAATTGGAGTTATCGGCACTGAGAACCCAGAAGTGAGCGACCGGAGCTCTGCACAACTGGTGGCTGAAGGAGGTGTAAAAACACAAGGATCGTAGATGACAGAAGGTCAGTTTTCAGTAGAGTAGGCTGCCTTCCAGACGTCAGTCAAATAAGGATCTAGGAGTTGTGTAGCTTGAGTTTGAGTCGTCATCACTTTCGGAGAACAGTTGTTAGACTTCATGGATCAGACATTTCAAAGAGATGTTGATGAGACTTCACGATGTTATCCGGAATGGGGTTGTCCAGGATTCAGAGAGCTGTCCAGACTTATGATCGTTTGCAGTTGGTTTATGTTCCATTGAGATTGTGGCTGCCAGCTGCCTCGGTAAAACAGATGATGCACTTCAACAAAGGATGGTTTTAAAGAAACAGTCAAAACGGTCACAGACAGCGGCCACGTCAAACAAACTATGCACATCTTGTCAGAAGGAGGGGACAAAGCAATTTACTGTAACAGAGTGTGTTCATCTAGTCTCATGGGTCGGGGACTGTAACAAAGTGTGTTCCTCTAGTCTCGTGGGTCGGGGACTGTAACAGAGTGTGTTCATCTAGTCTCATGGGTCAGGGACTGTAACAAAGTGTATTCATCTAGTCTCATGGGTCAGGGACTGTAACAGAGTGTGTTCATCTAGTCTCATGGGGCAAGGACTTTAACAAGGTGTGTTCATTTAGTCTCATGGGGCAAGGACTTTAACAAGATGTGTTCATTTAGTCTCGTGGGGCAAGGACTGTAACAAAGTGTGTTCCTTTAGTCCCGTGGGTCGGGGACTGTAACAAGGTGTGTTCATCTAGTCCCGTGGGCCGGGGACTGTAACAAGGTGTGTTCATCTCGTACCGTTAGGGCAGGTACTGTAACAAGGTGCGTTCGTCTAGTACCGTATGGCGGGGACTGTAACAAGGTGTATACATCTCGTACCGTTAGGGCGGGGACTGTAACAAGGTGTGTTCATCTAGTCTTGTGGGTCGGGGACTGTAACAATGTGTGTTCATCTAGTCCCGTGGGTCGGGGACTGCAACAAAGTGTGTTCATCTAGTCCTGTGGATCGGGGACTGTAACAAAGTGTGTTCATCTAGTCCCGTGGGTCGGAGACTGTAACAAAGTGTGTTCATCTAGTCCTGCGGGTCGGGGACTGTAACAAAGTGTGTTCATCTAGTCCCGTGCATCGGAGACTGTAACAAGGTGTGCATCTCGTACCATAGGGCAGGGACTGTAACGAGGTGTGTTCATCTAGTCCCGTGGGTCGGGGACTGTAACAAGGTGTGTTCATCTCGTACCTTTAGGGCGGGAACTGTAACACAGGGCTTCCACCTATTCACTTGTGGTATAGAGTTGGAGAGTAGTGGGTCGGTGTATAATTATAAGGGACTTCATGATGTCTGTGATCTGAAATAGATTTGGGGACAATTAGTCAAAAGCCTATAGGATAGATCAATGCACATTAGGAACAGTTTAGATCACGTTCGATCATCTCAATGGCTGGTGGATCTAATGAATTCTCATTGCCTCCAGAGTGTAGCTTTAATGTCTCCTAAGTAGTTTTTCCTTTCTTGCAATCAAGATAGAACATTCATTTTAATAAATACTCCTTTATTTTCTTACTAAAGCTTTTCAGAACTGTCTGGCATCATTAAGGAAATTTGGACTGATAACTTCAAACTGGTTGGTGATAGTCGCAGGTTTCGCGAGTCGGACAGAATTAATATCGTCTCATAAATGTGCCTTTTGTCCAGCGTAGGAACTGATGCACGAACGTTAACATATCTTCTGGTGGTGATGGCAGGAAACTCACAGTTGCTAGCCTAGAAGGCTGGACATCCCAGCTCGTCTTCTTAATTGCGTTGTGTAAGCTATAGGAAGGATATACTCTACAACCTTACTACTAATAGCCAAATTAAAGTCCAAGCGGCAAAACAGAGAAGACATTGGCGGCAGTTTTTAAAGATCGACAGACTGAACTGTACAATAGAATAATAGATTGTGGCTACATGACATCAAACACGGAACTAGGGTATGGAGTGAGCTAGTGGATAAGTGATACGGCTCACAACCCGAAGGTGCTGGGTTCGCTCTCCAACGCAGTGCCGGCTGTTACCCCGGGGAAGCCAAAAGTTAGAAAATGCAGGAGGAAGCACACTCTTACATAAAACTAATGCCGAATTCGGATGCACTATGCCGGAAGGCGCAAAAATAAAAACGTAGTGCAACGCACACACACTGCCTTGTGGAATAGAGAAATAAAGCGAACGCAAAACCAAAAAAACAAACAAACAAACAAAACAAAAAAAAAACTAGCGATTTACCTGATTTAATAACCAGATTTCCAGTATTCCGGTGTTGCAGTATTCTGGTGTTCCAGTATTCCGGTGTTCCGGTGTTCCAGTATACCAGGAATCTTAGCCACGCGATATCGTTCAGCATGCTCCTGCAGTCACTACTAAATCACGTTTACATTACTCGCAGGAAAGAAATACACAAACATTACATACGACCCGGAAACCGTTCGCACTCACAAATTACCGTTGTTGTTGCGCCTGGATACGTTCCCTCGTCAACATCTTGAAGTCTATGCTGCCTGTGGTAGGCATCCTTAACGCTCATTCTCCGTTCCCAGGAGGACGGTGTTTGATTCTGGTACGTAAGCAGTCCCCGAGAATGAGTACGCACTGCTCTTCCTGGTGTCAATGGGAATTTAAATGTTTAGTAAACACAAAGGTGTGATACGCATCATTAAAATACGAAACGTCTCGCACTGAAATTAGATAGATAAGACAGTCTTGTTCTAGGCCTGACCTCTGAATACGATCTGGGCTGGTTTTTCCATCGGTAAAGATGTCTTCCACGAAGTCAAGTAAGCAGAAAAGCGAAAGTCCACCGCTCGTGTGCAGCGCGGTATATAGTTCACACAAACGCGAGTATCTGGTGCCAGCGAGTGCAAAGAAAGCCCCTTCTGTACGTTCACTAAGTTTTTGCATGCATTTCCTGTTATGAAACCAACGTTCCCCTGCACAGAATGTCTAGAACACGGCAGTTTGATGCTGACAGGGCAATGTTAATGCTTCTTGTCCTTGGATTCCTGTTTTATATTTTTCCAGTTGGCAGCTTACCTAGTGGTTGCTCCTGTTCTTTGAGTATGTTTTCAGTGCCTGATTATTTATATGAGAGTCTGTAATATAACATATACTGGTTGAGTCGGCTGGAATACAAATAACATCTCAGAAGACGTGTGACTTTACATGAACAATTTGACTGAAGCGTCTTCTTAATGCACTGAAAGAAAGAGCATCAATTCGTCTTGTCATCCTTCGCGGATCATAGGACCACCAATACAGTTAACTCCCTTTACATGAATCCAGTATCAGTAGTAACGGTTTGATATGATATAGCCAGTCGCATGCACAATTATCGCTAGTCACATCGTATAACATCATTGAAAGGTGACAGTATCTGTTCGTGTTAACTGTCTACCACTCGTGTGGAACTAGAATTAGTTATTGCTTTTATACGAGGTGGCTTCAAATGAAAACCTTACAAAGTGAGATAACAATTAGAAAAACCATGTCTTTGTATTGTACATTTTTTTATATGATTGCTATGGATGTCAATACTGTCCAGCACGGGTCACCTCGGAGCTGACTAATAACATGACGTACTAGCTGCCGTTAAAAGATGGTCGTCCAACTATTGACATGTACCAAATATGGCCGTCCAACTATTGACATGCACCAAAGATGGCCGTCCCACTATTGACATGCACCAAATATGGCCGTCCCACTATTGACATGCACCAAATATGGCCGTCCCACTATTGACATGCACCAAAGATGGTCGTCCCACTATGGACATGCACCAAAGATGACCGTCCCACAATTGACATACACCAAAGATGGCCGTCTCACTATTGACATGCACCAAAGATGGCCGTCCCACTATTAACATGCACCATAGAGGAACAACATATTGTTATCCGTTCTTTCATTCTACGTTTAATTAGCCGTGTATTCAGCTTCAGCCGATAACGTTCATATATTGTATTTAGGTTTATCTATTCCTTTTTTTTGTTTGGGTTCATCGAAACTTTCACAGGTCTCTTTCGGGAAATCAGTTAAAGTGGTGACCCTTGGCACAGACCTCCTACATAGGTCATATGTAGTGGTAACGATTGTCACAGACTTCCTACATAAAGTAATATATAGTGGTAACGATTGTCACAGACTTCCTACATAAAGTCATATATAGTGGTAACGATTGTCACAGACTTCCTACATAAAGTCATATATAGTGGTATCAATATATTCAGGCTAGAGTTAAAAAGGAGGTAGCAGAGGAAGAAAATATGCATACATATATATTGAACAAACTAGACCAGGAAATCACGTTGCAAGAAATATAGATAAGACAACGTCATTTCTTTAAAATGTATAATTAAATCAAATGTGTGTGAGCAGAAAACATTCTACACACACACACACACACGCACACACACACGCACACACACATGCACGCACACACACACAAACTCGTGTACCCTAAAAAAAATGAAATATTAGAAGACAAGAAAAAGGTAGAAAAAGAGTCGATGTGAGAGAGGAGAAGCACTGATAGATAAAAAAAACTTATTCAACCATTATACCACTGGTTATTCCCATAATGTGGGTCGACTCAGCGGTGTTCATCTGAAAGGAATGCCAAAATTTGATACATCCCAAAGATTAAACACTTTTCTGTCTTTTAAACGGCAACACAACTTTTAGTATAACACTCCAACATTTATCGATGACTAGTCTGTAGTTCTGTACACAATGTTGGAAAATGAGTTGATCAGCCTTGTTCAAATTCCGGACTTTATTACGGATTTGTCAAACAAAACAAAAAGCTCAGGTAATCGGCGTAGAGCGTGGCGCTATTGTTCTTGTTGCTTCCATGGATAGCGGCACCTTTTCATAAATTATCAAAAATGGAAAGTTGTTCTGGAGAGGCGCATTCAAATGGAGGCTCTTGGTTTTACAAGAGCTCTGTCGGGTTTTTTTTCTCTAGATATTCTCACAGAAACTCGCATGCTAAGTGCTACATCCTAGGTGCTCGCCCTTAAGTGATGAGCTCTTCAACTGATATGTCGTCCTTAGCAGCGTTGTCTATATCAGGGCAGACTGGACTTAAAGTGATGCATTACAGAATCGATTTTATACGTAAAGTGTTATGAAGACATGACAAATATGGGTTAAGAGGCCGTTATTTTGTCCCACAGGGAATACAATCGCCAGTGTTAAAATGTTGCTGCTCTGTTGTTCTCGCTCGTTCCACTTCAATGATTTAACCTGGTGCAGTTGATAGAATGGTGATCACGTGAATCAATGGATGTTACAATGCAGCGAAAACATTATCCTTGAGATAAAATGTCACTTTTGTTTCTTCGTCGTGAGTTCTTTCAAGAGTTGTTAGTCAATGACGAATTGTGTATGATTTGGAAGAACGAGATGACAGCATACTCCAGGTGTGTGGAAAGCGTATTTCAGATCACCAGAAATGTGTGTGACGCTTCTACTGCTTGAAGACAACAGAACGCATGCGTGACACGAGGTTTTAACCGCACAAAAATCAATTTAACTACTGTTTTGTTGCCGTCAGTGAATTCACAAACCGCGGAGAGAGAGATTTTGAAATCTGAAAGTCATGTTAGCACGGCAAACACATTTGTTGGGCGCCATGCAGACGGTAATGACAAACAAATCAACAACTACACACTGAAGACAAGGCATATGTGTGCTCAAGTGATCGCGGTTTAAGTGCGGCCTCTGTCTGACCGATCCCAAGCGACCAATTCTCTAAGCAGGTCGATACCGCGTTTCCCCGACAAACGTCCCCAGAGACGATCTCTGTCGTAAACTATTGTCTGAGATTGAATCCTGTCGGAGTGGATGGCATGGCCGATCGTGAAAATAAGTGCACGGGCGTCCCGATCTGTGTCAATACTCCCAGAACGAGAGTTACCTGCCCCTACGCGAGCGCCCCCTCGGTCTTATCGACTTCCGAAAAAACCCGCCATTACCGGAATCTGTCCCAGAGGAATGCCGCAAATCTATTGGCCTATCACTCTAGCCAATCGCCACCCTTGTTAATTAGTGGCCCGTGCGTTTGTTTTCAGGGCCGCTGGGCCGCAACCTAAATTGGGATGTCCATTAATCGACAATAAAAAAGCAAATGTCTTCATCTCTAGACTCGAACTGGAGTCAATAAAATTCAGACCATGACATAATGGAATCGGAATAGCCTTGTTTGGGGAAAACGTCCCTCTGAAAGCTTGACCCTGCGCTGGAAAGGAAGAGATCCAGCGGTTTTATCCAATTTGCTCTGCCGGTCGCCAATGAAACGAGCATATTATAAGACGCAGGAGCACTTAATCTGCGTCCTGCCCTCAGGCAACACTAGTCCATTAAGGCGTCCTAGATGTCGCCTGCAATTCCATTACGAGAACTCTGTTGGCAAAACACGAATAGAGGCTAGACCGGAGTGATGAGATGCGTGTTCTGTTGACGGCAGATCTGCTGGGAAGTGAGACTATGAGGTCTAAGAGAGGTCCTCTATTTTTATTGATGAATCAAGAATCTGGCAATGGAAGAGGGAGTTGAAGATTTGAATGTCGATGAGAATAGCGAAATGAAAAGGAAGAGGCATGAAAAGATAATAGATTATCACAAAGAATTATTGGTGCAGACAAACAGAATAGAAACAGAAGAGAAACAGAAGAGAAACAGAAGAGAAACAGACTGCTTGTTATCGTAATGATTCCAAGAAATATTTCACAGGATACAAATGTATATTGTTTAATATGAAAGATTCCTCACATATATCGTTAAACATCTTCAGCTAAATTACTTTGCTAGTTAATTACTGTTTACTATGAGATAATTATCTTTATATATCCCTCTCTATCTCTTCCTCCTGATTTTTCTCTTTTTCTCTCGATATCTCCCACCCCCTTTTTTTTTCTCGTGATATCTCTCTCTGTTTTTCTCTTTCTCTCTTTCTCTCTCTCTCTCTCTCTCTCTCTTTCTCACTCTCTCTCTCTCTCTGTCTATTTTTATCATTCTCAATCACCCTCTTCCATTTTCTTGTCTGAATGATTCATCACTTTATTTACTCACACATCTATAAACTTACTGAAATCTCAACTGCTAGCCACTCACTGAAGCAGCTCATCTCTCTACTCAGTGACTCACAAACTGGGATAAATAACCACAGATAAAAGATTGCAGTGCCCAATTTTGGAGACACGCCAATAAGCTTTCAGTGTCAAATCCACAAATGTGGCATGCGCCATTAGCTTCTAATGTGAGATACACTAATGTGGCATGCGCCATTAGCTTCCAATGTGAGATACACCAATGTGGCATGCGCCATTAGCGTCCAATGTGAGATATACCAATGTGTCATGCGCCATTAGCTTGCAATGTGACATACACCAATGTGGCATGCGCCATTAGCTTCCAATGTGAGATAGACCTATGTGGCATGCGCCATTAGCTTCCAATGTGAGATAGACCTATGTGACATACGCCAACCGCTTCTATTGTAAGATATACCAATATGGTATGCGCCAACAGGTTCCCTGCGTATATTGGTTCCTTCAGGATTTTGTCATCAGTACTTCTAACTTGATTGGTAAGTCCACATGTCCACTTAACATGGCGATGAAAGCTATCACCCTTTCTTTAACCAAGTGCGCTGCGTTGTATATCGTAAGAAAGTGTCATTGTAAGATTTCGCTTATATCATCTATCCATCTTTTTGTGGTCTTCCTAACATGGTGTAAATATTTCTTATATTTCTGAAGTGGTGCAGCAGTAGCGGGGCTAGTTCAAATCCCCTTCAATTTGTTTATTGATTTTCTTTACTCTTGTACATGTCACATGTTTATATCTAGTCAAGCAGCGGGTTGTGTCTAATAAAGAAACTGTTTATATTTAATAGAGCAACTGTTTATTTCCAATAAAGCAACTGTTTATATTTAATAGAGCAACTGTTTATTTCCAATAAAGCAACTGTTTATATTTAATAGAGCAACTGTTTATTTCCAATAAAGCAACTGTTTATATTTAATAGAGCAACTGTTTATTTCCAATAAAGCGACTTTTATGCTTAATAAAGGTTTTTTTTGTATATAATGATGTACCTGTTGGATATAATAAACAAAATGATGATAGCTGTTTACAATTTGTAAAACAGTAAAATCCGTGTGCCTGTTTGTCTGTCTCGATAAAAACGACAACAGTAAACATCAGTGATGTGACATTTGCGCAGATCATTTCATGCCAGGACAACTATTTTCAGCTCTATCGTCGTTGCCTTCCGAGCTATTTAACATTTCAATTCTCCAACAATGAACTAAATAGTCTTTAAAATTGCACACCTCATCTTGTCTGGAATTTCCGTGTACACGTAGTATTTTATGCACGCTGCATCAATCACTTCCCGAGTCTGTGACGTCAGATTAGACAAGGTGTAGGAATAATTTCTCAAGGTGAAATTGGAGTAAAAGTGCTCCAACGTTGTGCTTCCTCGCTGTGCATTCTGGGGTATCAACGTTTTGCTAAATGCCTCAATTATTGTTCTCGCCGATGGAGAATGTCTAACTCCGCGGAGCTGGTGAGTAAAGCTTGTATAAAATAAAACCGCTGTTTATATCTAATAAAGCAACTGTTTATTTCTAAAGAAGCCCCTGTTTAAAACCAATAATGGATCAAGATGCTAAGCAGCGATCCATAGCTGACTGCTAGCGTCAGGGCCAGTGAACCGGAGCTGCAAAGACCCTTCTACACCTCCACGTGGTGATCCTGGATAACAGGCTGCAGCAGGGCAGACTGGCTAAGGAGAAGGGATCGAAGAGGGAATGATAACCTGGTACACAAAAAATGCTTGCTGTAGTCGGATGTGTTGGACCGAAAGGTGCAAATATCGCAGTCAAGCTGGACTACATTCTGCTACTTAGGGTTTGGTAGCGGGAGATTTGAGAACGAATGAAGCCAAGCCAAGCTATACCCAATAAAGCTGCTGTTCATATCAAGTAAAGCAGCTATTTATATCTAATAATGCCGTTTATATCTAATGAAGCCTATTTTGATCTAATAAAGCCGTCGTTTATATCTAATGAAGCAGCAGTTTATATATAATAAGGACACTTTTTTATATCTAATAAAGTCGAGTTTTATATGCAAATGCGTCAGCAAAGTATAAAACATTTTATTATCTTTTCAGAATTTTCTAGTGCCTTTTGTAGAGGTTTTATGTGATTTCAAAATAAACGCCGCTTACCCCGACAGTTGTCACGTAGTGTGCAATCAAGACTTTTCTAACTGCTATATTAAAACCTAGACTTTGTTGGGGTTCGAGCCAATCCATCTAGAGTGAGATCTGTATCATTACCGACTGACTTGCCACACGAATCTCAAAAGTAATGTGTTTCTATCTATCCATGTGACTGTTCGGCCCTCAGCCTAATAACACCAGATAGGATAACTCCATCGGAAACCAGAGAGCTATAATCGTGATGTCGTTGTCACGTGAGAGCAGGAGAAACGAGAAGAGCACTATCTCTTGTCACCTCCTGTCTGGCACCAAAACAGATGCACCGCCTCTGAGGCTGATCCCAAGGGACAACAATAAAGGATATCAGTTAACGAGCAATTCTTTCTTTCTTGTTGTCTTTGTTCTTCAATCACACAGCGTGTGTGTTTTTCTGCTCGGTGAGAAACTCTTGCCCATATTATCCATATCCACACTAACAATATCCACATTATCCATATCCACATTATTCATATCCACATCACTCATATAAACATTACCCATATCCACATCACTCATATTTACAGTATCCATATCCACATCATCCATATCCGCATTATCCATATCCACATCACTTATGTCAACATTATCAATATCCACATTATCCATATCCACATTATCCATATGCACATTATCCATATCCACATTATCCATGTCCATATTATCGATGGCCACATTATCCATGTCCATATTATCGATGGCCACATTATCAATATCCACATTATCCATGTCCATATTATCGATGGCCACATTATCCATATGCACATTATCCATATCCACATTATCCATGTCCATATTATCGATGGCCACATTATCCATGTCCATATTATCGATGGCCACATTATCCATGTTCATATTATCGATGGCCACATTATCCATATGCACATTATACATATCCACATTATCCATATGCACATTATCCATATCCACATCACTAATGTCAACATTATCCATATCCACATTATCCATATCCACATTATCCATATGCACATTATCCATATCCACATTATCGATGGCCACATTATCCATATGCACATTATCCATATCCACATTATCGTTAGCCACATTATCCATGTCCATATTATCGATGGCCACATTATCCATATCCACATTATCCATATCCACATTATCCATATCCACATTATCCATATCCACATTATCAATATCCACATTATCAATATCCACGTTATCCATATCCACATTATCCATATCCACATTATCCATATCCACATTATCAATATCCACATTATCCATATCCACGTTATCAATATCCACATTATCCATATCCACGTTATCCTCCATATCGACATTATCCATGTCCACATTATCCCTGTCGATTTGTTCTGGTGTCATCATCTGCATTATCTAGAGTTTCTTTGTGTTTGTTTTGTTGCGTTTCTCATTACCAAAATCTTCGTCTACTATTTTGGTTTATTTGCCTCTTGCCTTTTCCCTAATTCCTCCACCTGCATATCATCTTCTTATCCATCTCCTTCAGCTTTCTTTTTGGATCTTTATCTTAATCCGTTTCTTCGTCTCCTCTCGATTATTTTATCCTATCCTTCTTATCTTCCTTTTCTGTATCTCCACTCCCATTTCCTCCAAATTGTATTCTCCCATGTTTATGCTCATCATCTTCTACCTGTCCAGTCTCCTGAATTTGTGTGTGGTTATATGTGGTTATATGTGGTTATATGTGGTTATATCTCATTTTGACTCCGTCTCTCTCACCAGAACTGATTTTTATGTTCACTCTTTCTTGTTCACATCTTATCTCTCTCCCTCTCTGAACCTCCTTCTCATCCACCCCCCCCCCTATATATTTCTTTTCACCTGTATCTTACACGTTCTCACCCATCTCTAACCCGCTCTCACCCTCTCTAACCCGCTCTCACCCGCTCTCACCCGCTCTCACTCCTCTCTAACCCGCTCTCATCCCTCTCTAACCCGCTCTCACCCCTCTCTAACCCGCTTTCACCCCTCTCTAACCCGCTCTCACCCATCTCTAACCCGCTCTCATCCCTCTCTAACCCGCTCTCACCCCTCTCTAACCCGCTATCATCCCTCTCTAACCCGCTATCATCCCTCTCTAATCCGCTCTCATCCCTCTCTAACCCGCTCTCACCCCTCTCTAACCTGCTCTCACTCTGTTGCTATACACTGTAACGAGCTTTCTCTCTCGCTCTCTCTCTCTCTCTCTCCCTCGTTTTATTTTCATTTTCTCACTCTTTCTCATTTTCACTCACACCACCACTATCTCCTAAATATCTCTCTCGCGCTATATCTCACTCTCTCTCTCCCCCCCTCTCTCTCTCTCTCTCTCTCTCTGTCTATCTGCTATCGATTGCCTCTCTGATGTTTTGTTCCCAAATGGTGGCCGACCTTCTCCGTCTCGCCACCGATGTATAACGATCACTCCGTTGACATTTGCCCATCCCTGTAGATGTCAGCCTGTGGATTTGTATCATCACGCGATTTTAGAGGCATTTCCTCGCGATTCTGTCTGGATGTTTCTTAGATATTTCATTTATTCTGTACTTAGCCCCTGACGATGACCATTTGGTTGTAAAGTAAGTTTTTCAGCCGTAGACTAATTTTAAGATTAATTTTAATATATTTTATTGTTTTTTTTCCAATTTTTCACTGCATGTTCTCTTGTCCTTAACATTAATGTTATGTACTTATTCTGTGTATACAATGAGTTATAGATCATATTTGTAATCATGTAATCATGAAATGATAGTCATCCTTCGAAGAATATGTCAAATTGCAACTTTGCTAATATATGTGTTTGACTGACTCTTTTCACAGCTGACTATGCCTCCTACACATCGACACCTCCTTACTCACAGTACGCCAACACACCATATGCTTCAGACCCAACCACCTGGAATATTAGAAACACTGCCAATCTTATAAGTAAGTAATGCTTATATATGTAGTGTGCCGGAGTCTTTGTGTATGACAAAGGCGAGAATAACACCACTGCCTCTTAGAGAGCATGTCGTAAGAAGCGACTAACTGTGATATGGAATAATACTGACCATAGTTCAGTGGTTTGTTAAGAAATGGCTCCTAATAGGCGGTTGGTCTACTTTGCTCTAGTGTTTGAATCTATTAAGATGGAATCGCACATCGGTTAACTACCCTCCGCAGCACTTGTCTCAACAAAGCGGAGTAATACGCCGCTCGAGCCTAAACCACTAAGCAAGAAGTCCTCCTCTCAAATACATCTAGATCACGCGGGAGCTGGGACCCATACAAGGGCACCTGCCTCTGTAGAAGTACAGGTCGACTATGACTAAGATATATAAATATACATACGTACCCCAAGTCAACCAACGTTTTTACCCGTCCACCTTGTCTTATCATCAAACTCCCCCCAACTCTTTTACCCGTCCACCTTGTCTTATCATCAAACTCCCCCCAACTCTTTTACCCGTCCACCTTGTCTTATCATCAAACTCCCCCCAACTCTTTTACCCGTCCACCTTGTCTTATCATCAAACTCCCCCCAACTCTTCATATCTCACACGTCCAGCACTTCCAGTTGCTCAATGGGACATGGAAGAAAGCAGATTCACAGTATCTCTCGGGACCGTATTAGCAACAGGGAAATTATGTCCCTGAACCAATTTCCATGACATTGTAGATGCTACATTGTTATGAAAATTGAGATGGACGCGGCATATGGATAGTATGCCTCACAACAGATGGACACAAAACGTGGCGTACGGATGACCCTGAACTTTAAACGCCGGCCCGGAGTCCACAACTGTGATGGAGAGATGTCCTTGGTCCAACACGGTATTCCTAGGCTAAAAGCCCGAAGTGAGTTTAAACAAAGTTTGGCTACCTGGCATCATGTAATCGATATGTCTGATTGAATACCAGGATGTGGTCAAAATACGATAGTGCAGCCAGTCTGCTTGCATCAGGGTCAGCGAACCATTGCTGACCAAGACCCTATTCCGTCTGCATGAGGCGGGTGTGGAAATAGGATGTACTAGTCACCAATGCAGTAGGAAGGCATATCTGGTACTAAAAAAGCCAGCTGAAATCGGTTGTGTCGGGCCGAAAGGCGCAGAAATCGCAGTCTCTTGGTAAACTACGACGCAACATGCTTTTCAGGAAGAACTTCGAAGAAGAAGAATAGCAGGATTTCAGACAGAAAGATAACCTATGTTATCCATACATGACATGTTATATCTATATAATATGTGGATATGTTTGACAAAATTCTCCTATTACAATACCTGAGTCATATTTCCCATCACAAGCTCATGCAGCCTCATTAACATAATGCTATTTCTACTGCCGTCAAACTTTAGACACGTCAGTCCATGAAGTAGCTATATTAGAAAGTTAATGACACGTCAGACGTTGATGAGTTATCAATTGCTTACAGAATAATCTTCGTCATTGTTTGTCATGCTGTTAACTTTTTCTTCTTTTCTACCTTGCGTGAAGTCTTCTTTTTTGTTTGTAGCTGCTTATAGTTTGGCCAAAAGTCAACCTTTACTGCTCCGCCTCTTGTGATATTCTGGCTGGTTCTTTGCTCACATTCGAACTCCGGTAAGAGACTGGAATCGCCCTTTTCTGAATTTTTTGTTTTTTTAACTATATTTATCGACTTGCAAGTCATCTCTTATGTTCTTTCTTGTTCTTCGTTCAGCACTAATCCAATTATTAGGCCATTATTTGTATATATCGTTGAAGTGTTTAGCTTATTGATTTTCTCGAATTTGTTTTCATGAATCCATCCACTTGTTGATAACATTATTTGACCTATTTTCCTCTGACCTTCCATAGACCCTACCTACTATTACTCACCAAGCATGCGCCCAGACCCGACCTCCAGTGTCGCATCTCCAACAAAGACATAATGACATCATCTACATTACCTGGGACGTCTGGAGAGCTTACCTTAGGATGACATTTTTCTTCATGCTGGCCGTTATTGAAATTATGTATTATTTTTGTTATTAATAATATTTTATGGGAGCCCGTTATAATGTCTGACAAACTTGATCATCAGTCTACGATCACACTATTTGTTTATTGATTACAAATGTCTTATAACAAATATAAAAATCAATATAATTTCATAATTAATTTATAACGTGATTTCATTAAATGATTTTCGATTATACGTTCTGTGTTACTTATCTGCGCGTATCAAGATAATTCAATAATTCACTTATTTCACTTGTTTATATATCAAGAAAATCTAAATGCATTTGATTGTGTGTCTGTGGATGTGGGAATATTTCCTATAGAGTTTTAGGAAGAAAGCTTATGTTTGAGCATATATGCGTGCATGTATGAGGACTGTCAAATAATGTCACACTGATATTATTATGTTTTATAAGCGTTGTATTTTTGTAACTCCGAGCGTACTTTGTCACATTAGACAACTATGTTTGACACTATTTAGATAGTGTGCTTTCAGGGCTGTAATATGCGTTTAAAACGTCTGTGTTTTTTGTGTGTTAGCTCTTTTTACATTTCAAATAAGGTGAGTCGCCTTAAATGATTTATCAGTAATATGAGATGTGCGCTTTTCGTATGTGTATATCAATATTGTTTTGTTTGTTGTTTAGCAGTGGTTAGCGCGCTGGCTTAGTATCTGAGTGGTCCTGGGTTCATTCCCCAGTTAATGTACCGTGCTTGTATGTACATGGGGATATTTGTCCATCCAGTAGAAGGTGATGTGATCCGTGCATGCTACGGTTCCCTGAAAGCAGGTACACTCGCTTTGAAATACGATTAATGAACATTACAAACGTGTCCCAATGTTTTGTTGGTCTGAGAGAATTTGTATATGTAATATAGGACAGGTGGTTAGTTTGGCTGAATCTAGGACAGGTGGCTAGATAGTTTGTCTGAATCTAGGACAGATCGTTAGTTTGTCTGAATCTAGGACAGGTGGCTAGATAGTTTGTCTGAATTTAGGACAGATGTTAGTTTGTCTGAATCTAGGACCGGTGGTTAGTTTGTCTGAATCTAGGACAGATGGTTAGTTTGTCTGAATCTAGGACAGATGGTTGTGTGTCTGAATCTAGGACAGATGGTTAGTATGTCTGAATTTAGGACAGGTGGCTAGATAGTTTGTCTGAATCTAGGACAGGTGGCTAGATAGTTTGTCTGAATCTAGGACAGGTGGCTAGATAGTTTGTCTGAATCTAGGACAGATGGCTAGATAGTTTGTCTGAATCTAGGACAGATGGTTATTTGTCTGAATCTAGGACAGATGGTTTTCTGTCTGAATCTAGGACAGATGACTAGATAGTTTGTCCGAATCTACCACAGATGGGTAGACCAATTTATAATTGGGTAGACTTGAGCGTGTCGGTACCTAGAATCAACCTAGTACATTTACCACTAAACAACAATGGCTCTGATTGTACTGCCACTTATGAGCTCATAGCAACCACGAATTAGGATGGTGTTCAACATATAAATTAGATAACATTTATCAAATAATGTAGAAACCTCTTGGCTTGTAAATTGCGTCCTTACATATCATTACTCAAAACTACCACAACCAGATACTAGTATGACATACGAAGAGTCAAAACGGCTTATTAGAGCTAGATACATGACCAAATTGGAAACCGAACATACTGGCTACATAAAAAACGATGCATATTACCAGTTGAACAGAAGAGAGCAGGTCGTGGTCTTCAGACTTCGCACTGGCCACAATAGACTGAGGTACCACCTATTCAACAAATTAAAGATAGGTGGCACTGACGAATGCTCATGTGGTACCAGGAAAATGACCGCTGAGCATTTGCTGCAAAACTGCCCGACAAACGAGGATCAGAGAGAGAGCAGATGTGGCCATCACCAGTGGCAACACTAGACAAGCTCTATGGCAGTGTCGACAGCCTCAGGATGACCGCTGCTTTTTTCGAAAAAAATAATGGTTGCTGTCTGACTGCGTACGATGAAGAAGAAGAAGATTACTCAAACAGATAGTTTATTCAGTTGTTGTCTGTGTTTCTGATAATGTATGGGGATAATGAGACTTAGTTGTAACGTCACTAGCGTCTGTATGTGACTAGTAGAACTAGTTCACGTTTTGTGCTATAATTCACTAACTCCTATATGGGGCTAATGAGAATTAGTTCCTCCGTGGTGCTAGACTTAACTAGTTCTTCTATGTGGCTATTGAGGACCAGTTCCCATGTGGTTCTAGAATTTACTAGTTCCTATTTGTGGCTAATGAGAATTAGTTCACTCGTAGCTCTAGAATTTACTAGTTTCTATATGTGCCTATGAGAATTAGTTCACTTGTAGTTTTATAATTTACTAGTTCCTATATGTGGAAAATGAGGACTAGTTCACCTTTGGGGCTAGAATTTACAAGTTCTTCTATGTGGCTAATGAGGGCGAGTTCCTATGTGGTGATAGCATTTACTAGTTCCTATACGCAGCTATTCAGAGCTAGGATCATTTTGGCATTATAATCCAGTAGTTCCTACATGAGACTAATGAGAAGTAATATCACGTGGTCTTCCGTTCCCCTCATTCTATGCAGAGCTTCTGTAACGATCAAGGGCAACGTGTTTATTTGTATGTTTGTTGGTTTATTAAACTCCCAGTGTTCACCTTGTAAAAGATGGTATGTATGTATTCTCGCCATGAAGAGGATTCTAATGATATTATGTGAGAGATGAATGATCCTGTACGTTATGAAAACTTCATTATTACTTGTGTTATCAGAAGCACAAACACGATTTTTATAAACACTTGTTACATTATTAATGTACTGCTATTTTTGTTGGCCATAAAAATCATATTTCTACAGTACAGGTATTATGCTTGCCCAAGGAAGATATTACTACTTGTGAAGTTTATTGTACATTACTACAAATCATTTTTATATACCGTATATCAATTCTTTTTTACTACATGTTAATTTGAGTTTATTATGAAAAGTCACAAATAATGAAAGACGGTAGACATTTTTTTTCAGTTCACAAAACGAGTCTCCTGTGGCTTTGGGATTGTTTGATTTGAAATGTAAAGCTCAATATTATGTATATTCTAATATGGTGAAATACAGGTGGCGAAACAGAAGTTCACTTACAGCACATTTTGTTTCGTTGTTTGATATTATGACTTCGCGTTTTTAATGCATGTAATTTCCACGTTGTATTAGCATGTCTTGACAAGCTCTTGACAACTCTTGCCAATAAGTGACATAAACATGAACTGACTCTATGTGTGCTCTGTGCCCAGAGTGACATAAACATGAACTGACTCTATGTGTGCTCTGTGTCCAGAGTGAAATAAACATGGACTGACTCTATGTGTGTACTCTGAGTCCAGAAAATCATGTTTTATTCGGTATTTCAAAATTATTTACATATTTCCGTATCAATCGCTTAACGTAGTGTGACAAGGCGGATCGGTTGATTGTCTCTTGCAGTAAACGGTCGATGTTCACTGCCCACTCTAAACACACTTCAATATACTCAGTTGTAAATGGAACTGGACTTCCAGCTAGAAGAAGTAAGGAAGGACACAGGTCTTGGTCACTCGTTCTACTCATAAAATGATGCATCAACGTGCAATGAAGCCATCAGAGAATATTTCAGAGCCACCACGTAAGCTACAAATAAACGCAAAAAAGGTCCATATTAGATATTAGGAAATATGTTTTTAGTCAGAGAGTGGCGAATGCTTGGAATGCGTTGCCACAGGAGGTAATAGGGGTAGGAACAGTTAATGCATTCAAGAATGATTGGCTTTACATAGTTTTTAGAGGAAGGAAATGTAAATGAAACTTGTTGAATTCAGACTCTACAGAGTCTTCTAAACAAATATAAAGACGTTAAGGTAAGTAAGCAACGAAGTTTGTGCTCCTGCGTCGGCACTTTCAGCAATGAAAGGAACTGAGAGCATTGTGGGTCATCCGTGTGCACTGAAGCCGGTTCTAAGCGCCGTTTTCAATCCCACATGATTACGTTTGTTTGCTGAAATCGCAGTCAGACAGTAACCATTATTTTTTCGAAAAAAGCGGCGGTCATCCTGAGGCTGTCGACACTGCCATAGAGCTTGTCTTGTGGTTCCACTGGTGATGGCCACATCTGCTCTCTCTGATCCTCGTATGTCGGGCAGTTCTGCAGCAGATGCTCATCGGTCATTTTCTCGGTACCACACGGGCATTCGTCGGTACCACCTATCTTCAATTTGTTGAATAGGTGGTACCTCAGTCTATTGTGGCCAGTGCGAAGTCTGAAGACAACGACCTGCTCTCTTCTGTTCAACTGGTAATAGGCATCGTTTTTGGTGTAGCCGGTATGTTCAGTTTCCCATTTGGTCATGTATCTGGCTTTAATAAGCTTTGACTCTTCGTACGTCATACTAGTATCTGTTTGTGGTAGTCTTGCACCTTCTTTTACCAGTCTGTCTGCCTCCTCGTTGCCTTGGATGTTGCAGTGTGATGGGACCCACTGTACCACTACCCTTTTTGGTGCGGACTGCTGGCATAGTTGACAGAGTGCTGCTCTTAAGTCATTAAGCTCAGTGTTTTTCTGGCTTTTTAGCGCTGTGACTACGGCCAGAGCATCTGTAAGCAGGACTGTATGGCTTTCATTTTCTTTATGTGTCACCATTTCTTCCACTGCCGCCCTCAGTGCCTCTGCCTCCGCTCTGAAATTGCTTGTGTACTTACCAGTAGCGAATGACAGTGTTATTTTTCTGCCATTTGGTAGGTTCAGGAATGCTCCTGCCCTTCCGTTCTGTGTAGTGTTTGTTACAGAACCGTCGGTGTATGCATGGGTCCAGTCCATGCTTGGGTAGTTTTTTCGATATAAAGCTTAGGATAGTATCTCTCCTTTCTTTTTCAGTCTGGCAGTTTTTGTTTCCAATACCTGGTATATTTTCTACCACCTCTGGAAATATATCCTGCCTCCAGGTAGGTTTTCGTACAGTAGTGATGGGTTTTGGTGTTGTTAGTGCGTTTATGGGATCTTCGTGCATCTTTGCTTTGGCTATTTCTGCAAAGTTTCTCCGCTTTAGTTTCCCATTTCCCAAATTGTTTAGTCTCTGGTGCATTGGATGGTCATTCAGTCTTCGGAGTTTCTCTGACTGCAGCTGGGCTCTGCAGTCTCTTCTATCGATCATGGGTTGCAGCTTTGTAATCTTTTCAAGTTCTACAATTGGCGTTGACTTCATGCCTCCTGTTATAACTCTCATGGCTTGGTTTTGAAGTTTGTTAACTTTATCGAAGTTCGCCTTTGCTGCTGTTGTCCATGCCGCAATGCCATACTCGAGAACTGGTCTCACTCTTCCAGTGTACAGTTTCTTTAGTAATTATGTGGCATTCAATTCGTTATGGGGCCCTTAAGTTGTTCTGTGGCACTGAATTCGTTATGGGGCACTTAAGTCGACTTAAGTCGTTATGATACATTTAAGTTGTTCTGAGGCACTTAAGTTATTACGTGACACTTAAGTCGTTATGGGACACTGAAGTCGTTATGGGACACTGAACTCGTTATGGGACACTTAAATCTTTCTGTGGCACTGAAATCGTTATGGGACACTGAACTCGTTATGGGGCACTGAACTCGTTATGGGACACTGAACTCGTTATGGGGCACTGAACTCGTTATGGGACACTTAAATCTTTCTGTGGCACTGAAATCGTTATGGGACACTTAAATCTTTCTGTGGCACTGAAATCGTTATGGGGCACTGAAGTCATTATGGGTCACTGAATTCGTTATGAAACACTGAAGTCGTTATGAGACACAGAAGTCGTTATGGGACACTTAAGTCGTTCTTGTGCAAGTATTGAAATGAGAACGTTTGGTGATAGGTTATTCGATTTTTAGAATGGACGGTCAAGATTACCGAGATCTACGTAATTAAAACAGCAGATACATTAGCATTTCTGGTCCTTCAGTGTGGTATCTAATGATGTTTCATTGTGGTATGAGTGATTGTTTTCTTGTGGACATTGATTATGTTTCGTGGTAGCAGCCAGTGATATTTGAGAGTGGTAATTAGTGATGTTTCATGGTGTTCATAGATGGCGTTACTGGTTTGTAATCAATTATGCTTCAAAGCAAAAATAATTGATGTTCCAGGGTAGTAATCAGTGATGTTTCATATGACCACCAGTGATGTTCAATGATGGCACTTGGTGGTAATTAGTTAATTGTAAGTTTGACCATCAATGATGGTTTAGGGTGGTAATAAACACTATTTGAAAAAGGTATTCAGTGATGTTTCGGGGCGTCAGTCCGTAATGTTTCATGGTTACTTTCAATGATGATTCAGGGTGGCAATCAGTGATGGATGTTTCAGGGTGGTAGTAAGTGATTTTTACAGATGATAATCAGTGGCCATCAGAAATGTTTCAGGGTGATAATCAGTAATGTTTCAGAACGGGTTCAAGTCGATAAATTTAAAACGAAGGATGATCACTAAAAGAAAGTGGGAGGTCAAAGGTAGAGAATGTTAACAATGTTGCGACAGCCATTGCAAGGTCAAGTCTTATCTCACACACGAACATTATCAACACAGAATGTGTCTGATAAGCAGACAGTTCAGAAACAGAATGTGTCTGATAAGCAGACAGTTCAGAAACAGAATGTGTCTGATAAGCAGACAGTTCAGAAAGAGAATGTGTCTGATAAGCAGACAGTTCAGAAGTATTCTTTCACATTTGGATTGATCGCGGTGTTTCCAAACTTTTTTACACCTGCGAACCGGAACAAAAAAGAAATATTTGGTCTCCATTTTGTAGAGACTCAAATTGTACAACACAATAACACATCTTGCCTTCCAAAATACCACAGGACTTTATTATCAGATAAATTAACTTCTAAAAACCTTCTCTATCAATTTTCGAAAATGCCTAATTTACGTATCGCGATATTTGCTTGTATCACCCCCCCCCCCCCTCCCTTTTTCCCCCTTAAAAACAGCAACAACCCCATTACTTTGATAAACAATATAAACACACACGAACAATAGATGAGCTCTTGCGTTCGAAAAGTACGGATACTTGTGTAGCTGACGTCATTTGTAAACATTAACCAATCAGAACTTAGATCACATCAAGCCGATCTCCACAGAGTGTGGCTTGTCGCAATCACTTTATCGCGGACCGGTAGGACATTTCTGCGGACCAACCGGTCCACAGACCCGGCGGCTGAGAAACACTCGTTTAGATCGTACTACGACTATATTCAATACTTACATCATTTTAGGATCAGAAATAATCGCTCAACAAATGCATTTTTTTTCATTAAGGAGTTGGGTAATTAGATGTCGAGTTCTCAAATGTGTGATAAAAGGCCTGTTCGTCAACTGGACGGACCGAGTTCGATTCTAAGATTCTTATTACTTTCATTTCGTCGTTATTGATTGCTATAAGTGTTCTCTGGATTGCATATGTTTCTCCTTACGATGAATGCCATTACACTGTTTTAGATCGGCAAGACCGTTTGTAATATCATAACCACGGAATTGTGTATTTTAGTAAGACCACTCACTATCATGAAGTCGGATTCAATTGATACTGCTCAACTAAGATGGGATGTTCTGGTAACAGATCACACACACAGTACAATTACTGGTTTGCTCATCAAGTGAAATGAATTAGCAAAACGTTACATTATCCCATCATGCATCTTTAGTCCTCATTAATTGAGCATGGAACAATTTATAATTTTTAATTTGTATAAACTGATCGTTCTATATATAAATATATATGTACACACACACACATATACATACATACATACATATATAAATATATATATGTGTGTATATATGTATGTGTGTGTATGTACATATATATATGTGTGTATGTTGACAACATTGGTAATAGAAGCATAAAAGCGACAAAGATATTTTCTTAGACTACAAATCCAGGTGCCAATCTTGGTTAAGTCTAAGGCTGTAGTTCTTGTTTTGCACATAAAGAAATTATGTGCTAGTAGACGTAAACAGAACATAGGGACGTCAGATCACCTGGAAATAACACCTCCTCATCACTGCGCTGGCTTCGCATCTGAGTGGTCCTGGGTTCATTCCCCAGTTGAGGCGGTAATGTTTTTTTAGACCGCAACGTCTCCCGGGTCGACCCAGCCTTAAATGGTTACCGGCTCAGTCCGGGAAGTGAAAGCGGCGAGGGAGAGGAGATGGCTACCACCCTCATTTAGCCGAGCCTTTGATTTGTGAGATCGCTAACACCTCACACCCCTAGGGCAGTAAGGCTATGGGTTACTTTACTGTTACATCACATCACATGAGTCGGTTCTTGAGCATAACATTTTTTTTAAACCATTGCATACTATGCGACCAAAAGGTCTTCGTTGGGATCAATGGACAACACAAATAAAAATAACTAATCTAAACGGCAAAGAGGAAAATGGATAAATAAATGCAATACTCGTATGTTTGTTTAACAAATAAAAGTATAAATATTGACTGTATATTATGTATTCATGTTAATCATTTTTTTTCTTTTGCAATCTTCAATTGGTACGATCAAATAAATTCAGAAAAAATTCAGAGCCCTAATTTTCTAGTGTCATGCCTGGTCACATGGAAAACGCATGACTTTTTGTTTTGACGAATTTGTATTTCCACTTTAGCGCTCACATAAATATGGCGCCATCGTGTAAAACCCGGTCGTTTTGGCCCAGATATGGCCCAAAGATATGTAGATGTACCGTGTTAAGTTATATTACCTTCTGCAATTTATGCTCATCTTTATTCCAGGTATTTACAAATTCATTTATTCAGTTACCGAATATTGTTTAATTCAATGTATTATTTCATCCTCATAAATTATGTTAATGATATTTTGACAAAATATTATTATATCAATTGTACCTATATTTGTTCCCTGTGTTTGCATGTCATGTTTTAGAAATCCACAATTTTGTTCCGCCTGATCAGATAAACATATCAAACGTCCAAGGAACTCAATATGTTTGTGTTTTAGAATCGATTTTGGCAGTAGAAGTACACGATAGGTTTGATGGCTTCCTTCGATGTATTGTCCGGTATAAACCAGTTGTCGAGTCTGTGTCAGCTACCGTTAGAACTGTCGCTGCAAAACAGCGACATCTTGTGACTATTCTGGAACAGAGAAATTTAATCATATCTCTTCAACTTTTCATGGTTCATTAACTATGCCTATCTGATGAGTTGCCATTTACGTATGTATTACCAAGTTGCATATTAGACGCCTCTTCTACTATCGTGCTGTTAGCTAGTTTAGGCAAAAATTTGTGTCTGATGACAGGAAGCCAAATGTTGTTTAAATATAACCATGGTCTTGTCCTGGAGTACCATGATAAACAACGGACTTTACTTTATCCATCTCTCTATCTCATTGGCGGGAAACAGAGCAGACGTTTATAGTTGTGCAGTCACCAGAACATGACGTTTCGTGGCCGTCTGGTGTTCGACATGCGCACTACATGCTCGAACATCTGTATCATCATAACAAGGCAAATATATTCGACGTCATTGCTGGAGGTTTGATGTCATACTTCAGTGTTAGTCCTTTTTTATATGTTTGCCTTGACTTTCCATTGACTATCACCCGGCCGTCTATCTATATGCTCTGACTGCAGCTGTCGCCTGAGCTAAGTGCGGTACAACATTTAACAACAGTTACAACTTTGATGCACATTTATTTGTAAGTTATACCCGTAAAGTCAGTCCGTCTGTTTCGAAACTGTAGACTTTCATCAAGAGAAAAATACACTCTGAATACAAAACAATAACACAAGTTAACCATTTCATATCTTTCATTTCAACTTTCGGTACGCAGAAAGCATTTATTTCGTCTGATAAACACTTTAACTTCTTTGTTTAGCTGTTCAGGTCGCCCATACTGGGGTTTGTCAAATTTGATGAACAGTAAATAGGCTTACAGCAGTTAGCGATCATAGCTGACTGCTAGCTTCATGGTCAGCAAACTAGATCTGACTAAGATCCTATTCCATCTCCAAGCGGCGACCCTGAAAACAGGCTGCACTAGTGCAGTATGGTTATGAGAATAGTGGTCGCAGTGGGAAGGCAAACCCGGATCCTACAAATGTCAGCTAATACCGAATGTGTCGGGCCGAAATGTGCAGATAGTGCAGCCAATCTGTAAACTACATCTCAACGTTCTTGTTTGGACGAACACCAGGGATGATGACTCTTGCCTCGTCTCTTACTAGCTCGAGTTTATTTACTCTCGTCTGTGTTATTATTCTTTCGACTTCTTTAGTTGCTTTTATGTAGACGTCTTCAGATTATCTTGGATTTCACACTTTGATTATTTTCTTAGTTTATTCTAATAGCTTCTACTGCCATTGTTCTTGTTCTGTTTCGGTAACATGAGACAAGACTTCTTTGCTTGTTAGATGTGACAAAATGTTGTCACATCGGAGAAAACAGAATCATTCAAATGACATACGTCATTGTAGTAATAATAAATATATTTTGTACGTTTAAATACCTCAACACAATCATCGCTTAGTCCCGCTCCTGGAATCCCCGAGAGGAGATTTATAGAGCAGAGGAATAAATGTCGCTTGTCTCTGCAGTCGACCGGCAAGTGGTGTACATACATTATTTCATCTCCTGTAGATTTACGGAAGTTCTGATCACGTCTCTCTTGGTCAGAAGATCATTGGGCAAACCATTCGGCCAACCCCATGCTAGTAACCACGGACACACATTCTAGAAACAATACATGCTAACTGTGGAGTAAAATCACATAGTTACACATCTCTGTGTCTATCACATTTGCTAGGAAATCAATTCAGTTTACTTTTCTAAAATAGAAATTTGAGAAGCCAAACTGAGGAAGCTATACCACAGATAATCATTGGAGAATGTACTGCTGCACGAACATGTCTTATATTCTAAGTAAATATGTTAACGACTGTTCTGGGATTGTATTTATTTTCACAGTAAATAAACTAACAACTGTGGGAGTCCTATCTGGGATTGTATATATCTTCAGAGTAAATAGACTAACGACTTTGGGGGTCCTATCTGGGATTGTATATATCTTCAGTTTAAAGACGGTTGGGGTCCAATCTAAGATTATTTTTACCACCTGGTCAAATGACATTACATTGCATTATTATTATTTTCTTACCAAAAGCAAATTTGTTAAATAAGGCAAACATTTCCTCATCAGTTTTAGTTCTTTTTAATCAACAGTACTAGGTAGCAGTTTATCAACAGCACAAAATAACAGTTTTTCAACAGTATTAGGTAAAAATGTAGTAACAGTACTAACAGTTTATCAACAGTACTAGGTAACAGTTTATCAATAGTACTAACTAACAGGTTATCAACAGTACTTACAGGTTATCAACAGTACTGACTACAGTTTAAAAAACATAGTGCCCAATATTGAGTTTTGTTTCCAACTCCACTGACGAATATATGCTCCACTCAAACCAACGTCTATCATCACCATTATAGTAAAAATAAGCAGAGACAGTAATATATCAACGCATCGGGCATGTTAGTCAAGGTCGGGCACAATATACTGATCTGACATGTTAGTCAAGGTCAGGCACAATATACTGATCTGACATGTTAGTCAAGGTCAGGCACAATATACTGATCTGACATGTTAGTCAAGGTCAGGCACAATATACAGATCTGACATGTTAGTCAAGGTCAGGTACAATATACTGATCTGACATATTAGTCAAGGTCAGTCACAATATACTGATCTGACATGTTAGTCAAGGTCAGGCACAATATACTGATCGGACATGTTAGTCAAAGTCAGGCACAATATATTGATCGGGCATGTTAGTCAAGGTCAGGCACAATATACTGATCGGACATGTTAGTCAAGGTCGGGCACAATATACTGGCCAAGACCCTCTCCTCGATCACCACCTCCTTAGAAACAGGTTGTTTTCATGGCAGCCAGGCTTTCGAGGGATAGATCGACGTGATCCCGTAGTAGTGAATGACACAAAGATTAAACCAAGCATAGCACTACCGCCTGAAAGACCGCTGTCCACCCTTATCTGCATTCTTGGGATGTGAGGAAAACTACTGCATGCAGCCACTTAACGTCCTCTTCAAAGCGCACAAAATAGTAAACTCACTCATTGTGGACATTAAAGAACAACAAACAAATATGTATGCCCATATACACGAGAACGTATACATTACATGGGGCAAAAGTCATAAATATCAACTTTGTGTACCATACTTTCCGGCAACTGCAGCCTACCTGGGTGTAGTGTAGCAGGCAATTTTATAATACCTTTTATAGCCCCTTTCTTGTGCCACAGATGTGATGATTTTGTTTTAGAGATGGCTGCTCATTAGGCTGTCGAGTTCTGAAGTCAGTGAAAGATAATCATAAGGCCTGAACCGCTTATGTGCAGGTCTGTGACTACTGCTTCCGGTGTGCCCTCCCCTGCTGCCTCGTCGTTCGCCACCACCACAAGGCTTTTGGATGCCGTTTGTGCATGACCTCCGACGTATGTTGTAACGAAAAGATTATCTTTAAAACAAAAATCCGCGTCTACAAGTTTTGCGTTGCCCCAGTCCTGCTTTACGCCTCAGAAACACGGACATTAGTCAAACATGACATGTCGAGACTGGAGGCCTTTCACTTGCGCAACCAGTGGCGTATACTGTGCATTCGATGGCATGACTACATTCACAACGTGGAGGTATCTGCTAAAACAGGCATCCACTCAATCTCAGAAACACTTAACCGCCGTCGAGTTGTTTTTTTCCAGGTAATATTATACGGCTGGACCAGGACACCCCGATTAACAAGATACCTCATTGGTCGTTACTCGGCGCCAAAACACTTCCTTGGACCTGCTGAAGGCGCAGAAGAGCCCGTCTCCGCACAATTTGGCTCCGGCAGATAGCAACCTCTCGGTCCGCTATAGAATGAGGCCTGGGGCCGTGCCGCAGCAGTGGGTCATAGATGTGGCCGACCGACATAACGGTGCTCAGAATCTTAAGAGAACTTATTTTTATTATTATTTTTCATTGTGAGACGTGGGCTATGTCGTGAGTTGTGCGTCAATTTAATTAAAATGAGGGAGATTTGCTGAGTCAGCTACATTCTCCCGTCTCGGTCCGACATGGTCTAGAGGTAAGACAGTGTCGAGACGGCTGATGAAGTGTCTCGATGCAGGAGATGACCATGGTTTCTTCTGTGTCTCGTCGTGTTCTTAGCATATTTCAAGGTCTGCTGACCCTGCCTTTTTGGCATTTGGTCATGATACGTGCGTCTTCTGTCCAACCTGGCGTGACTAGGCTCCACGCGATTAGGCAGGCATGGTATACTTCACCGAGAGGATACCCCCCCCCCCCACCCCCTTTGAGACTGCTAGTTGAAGTTGTGTATCGAGGTGTAGTTGCTGGTCATGCTACAGCTTTTCGCAGCCATGTGCTGTCTCTTTCTGACTATCCATTACACATGTGTGCGTTATTGGGATCATTTACCCACGCGGGCTGCAAACATTTCGTGACCTCTGGGTCAATACGTCATTTTCGTAGAACGTGACCTCACATCTCTTCCTAGCAGTGTAAAGATAATAAAATCTTACAATATCATCAAAAACGGATGCCTCTACAGACGTATGCCTCAGAACAAGCAAGGACAAGGTCATATATGCGTGCCACACAGCCACTTCTCTCGCTTCGCCGTTTGTGATGAATTATTCTGTGTGAAACACAGCTCGTCAGAGAAGTGAACACCGCCACGTGTGTAACTGTGTCTGTGTGTGTGTGTGTGTGTATATATATATAAATATAGATATATATTATACATGTGCATACACCAGTACATAGCGATTTGTAGAAGGTGTTTGAGAAAAGAACATCCATTTTACAATTGTGTATGTGTATGTGTGTGTGTGTGTATGTGTATGTGTGTGTGTGTGTATGTGTATGTGTGTGTGTGTGTATGTGTATGTGTGTGTGTGTGTATGTGTATGTGTGTGTGTGTGTATGTGTATGTGTGTGTGTGTGTATGTGTATGTGTGTGTGTGTACTGAAAGAATCAATATCGTGTTTATTAATCCACCGGATGTGTTTAATATCCCGTCAGCATATCAATTTATTGTTGGTGAAACACTCATTTAAAGAAAATGATTCTTTGACTGGTGGTTTGCGGAGTCGAATGGTTTGGATGCCTGCCTGCTGACAGTAAGGGCAGCGGATAGAATCCCCGGTAAAACATACGTTGTTTTTATGTTGAGGTGAAATAAACAGACATAACCAGCACACGACGTGACGACGGCAGTGGTGAAGTGGCCTGCAGTCCACAACCTTTAGAAACCCATCGGCTACCCCAGCAATGTGAATAATGTCGTAAGGCAGTTTTTGTTTATTCCTTGACTAAGAGTACAAATTGCAGTGCAGAGTTGGCAGAACAAATATCAACAGTACAGTACGTTTGAATGTGAAAACTTCCTTTTATTGACTTTTTTAGTTGGCAAATGTATGTCATATTTATAATTACTTTATGTAAATGGAGTTATCGGCGACCTCATATGAATAACAATTTTATAGAAGCAACCAATACATGAATATATACATACTTTGACGAAGACTTCCTGCAAACATGTCTAATATATTAGTGTTCCCCCATGCGGGAGCGGGAAAAAGACGGATATAAAACTTGTTAATCAATAAATTACATTCAGAGATTGTTTATTTGTTCCTCATTTTGTTAGTTTAATTTTTGCGTTCTTTCTAATTATCATTGTTTTGTATAAAGAAAATGCAGTTTTTGACAGTTCTTATATGATATACTCTACCACAACGGTACATGTGTCTGAAGACAGGTTTGTTTTGTTTTTGTTCACTGATTTTCTTGGATTGAATATAGTTGTATTTATATTGAAGGCAAATGAAAGTGCTCTGTTTACTTTTGTTTGAATATGTGAACATTGTGTTTGTTTGTTATTTCTTGACTGGCGTCATGTGGTGAGACTGGCGGTGCTGAGAATTCATTCTCTCCACTACTCTTTCACTTTAGAGCTTGTCAGTTCTTTGCTTGTTGTTTTTTTTCTTGTTTAAAAAAAATAAGATTATATGCAGAAAAACAAAGCAATACATGAAATGTTTAACCTCTGGTCCATGTTTAGTAATAGAAAACTGAACTTCGAACTAAGGAAAAAAACATCGCTAACAGTTGTCTTTCAAATATGATCGCGAACAATGACTGAAGCAGGAAAAGAACACGCAAAAAAACCGTTATTTGGGCAGTGGGCATGTGGTTTTCTTTCTCTAGATCCTTCTGACTCACAGAAAAACGAGTTTCTCGCTCTTTGAATCCGTAATTCTTAGTGGACCTATACTTCTACAGGGACTGATGCCCCTGTGCAGGTCCCACTTAGTGGACCTGTACTTCTACAGGGACGGATGCCGCTGAGCAGGTCCCCCTTAGTGGACCTGTACTTCTACAGGGACTGATGCCCCTGTGCAGGTCCCCCTTAGTGGACCTGTACTTCTACAGGGACTGATGCCCCTGTGCAGGTCCCCCTTAGTGGACCTGTACTTCTACAGGGACTGATGCCCATGTGCAGGTCCCACTTAGTGGACCTGTACTTCTACAGGGACTGATGCCCCTGTGCAGGTCCCCCTTAGTGGACCTGTACTTCTACAGGGACTGATGCCCATGTGCAGGTCCCACTTAGTGGACCTGTACTTCTACAGGGACTGATGCCCCTGTGCAGGTTCCACTTAGTGGACCTGTACTTCTACAGGGACTGATGCCCCTGTGCAGGTCCCACTTAGTGGACCTGTACTTCTACAGGGACTGATGCCCCTGTGCAGGTTCCACTTAGTGGACCTGTACTTCTACAGGGACTGATGCCCCTGTGCAGGTTCCACTTAGTGGACCTGTACTTCTACAGGGACTGATGTCCCTGTGCAGGTCCCACTTAGTGGACCTGTACTTCTACAGGGACTGATGCCCCTGTGCAGGTCCCCCTTAGTGGACCTGTACTTCTACAGGGACTGATGCCCCTGTGCAGGTCCCCCTTAGTGGACCTGTACTTCTACAGGGACTGATGCCCCTGTGCAGGTCCCCCTTAGTGGACCTGTACTTCTACAGGGACTGATGCCGCTGAGCAGGTCCCCCTTAGTGGACCTGTACTTCTACAGGGACTGATGCCCCTGTGCAGGTCCCAGTTCTGAAATGAGCTGGATGTAGCTGGGATGAGGATTTCCTGCTCAGCTGGCTAGGTTCGAGCAGCTTATTACTCCGCTGCATTTGGACAAGTACTGCGGAGGGTTGTTAACCGATGTGCGAGTTCATCTTAATAGACTCAAACACTAGAGAAAAGTAAACCCACAGCCTGTTAGGCGCCTGCTATGTTGCTCTAAACAAACCACTAAACCGTGGCGGTGTTATACCATGTCACAGTTAGTCGCCTCTTACGACATGCTCTCTGTGGGGTAGGGGAGCTATTCTTGTTCTTGCCATACACATAGACGCCAGTCGAAAACTCAAGACTGTATTATTATCCCCAATTTAATATGGATAATATGAATAGGACATGGTGTGGGCAGGACTACGAGCTGCTCCCCAAGTAGTGGCGATACGGTGAGTTCAGAACCTGTAGATGCTAGGTAGGAGAAGAGAAGACACGCTACAGGGACTTCTTTAACATGTAACTGAAAAGCTTCAACATTGATGCCACCTCCTGGGAGCTGCTTGCACAGAACCGTTCGATCTGGATGTAGCTGGAAGGAGGATTTCCTCAGGTGAAACATGCTGATCAAGGTGGGAGCGAAGAGTAATCAGGGTCAGGTGAAACATGCTGATCAAGGTGGGAGCGAAGAGTAATCAGGGTCAGGTGAAACATGCTGATCAAGGTGGGAGCGAAGAGTAATCAGGGTCAGGTGAAACATGCTGATCAAGGTGGGAGCGAAGAGTAATCAGGGTCAGGTGAAACATGCTGATCAAGGTGGGAGCGAAGAGTAATCAGGGTCAGGTGAAACATGCTGATCAAGGTGGGAGCGAAGAGTAATCAGGGTCAGGTGAAACATGCTGATCAAGGTGGGAGCGAAGAGTAATCAGGGTCAGGTGAAACATGCTGATCAAGGTGGGAGCGAAGAGTAATCAGGGTCAGGTGAAACATGCTGATCAAGGTGGGAGCGAAGAGTAATCAGGGTCAGGTGAAACATGCTGATCAAGGTGGGAGCGAAGAGTAATCAGGGTCAGGTGAAACATGCTGATCAACGTGGGAGCGAAGAGTAATCAGGGTCAGAGGAAAGATATTGATAAAGGTGGGAGCGAAGAGTATTCAGGGTCAGGTGAAAGATACTGATGAAGGTGAAGGCGAAGAGTAATCAGTCAGGTGAAACTTAATGATCAAGTTGGGAACGAAGAGTAATCAGGGTCAGAGGAAAGATATTGATAAAGGTGGGAGCGAAGAGTAATCAGGGTCAGGTGAAACGGAATGATCAACACTCAACCTCACGTTCTCGTTCGTGCTCTTGGAAACTGGCTGTGCCACATCAGCCTGGCCTACGAGGTGGGGATCGACACTGTAATTACTATAGTAGTATAGTATAGTAATTACTATATATTGAGGACCCTACCGTTGCACTACAGTTCGTCTCGAGATGTAAAAAGATCCACAGTAACCTGCTATCAAAGAAACAATGTCAAGTGTTAAGTAAACTCAACACGAGTAGCTTTGACAACAACAACCACAACAACAACAACCACAACAACAACAGCCACAACAACAACAGCCACAACAACAACAACCACAACAACAACAGCCACAACAACAACAGCCACAACAACAACAGCCACAACAACAACAACAGCAACAACCACAACAACAACAGCCACAACAACAACAGCCACAACAACAACAGCCACAACAACAACAGCCATAACAACAACAGCCACAACAACAACAGCCACAACAACAACAACAGCAGCTGGTCATTCGGACATAATGGTTGCCTGATTAACCTGTTGAGCTATAATCTCGATTTAAATGCCATGAAATGTTTAAATGCAGCAATACCAATATCTTAACTTAACTTCAATAAACTGCTTTAGAACGCTCTACATAGTCCGTAAACAGCCAGCCTATTACACTCCGCCGACACTAGAAATAACTGTGAGCATCAAATCTATTTTTGAATATATTAACTGACCCTGCCTCCACTATATTTTGTAGAAACGCATTCCAAGCATTCACCATCTGTTGATATACAAAAACTCACTCCAATACCTCTTTCTCCAACTTTTCTTAAAGATATCACAAGATACCTTTCTTTAAGAACATACAAACCTGGACAAGTGTGGCTCAGATACTTGCAATGTGTTCTCCAGGGCCAAAGAACAACATGAAAGAGCAAATAAACCAGGGAAGTAGCCGTGAACACAATCGAGTAATTAGCTTGTTGGCGCGGTAATGAAATGATGAGAGGAACAGGATAATGTGAGGGTAATAAGACAACAAACAGACATGTGTCACATGTCGTTTATAAATCTGAAGTTGGTGAGAAAGAATGGAAGCTGTCAATGGAAGTGGTGTGGGGGTTCTCAAGGAAACAATGGTTTGGAGGGATTTGAACATATGCACTCCAACTAGATAACGGCAGCAACAGAGAAACTACGAGGTTTGCAGGGTATAAAACCAGCAGGCAAGTTACAAGTTATAAAACCAGCAGGCAAGTTACAAGTCATAAAACCAGCAGGCAAGTTACAAATCATAGATGATGTAGGCAAGTTACAAGTCATAGATGCTACAAACAGTAGACAAGTTACAAAAGTAATATAATCAGTATTCTGAACTTAATGATTTAAGAGCAGTACTCTGTCAACTATGCCAGCAGGCCGCATCAAAAAGGGTAGTGGTGCAGTGGGTTTCAACTCACTGCAACATCAAAGGCAACGAGGAGGCAGACAGACTGGCAAAAGAAGGTGCAAAACTACCACAACTAGATACTAGTATGACATAAGAAGAGTCAAAACGGCTTATTAGAGCTAGATACATGACCAAATGGGAAACCGAACATACTGGCTACACCAAAAACGGTGCCTATTACCAGTTGAATAGAAGAGAGCAGGTCGTGGTCTTCAGACTTCGCACTGGCCATAATAGACTGAGGTACCACCTATTCAACAAATTGAAGATAGGTGGCACCGACGAATGCCCGTGTGGTACCGGGAAAATGACCGCTGAGCATTTGCTGCAAAACTGCCCGACATACGAGGATCAGAGAGAGCAGATGTGGCCATCACCAGTGGCAACACTAAACAAGCTCTATGGCAGTGTCGACAGCCTCAAGATGACGGCTGCTTTTTTCGAAAAAATAATGGCTACTGTTACTTCTTCTGCGAAGAAGAAGATATAATCAGTATTCAAGTTGCAAGTCATAAAACCAGTAAGCAATTTACAGTAAAGAAATGTATTTGTGTTCTCTGGAAAACGCATCACTCAATCAACAGTACGCAAAGCCACGTACAAATAATAGGCTGCCTGGTATTGACCTCAAATCGTTCAGATAACAAACGTCTTGTTAGTAGAAAGAGACGAGTTAAATGATTAGACCACCCGAACATTCTGATCGCTAGAAGATACAAGTCAGAGATCGTCTCCAGGCCAACGCTGAGTGTATAGACGGGCTATTGGAATAGTGTAAGAGTTTGACACGAACATTAATAAGTAACAGTTCCACAGCTAAAACGAAGTCTACGTTATGACCAAATAGTCTTTATCTGGAAACTGTATAGCAACAACACAGACGAGAATAGATTACAATAAAAGATAGCTGAGAAGTCATCATTGGAACCAAACCAGTAACGTCACATAGCAACCAAGATGGCGGAGCCTTTTTGTGTACTCTCCAAAAGACTTGAAAATTAACGTTGGTTTTTCTTGAGTTGTAATCTTGATGTCATTCAACTTTTAAATAGAGAGTCTGGACACATGCTATTAGTGTGTAGGATTGGTGGAAGCGTGTTATTACCAGTTACTGTATATTTCGTCTAGAGGCAAGCCGGGTTAAGCATTCGTCCATAATTTTCTGTGACATTTTATATGAACAAAGTGATTGTGTGGATTTGACGGTTGTCTACTGTAACGCTTATTACCTTGTCTGTGATGCTTGTCATCTTTATATCATATGATATTTTATAGCCAATGTGGCGCAAATAGATTACCGACAACGATCGACTAGTTATTCAGTTGTTACTGCCTTTGATACAATTAAATGATTTATATATTTGGTTCGCCCACATCATCACAATGGGGCTGGATTACCTCCCCTGCCTCCTGTGGGTTTTAGAAAAACCGGGTTAATCATAGTGTGTCTGTGGGTGGCTTTGACTTTCACTCTGTGACAACAATTTGTGAATATCTGGAACAGTATTTGGTATTTACAGTTTCCTGTGCCAATTGTTATGAACGTAGAGATTTAGTCCTGGTCATCCTACATTCCCAAGCTATTGGATGTCACACTACAGCTAGCTTGTGGGATATCTGTTTCCTGGAAAGGTTTCCGGGTTAAACCCTGAGGAAAATCTGCATCCTGTGCCATCTCCAGTCTTCTCGATAATGTCTTGCCACTGGCCTACGGTAGCTCAGGACGAGAGAGTGAGGTTGACATATTGCGTAAATCACCCTCACTTCAATTCAAAATGGCGGCAGCCATTAGCCAGAGAGTAACACATAATGTGCTAATCATGGGTTGCCACTTAGACACGGCAGGCTAAACAGAAAATAATCAATTTGAGTACACGAAATATTATAGAAAGTTTACATATGAATGATACATACGGCCTTCAGCAACGCCGCAGTTTCGCTTTATTAGTATAAATTAATCTATCAAATACGACAAACTCTAGTAAATTAAACAGTATTAATAGTATCACTATAATGTGTCATGTCTAGTAACTTTGACTATCACTTCCTGCCACTTGTACGTGATGTCCTTGATCTTTCTTCTTTCTTAATTTGCTTTTCTCCTTCCGTACAACAACTTGGACTTTTTCCAGACTGTCATGTCAACTAATGTGGCCAGCAGAGTATGTGTATCCCAGTAGATTGTGTGTATCCTCTTTTAAATATTGATATCGTTATTTTGGTTCCTAAAAAGTATACCTGATTGGCCTTCATTTTCCATGGTGTACCTGGCATTTCTGTCCCTACAGCGTCTTTTCACATTGTTGAAGCCCACTGAGAGGGTTATAATGCTGAGGAATAAAAACTGCTTGCCCTGGCAGTCGCAACAGGCTCTGTAAAGGGAGGACAGCTGAGAATGCAGCCAAACCGATTTAAGCTTTTGTCAATAGGTGGCTACACCGGATAGTGAGACTAATATCGTAAGATAAAGTCCTTCACTGTGGGTGGAGGAAAAATACGGACAGCTATCAGTAGCACTTAGCATTAGGATAAGAATATGGCGTTGGATATGATTCACATTGCGAAAAGTCAGGTCATCCCGTAACCAATGAGGTCGTTGGAGCACACATGAAGACATCCTCACAATCCCACGCCATACCTCTCTGTCAGCTGTCGCTCCCTGTGCCTCTTCTGATCGGAGATTGGTCCATTCTTTTATGTTGTCCTCCCATCTCTTTTTTAGACGGCCTCTTCGTCATCTGCCTTACACCTTCCCGTGGAGGATCGTATTTGCAAGACCATTTGATCTCGATATGTGACCGTACCAAGCGAGTTTCCTTCTTTTGACAGTTGCCAACAGGTCTTCAAAAGGCCCTATTGCTGTAATTCTTTCTCGTATTTCCTCATTTGTAATTCAATCTTTGTATATGACGCTGAGAATGATTAGGAAGCATCTCATCTCCAAGGCCTGTATCCTCCCCTGCAGGTCAGCTGTAATTGTCCATGTCTCACAAGCATAGAGGAATATTGACAGGACCGATGTACGTATTAATCTGATTTTCGTGCAAAGTGCTAACCGTTTATCTTGCTGCTATTGTCTGCGCTATTCTGGCCAACACCTCACATTTTGATCCTTCATCACTGACAATCGAACCTATATATTTAAAACGGGCAACCACTTCGAGTTCCTGGCCATTACTTTTAATCCTGCTGTTAAAGACCTCGGCGTTGCTGGTCATTAATATTGCCTTTCCAGCGTTTATCTCCATACCATAGTCAAAAGTTGCTTCATCGAGACTTCTGACCCAGTCCTGGAGTTCTGCTTCTGAACCAGAAAACCCGTCGATGTCATCTGCGAAACGAAGGTTGGTAATCGTTTGGCCCTTTTATTGACAGTACCAACGTGACCTCTAAGTTCCTCACTCATAATTCCTTCAAGAAAGATGTTGAAAAGTGTTGAGGAGAGTATACAGCTTTGTCTCACACCGGCTGGTGTGCTAAACCAGTCCCCATGCCCCCCCCCCCTTCAAAACGGCTGAGCTGGACACCTTGTCATACAGGTGTTCAAGATCAAGATGATGAGCAGCGCATGAGCTGCAGTGGTCAGCGACCCATAACTGACTGCTAGCGTCAGGGTCAGCGAACCAGAGCTGCCAAGACCCTTCTACACCTCCACGCGGTGATCCTGGATAACAGGCTGCAGCAGGGCAGACAGGCTAAGGAGAAGGGATCGAAGAGGGAATGCTAACCCGATACTCAAAAATGCTTGCTGAAGTCGGATGTGTTGGACCGAAAGTAGCAAATATCGCAGTCAAGCTGTAAACTACGACACAACGCATTCCGTTCTCGGAACTACATTCTGCTACTTAAGTCATTTCATGGTTTGGTAGCGGGAGATTGAGAACTAACGAAGCCAAGCCAAGCCATACAGGTGTTCAAGGACCTTTATAATATTTCCGTTGATTTTATACATCCTCATGGTTGCCCATAGCGCTTTATGCCATACCCTATCGAACGCCTTCTTTAAATCAACAAACACATGATACGGTTTTTTCTGCCGTTCTATATATATATCTCGCTTAGCAACCTTAAATTACATATATGTTCTGTAGTGCGTCTTCCCTGTCTGAACCCTGCTTGCTCCTCGGCAATAATGTTCTCTGCATGGGGTTTCAATCGGTCGAGGATTAATCTAAGCATGACCTTGCTAGGGTGGCTGATGAGGCTGATTGTTCTGTAAAGTTGGCACAGCTTTAGGTTTCCAGACTTATATAACGGTATAACCATTGATTTTGCCCATAAGTCTGGCCAGTTTCCTGTCACCCATATTTTGTTCCAGATATGTGTCGGGCCTTCCACCACTACCTCCCCACCTGCTTGTAAGAGCTGTGCTGGTATATTGTCCACGCCGACCGCCTTCCGTCTTCTCAATGTCTTTACCGCTGCATCTACCTTCTCCTTCATTAGCAGTTGGTTATCATCTATAGTTGTTGGTGTTGGATATGTTGTTTTTCCAGGTTCATTCCGTCCCTCATAGTTGTATAACTGGGAACAGTACTCGGTCCATCGTGCCAGTACGTCATTGTCGTCAATAAGGCACTTGCCTCTTTTATCCTAGATCTTAAAATTCTTGCCTTGTCTTGGTGTTACCAGTTCTTTGACTACCCTGTATGCTTCTTTAGCGTGATTTCTGTTTAATCTCTCTTCAATGTTTGTATATTGCTCACATATCCACGCTTCTTTCGCCTCTCTCATTTTTTTTTATTTGGTATCGCTTTCTTCACCTCTTTACATCTGCCGACCTCATAAGGTGAATGTTTTTGGTTTTTCAGTGACCTTCTTCTATCACAAAGGTTTAGAATTTATTTTGTCACCCATGGCTTCTTTTGTTTTGGTTTGCTGGCACCCCAGGATTGCTGTTGCTGTATCAATGAGCGCTGAGTCAAGAGACTCTTACTGTATCAATGAGCGCTGAATAAAGAGACTCTTACTGTATCAATGAGCGCTGAATAAAGAGACTCTTACTGTATCAATGAGCGCTGAGTCAAGAGACTCGTACTGTATCAATGAGCGCTGAGTAAAGAGACTCTTACTGTATCAATGAGCGCTGAGTCAAGAGACTCTTACTGTATCAATGAGTGCTGAGTCAAGAGACTCTTACTGTATCAATGAGCGCTGAGTAAAGAGACTCTTACTGTATCAATGAGCGCTGAGTCAAGAGACTCTTACTGTATTAATGAGTGCTGAGTCAAGAGACTCTTACTGTATCAATGAGCGCTGAGTAAAGAGACTCTTACTGTATCAATGAGCGCTGAGTCAAGAGACTCTTACTGTATCAATGAGCGCTGAGTAAAGAGACTCTTACTGTATCAATGAGCGCTGAATAAAGAGACTCTTACTGTATCAATGAGCGCTGAGTCAAGAGACTCTTACTGTTCAATGAGCGCTGAGTAAAGAGACTCTTACTGTATCAATGAGCGCTGAGTAAAGAGACTCTTACTGTATCAATGAGCGCTGAATAAAGAGACTCTTACTGTATCAATGAGCGCTGAGTAAAGAGACTCTTACTGTATCAATGAGTCCTGAGTAAAGAGACTCTTACTGTATCAATGAGCGCTGAGTCAAGAGACTCTTACTGTATCAATGAGTGCTGAGTAAAGAGACTCTTACTGTATCAATGAGCGCTGAATAAAGAGACTCTTACTGTATCAATGAGCGCTGAGTAAAGAGACTCTTACTGTATCGGTACCTAGTCACTCTCTGAGAGCCAACAGTGGAGCAAAGTAGCTGACATTAATACAAGACTGTTCTGGAATCGTCAAAGCCATAGAAGAAGAGCTAGACCTTAACATTCATGGAGAAAGAAATTGGCGACAGATATAACGACAATGTGAAAGATGTGGATGGAGCAGAACAGGATGGCACAGGACATGGTGATTGGCGTGTATTTCTTCAAAACCGAAGCTCCTCGTAGAGCTGACATGTCTGGATTTATTGGTTGATTGGTTAACTAATGGATAAGTTTTATGTCTTATTAAAGTTTTGAGCTCATGTCCTCGTGGTCAGAAGAACGGCATCCTCGCTACTTGACAGGCTGCACCTCCCCTTTCCTACCAAATCCTCTCTCACAGGAGAATATAATCCTTGACAAATTTTCCCCATTAGGATCCGACTCTGCCAACGAGTTAAGTTCTATCCCGCATGTGTGCTGTCTCCAAATGGTTCTTCTCGGTGTTAGCGGCTATAATTATTTCTGAAAAACACGAAGGTTGCGCATGCTCAGAAAACACTAGTGGTGCTCAAACGTGTCTTTAGCACGTGCTTCTGGCGCGCATAATGCAAATTTGACATGTTACAGTTAGCGTTGTCCTAAAGTCACGTGCTATTACAATCACATGACACACCAGCATGATTGACTTCCATAGTCTTCCGCTTTCCCTCTCAAGTACCCCCCTTGGAGAAGGTGTTGCTGTTTGAAGCTACTTCGGCTGAGTTAATTAATGGCGACATAATGGGTTACATCGGCTCTTCTTACATCCCGAGGTTTACTTGAGAACCATTGACCAGAGCATTCCTAGCTGTAGTGCAATGCGAGACTCCTCAGTAAGCTCATCATTATAAGGATTACAGTGCCAATTCCCACGTCGTTTGCCAGACCTCAATGATACATCCTGCTTCAAGGAGCACGAAAGAAGACGGAGGAGAGGGTCTTGATCAGCATGTTTCGCCTGGCCCTGATTACTCTTTGCTACTCGCTGGAGAAATACAAAACAAAGATTTAAAAGAATTCATAAACAAATAACACAAATTTCCTACAAAGTCTGACATTAAAAAAGGCTTCACAAACAAATAACACAGACGGCCTACAAAGTCTGACATTAAAAAAGGCTTCACAAATAAATAACACAGACGGCCTACAAAGTCTGACATTAAAAAAGGCGTCATAAACAAATAACACAGACGGCCTACAAAGTCTGATATCAAAAGGTATCAGAAACACATAGCACAACGGGCCCACAAAATCCGATATAACAGAATCATACATACTAATTCATCCTAGAGGCGACCGGATTACAAAGAATAAGACAACTGTAACCTTCACAGCGTTTCATAAAAGTTTACAAAAGTAGATTGTGCATGGGTAGTAATCTCATCGAACAACATCATTTGACTAACTACTCGACTCGTGTAAGATAAGCAATCTAATCCACTACCGTGAAAGGAGACAAAAATATTCAAGTACTCTGAAAGGAGACAAAAATACTCAAGTACTCTAAAAGGGGACAAAAATACTCTGAAAGGAGACATAAATACTCAAGTACTCTGAAAGGAGACAAAAATACTCAAGTACTCTGAAAGGAGACAAAAATACTCAAGTACTCAGAAAGAAGACAAATATACTCTACTCTGAAAGGCGATTTTAAAAACTAAAGAAAACATGCATATTCTACTGTCTGGTACATGGATGAGAGAAGTAAAAAAAATCTGTGTCTTTGGCATCGAAAAAGTACAAGTCAGCGCTGTGTCTGGTAGAATGTGTGTGTGCATGAGACAAATGCTGAAATGGCACATCTGCATTACAGATCGTTTGAACAGAGGTCATTTTTTAAATGACATTTAAATCAGACAGTATGTAATTTTGACAATAAATTACTAGAGAAAATTAATAGAGACAGACTTTCGGGAGGTTGCACATGAAGAAATGTGTTCATCACATAAGCCATAGGCAAGGCAAGGAGAAATTACATTACCTACAGTTAGGGATGACAAGACACCGAGGAAGGGAACTGGTCACCTCAACTCATAAATAACTAGCTGATACCTCATATAAAAAAGTATCCAACATTCCATCCCTGACGGGCGCCTGTCCGACCGCTGACATTCTTTTGGGTTAGTAGCAACATGGACATAGCGGTTTGGATAAAGATATCCACTTATGGATACAAAAGGTTAGAGGATATTTCATTTCTCTAGAGAACTGATATAATGGACCAATCGCCGACCAAATGAGGCACAGGCAGCGGTCTCTGGCAGATAGGGGTGGCGTGGGATTGTGGAGGTGGTTACGGGATGACCTGACAGAACCAACACAAAATATCAAGTCCACAAGAACGCTGTGTACATTAGCAGAAACAAAATAAAACAAACCGACACTAACAGAGCATCTGCCTACCAATGTGCCGATTGAAAATAAAGTTTCGTTAACGGAAGTATCGTGTGTGTGTGTGTGTGTTTTGACTACACAGACGGAAGTTTCGTTTTGTACAAAAAGATTACAGTTTATTGATTGCAAACAAAATTGATGTAAATTTGATGGCGTTTAAGGCCGGAAAAGAGAGGCTTTTTTTCGGTCTGAACTTTTAATTTTTGGTGTCGAGATTATCAGAAAATGACATCATAACATAATGGAATGTATTTTCAGATTTTCAACACAAAATTAGACAACAAAATATTAGGGTTCGCCAGTATTTGAACCCTGAACTTCTCACAACACGAGTGAGCATCGTGTGATTTGATCAGTCAATCAAATCACCGCCGCAAACTCTGGTTAAATGAGTACAATCGAGAATTAATAGTACAAAGGTTCGTTCATATCAAAGGATGCCGCCTGACAATATGGCTACATGCACGAGGGAGGCCACGTAACAGTTGGATAATTGAGTAAACTACAGCAATACAAGCTTTCAACAACAGACGCAGCATAGAATAGACGATTAAAACTCTACAGGACGCTCAACGACACAAGTGGTTGAAAACTAAACTGCGCAAAGTTAAGAATCTTCGAGTCCAATGTAAAGCATGTTCTATTGTATGGTTCTGAGACACGGCAAACGATTTTATAAAGTCAACGAAAAAATATTAAACTTAATGAATAAGTGCCTGTACAAGATGAAGGATGTGGGTGGTGTTACAAGGTCATGAATGTGGAGTCGCTGGAGATGGTCCGGCAGACATCAGTAGTAAGTGACATGCGTAGGACGGCTTGGCGCTGGGTAGAACATGCATTACGGAAATATATTGATAACATTAGGAGACAGTCTCTGTTCTTGAATCCACGGGGACAGAGATGTAGAGGCAGACCTGGACAAACGTGGAGGAGAAAGCTAGAAGCAAACATTATGGGCACAGGCAAGGTATGGTTGGAGCTGGAACAGATGGTCCAGAATAAGAAGACTTGGCGTGTATTTGTTGAAGACCTATGGGAATGCAGAAGCATTGGTTGATTGATTGATTGATTGATTGATTGATTGATTGATTGATTGATTGATTGATTTGTGTATTTATTTATTAACATTTAGGAGTGGTCCGTCGAGTTGTTTGTGTATGACAAAGACAAGAATAGCACCACTCCCCCACAAAGAAAATATCGTAAAAGCCGATTAACTTTGCGAAATGGCATAACACCGGTCATGGTTAGGCGGTTTGTTAAGAGCAATGTGTGCAGACTTACTGCAAAGAATCTTTGACAGTTGGTGTTCTTTGATTGCAGGAAACGCAACGGGAATAAGAATAGAGGGAAAGACTTCCAGCCTGCAGGTCGGCGCTAACTCACTCATACGGTCTTCGGATGTATGGTTTGCTCAGAGTAAACTCACTCATACAGGTCTTCGGGCGTGTGGTTTGCTAAGAATAAACCCACTTATACGGTCTTCGGACGTGTGGTTTGCTCAGAATAAACTCACTCATACGGTCTGAAGACGTGTGGTTTACTCAAAGTGAATTCACTCATACGGTCGAAAGACATGTGGTTTGCTCAAAGTGAACTCACTCATATGGACTTCAGGCGTGTGGTTTGCTCAGAGTGAACTCACTGAAAAGCTGCATACTCTCTGTGAACTCACTTGTACTATTATCAAATATCTGGTTTTGTTGTCGTGTAGCCCTGATCAAAGCTATGTGTTTTCTTATTATTCTTCTTATTCTTCTTATTCTTCTTATTCTTCTTATTCTTCTTATTCTTTTCCTCCTCCTTCTTTTTCTCCTTCTTTTTCTTTGACGATGGTCCTGAAAAGGACTTTTGCTGCGTTATGTTGTAGTTTGGCTAGATACGTCCAATTTCAGCACATCATTTTTGAGAATTCGTTTACCTTCCCGCTTCGATTCCCAATCTCTTAGCCAGGCTGCATGGTTGCTGTCTGTTTCCATGACCACCACAGAGAGGCAGAATAGGGTCTTGGTCAGATATGCATCAACTAGATATGAGACGCCGACTGCTGTCAGCTCATTCCCTGCATGAATCTTCTACCCCAAATTCTTTCTAGCGCTTCTCGTGAGTTTAAAAATGAACACTTCTCATCTTTTTATTTATATAATCAAAAGGACTTTGTTGTTGAAATGAGCGCACCTTGCTCAAATTAAGGTTCAACCCTACAGACAACATTTAGTCCGCAAGCCAATATCCAGCTATCAGTTAATTCCTTGTACTCGCATGTAGCAGTGTTTGGTATGCTCAGACAAGAGCTAGGAGCTTGTCCACCTGTCCCATTTACCTTCTTGATACTTGTCCGTGTGGTGTGTACCTTTTGGTGACGTCTCTCTTTACTTATCTGATTTGTATTCTTTGTTACCTTCCCTACAAAACTGTCTCCAAAGAAACAAATTGCCCCCAACAGTGGGGACCGACCTACCTGTAAACCGTAAACGTGTGTACCTCCGTTTCTGGGTATGCACTACAGTCCGGCCTGCCACCTCGCCCCCCGTCCCTTCAGCTAAGAGATAACATTTATAGAGAATACGACGTTACCGACATCTGAAAGATCGGGGCCTGAGATAGAGATCTAGGAATAGACCAGAGCCTACGTACGTTACGGCCTCACATACAAATCTACCAATTCAAGCCGACATTTAGTGTGGGAAATCGCAAATGAATATTGGCAATGCTGGCTTTATTTCCTCTAGTTTGCTCGTTTCTAATGGCTTCTGACAAGTCAGGGACAATGGATGAGCTTTTGACTTAGGCAAACTAGGGAGGCTTTGTTGTTATCGGTAATTTAGACATTTCTCACTAAGAGCTACTGGCAACAGCACATTGGGACATTCTTATGCACAGTTGTGTGCATTCTTAAACTTCGCTTTACGGGATTTTTATATTAGATCTAATGATAACAAACCAAAGTATTACTCTCTTCATACGTTTTTATAAAATGTTAGTAGAACAATATCGTTCCGTCTGTTATGTGTGAAAACTGATGTTTGAAAGGAAGAATAGCCACTGAATACCTCTACTCTAGATCCAACGGTGTTTGGAAATGAAAAGAAGCTGAATAGAGATAAAAGATAGCTAGGTTCTTTGATCGCGCGAAGCTCGATTTAATCGCTGAGATCATTTGTGCGTTAATCTTTTGCAGCTGCGTTATTAATCTGTTCCCAATTGCCTGCCAAAAAACCACCCATTTCAGAATCCCACTTCTCATTTTTTATCAAGACAAGCGGTTTCTCCCACAAAAACTATATTCAGAATGTATCTTTAAACGTTGTTCTGACTTGAAAACATTCAAGAAAATATATGACACGGATACGCAATATGCCAACAGCGTTACAATATAGATAACAAAAACAACAGAAAGCATTTGATATATATGCCTTCTTCAGATAAAAAATATACATAAGACAACGATAATAAGAAAAGTTGGTACATAAGTTCATTAAGCAAATGTTGGATTAAGTAGCACACGGTAGGAAGGAAATCACTGATATACAATAGGTAGGTAGGTAGGTAGGTAGATAGATTGGTTGGTTGGTATGTATGTAGGTAGGTTTGCAGGTAGTAAGATATGTAGGTATGTAGGTGGGTAGGTGACAAGGGCCCGCCGCCCCAACTACCAAAGATCACGATTAGTGGCTGGTAGCCAGTCAGCATGCAGTGAGGAAGATATCTCCGAGATTTAACGCAGCCAGGTGTTCGGTGGACGACGGCGGTGACAAGATCACAATGAGTGGCTGATAACCAGGAAGATATCTCCGAGATTTGACACAGCCAGGGACAAGATCACGATGAAGGCGCCCGGTTTCCATTCCTGATATCCATTACCTGCTTTAGGAGCTGATGGACCGGGACATCTTCGTCAAGGCAAGCCACGTGCTCAAATAGAAACAGACGAAGGCGGTTCACCATGACGAATGTGCTTTCAAGGTCAGTCCGTTTGGTGACTTCGTCGATAGTGGCCCGGTCATACTACTGGATCGTCAGAATGCGCCTGTTGCTGCACATGTGGAAGTCTTCAATGCAGAATAGTCCACATTTCGGAAGGGTAGAGCAGGATGAACGGGCTGGAGTCAAAACGTAACTATTGTAGTTCAGCTTTTCTCAATACATTACGGTTATAGTTTACTCCCCCCTCCTCTTTCCACATTTACAGATATAATGGGAACGAAGAGGAATAAGGGTCAGGTGAAACATACTGATCAAGGTAGGAGAGAAGAGTGATTAGGGTCAGGTAAAAAAACTGATCAAGGTAGGAGCGAAGAGTAATTAGGGTCAGGTAAAACATACTGATCAAGGTAGGGGAGAAGAGTAATTAGGGTCAGGTAAAACATACTGATCAAGGTGGGAGAGAAGACCAATCAGGGTCAGGTGAACCATACTGATCAAGGTGGGAGCGAAGAGTAATCAGGGTCAGGTGAACCATACTGATCAAGGTGGGAGCGAAGAGTAATCATGGTCAGGTCAAACATACTGATCAAGGTGGGAGAGAAGAGCAATCAGGGTCAGGTGAACCATACTGGTCAAGGTGGGAGAGAAGAGTAATCAGGGTCAGGTCAAACATACTGATCAAGGTGGGAGAGAAGAGCAATCAAAGTCAGGTGAACCATACTGGTCAAGGTGGGAGCGAAGAGTAATCAGGGTCAGGTGAAACATACTTGTCAAGACTCCCACATCGTGCTCCTGAAAACAGTAGTTTGACCAAACCGGTGAGAATTGTCACTATAATTCTTATAGTCGTTAACCTACTGATGAGTCTCACATTGCACTACAGCCAGTCCTGACCTCCGTCCACCTTCTCAAGTACGCCTATGTGTGTAGAAAGAGCCAATGTAACCCGCTACGAAAGAAAACGTTGCCAAGGGTTAACTCAACTTAGCAGGAGTAGCTTCGAGCAGCAACAGACATGACAGGAAATAATATCAGAGCAATCATAGCCAGAAGTGGCTAACCGAACGGTTTGATTGCCGACCTACTGACCACAAGGACACGCATTCAAAGCTTCAAAAAGGCACATTCTTTGTTCGTCGTAGGTAAAATGGACACATACCATATACATTGTGTAGCTACCACATGTGAAAGCGGCCTTTATTTGTTAGCTTTATAAATTCTTGAGCCAACGTTAGCTTTCGAGAGACACGCCATAACATAGCCAGATAGCCTTCTTATCGACCTTACATGATTTAAAGAGAACAAAAAACATTTTTTTTCCTAATCCAGACAGTTCTGTGGCAATTGCTGAGACATTGTGACGGACCGATATTCCCCCGCACAAAACATCATACAAAGTTTCTACGCTAAGGTTAACGATGATAAACTGCCACAACAGTTTACGATGCAAACCGAGGAAAGACGGAGATATCCCGTTATCAACGAAAATCTGAACCTGGTTATGGGTTGGGCGAAGCGACAAACAACAGCTGTTTGGAAAACAAGAACACAATCTGCATTTGATAAACAGGTGAAAGAACTTGGTTTTGCATATTTAATTTGTCTTTTCTCACTTAAACAGCGTGCGATGGGATATGGGGGAAAAGGCAGGCTTACAGAGGGAGCAAACAGAAGCTCACATCAATGAAAACAAACAAAAGACGTGAGAATAAATAATACACAAGATAGATTCGCCACTGATCAACGTGAGATAACAGAAATGGTGCAGACTGGTTTCGCAAGTAAAACTGACAAAAGAGGAACAAGCTAGCATTAATAGTCAGCTTTTTGCTGAATCGCAGATCAATATTGAACTCTGCAGATTTCATTCCGAAAATAAGATAAATCCATGCAACATAAATATCAAATAGACAATTCATCGTGGGTGTGTGACATGGCATGTACCAAACACATAACGGATGGTCTAAACACTGCCACCACCACCATCACCACCAGCACCACTACCATCACCATGATCACTATTCACCACCACAACCACCACTCCTACCATCATCATCATCATCACCACCACCATCCTCATCCTCACCACCACCATCATCATCCTCACCACCACCACCATCATCATCATCATCATCACCAACACCAACACCACCACCATCATTAATCATCATCACCCTCACCACCACCACCAAATACACCACCATCATCACTATCACCACCAACAACACCACCATCATCACCATCACCACCAACAACACCACCATCATCACCATCACCACCACTACCAACAACACCACCAACATCACCATCAGCAGCATCACCACCACCACCAACAACACCACCATCATCACCATCAATACCATCACCACCACCACCAACACCACCACTATCATCACCAGCATCACCAACACCACCACTATCATAACCATCATCACCAACACCACCATATCATCACCATCATCACCAACACCACCACTATCATCACCATCACCACCACCACCACCACTATCATCACCATCATCACCAACACCACCATATCATCACCATCATCACCAACACCACCACTATCATCACCATCATCACCAACACCACCACTATCATAACCATCATCACCACCACCATCATCATCATCATCCTCATCTCCAGAAAATGTGAACGTCGTACACTTCAGATCAGGTCACAGACAAAATGGCAGATCCTGACCTTCTTTTGCCAGTCTGTCTGCCTCCTCGTTGCCTTGGATGTTGCAGTGTGATGGGACCCACTGTACCACTACCCTTTTTGGTGCGGACTGCTGGCACAGTTTGCAGAGTGCTGCTCTTAAGTCATTAAGCTCAGTGTTTTTCTGGCTTTTTAGCGCTGTGACTACGGCCAGAGAATCTGTAAGCAGGACTATATGGCTCTCATTTTCACTGTGTGTTACCATTTCTTCCACTGCCGCCCTCAGTGCCTCTGCCTCTGCTCTGAAATTGCTTGTGTACTTACCAGTAGCGAATGACAGTGTTATTTTTCTGCAATTTGGTAGGTTCAGGAATGCTCCTGCCCCTCCGTTCTGTGTAGTGTTTGTTACAGAACCGTCGGTGTATGCATGGGTCCAGTCCATGCTTGGGTAGTTTTTCGATATAAAGCTTAGGGTAGTATCTCTCCTTTCTTTTTCAGTCTGGCAGTTTTTGTTTCCAATACCTGGTATATTTTCTACCACCTCTGGAAATATATCCTGCCTCCAGGTAGGTTTTCATACAGTAGTGATGGGTTTTGGTGTTGTTAGTGTGTTTATGGGATCTTCGTGCATCTTTGCTTTGGCTATTTCTGCAAAGTTTCTCCGCTTTAGTTTCCCATTTCCCAAATTGTTTAGTCTCTGGTGCATTGGATGGTCAGTCAGTCTTCGGAGTTTCTCTGACTGCAGCTGGGCTCTGCAGTCTCTTCTATCGGTCATGGATTGCAGTTTTGTAATCTTTTCAAATTCTGTTTCCTGACTCTGACTAACATGTCTGATCAGTATGTTTTGCCTGATCCTGACTAACTAGTCTGATCAGTATATGTTTCCTGACTCTGGCTAACATGTTTGATCAGTATATGTTTCCTGACTGACTAACATGTTTGATCAGTATATGTTTCCTGACTCCGACTAACGTGTCTGATCAGTATGATTTGCCTGACCCTGACTAACATGTCTGATCTGCATGTTTCCTGACTCTGACTAACATGTTTGATCAGTATATGTTTCCTGACTGACTAACATGTTTGATCAGTATATGTTTCCTGACTCCGACTAACGTGTCTGATCAGTATGATTTGCCTGACCCTGACTAACATGTCTGATCTGCATGTTTCCTGACTCTGACTAACATGTTTGATCAGTATATTTTGCCTGACTGACTAACGTGTCTGATCAGTATGTTTTGCCTGACTCTGACTAACATGTCTGGTCAGTATGTTTTACCTCACCAGACATTAGTCTTCCTTCCCGGCTCCAATGGTAAAACAGGTTTTAGTCCTTGTCGGATGATATCAACACTAACTCACCATTAATGTCATCAGATAATCAAATCAAATTTTTGATGATTTTTGTTTGTTTGTTTTGTTTGTTTTTTTGCATTCGCCTTATTTCTCTATTCCCCAAGTCGGTGTGCGTTGTACCATGTTTTTATTTTGCGCCTCTCGGCCCAGAACATCCGAGTTCGTCGTGTATTTTATGTAAGGGTCTGCTTCCTCCTGCATTTTCTAAGGGTTGGCTTCCCCCGGATAACGGCCAGTGCCTTGATTTAGAAGCGAACCCTGCACCTCCGGATTGTGAGCCTTGTCACTTAACCACTAGCCCACGTCGTCCCCTTGTTGATAATTATGGTGATAATAATACAATAGTGTGTACGTAATGATATAGAGAATACATTTCTTGACTATGTTTACTTCAAGCACAGTTTCAGTTCAAATATTTTCATTTGAATTATTTATTTTCTGAAACAACTCATAAACTTTACGAGAGCTTTTACGCATATCTTCAGTTGCTGGGTTTCTGGTATTCCTGAATCATTTCTGTAGCAGACATCTTCAAAATCACTTTCCAGCATAATTGTTCAGACAAGAACGTTCTATCTTATTTTGTTAGAGAACATTTGTCCACAATGTAGACACTGCCAAAAGTGCTGGATGTTTTTATTGCAGCTTCAAAAGCAGATTTTTCTTGACACTCACATGCTTCTATTGCAGGTGTAAAGGTTTTAACTTGTGCAGGTCATTAGCGGTTTTAACTTGTGCAGGTCATTAGCGGTTTTAACTTGTGCAGGTCATTAGCGGTTTTAACATGTGCAGGTTATTTGCGGTTTTAACATGTGCAGGTTATTAGCGGTTTTAACTTGTGCAGGTCATTAGCGGTTTTAACTTGTGCAGGTTATTAGCGGTTTTAACATGTGCAGGTTATTAGCGGTTTTAACATGTGCAGGTTATTAGCGGTTTTAACATGTGCAGGTTATTAGCGGTTTTAACTTGTGCAGGTCATTAGCGGTTTTAACATGTGCAGGTTATTAGCGGTTTTAACATGTGCAGGTTATTAGCGGTTTTAACATGTGCAGGTTATTAGCGGTTTTAACTTGTGCAGGTCATTAGCGGTTTTAACTTGTGCAGGTCATTAGCGGTTTTAACTTGTGCAGGTCATTAGCGGTTTTAACATGTGCAGGTTATTTGCGGTTTTAACATGTGCAGGTTATTAGCGGTTTTAACTTGTGCAGGTCATTAGCGGTTTTAACTTGTGCAGGTCATTAGCGGTTTTAACATGTGCAGGTTATTTGCGGTTTTAACATGTGCAGGTCATTAGCGATTTTAACTTGTGCAGGTCATTAGCGGTTTTAACTTGTGCAGGTCATTAGCGGTTTTAACTTGTGCAGGTCATTAGCGGTTTTAACATGTGCAGGTTATTAGCGGTTTTAACTTGTGCAGGTCATTAGCGGTTTTAACTTGTGTAGGTCATTAGTGGTTTTAACTTGTGCAGGTCATTAGCGGTTTTAACTTGTGTAGGTCATTAGTGGTTTTAACTTGTGCAGGTCATTAGCGGTTTTAACTTGTGCATGTCATTAGCGGTTTTAACTTGTGCAGGTCATTAGCGGTTTTAACTTGTGCAGGTCATAAGCGGTTTTAACTTGTGCAGGTCATCATCGGTTTTAACTTGTGTAGGTCATTAGTGGTTTTAACTTGTGCAGTTTATTAGCGGTTTTAACTTGTGCAGGTCATTAGCGGTTTTAACTTGTGCAGGTCATTAGCGGTTTTAACTTGTGCAGGTCATTAGCGGTTTTAACATGTGCAGGTTATTAGCGGTTTTAACTTGTGCAGGTCATTAGCGGTTTTAACTTGTGTAGGTCATTAGTGGTTTTAACTTGTGCAGGTCATTAGCGGTTTTAACTTGTGTAGGTCATTAGTGGTTTTAACTTGTGCAGGTCATTAGCGGTTTTAACTTGTGCAGGTCATTAGCGGTTTTAACTTGTGCAGGTCATTAGCGGTTTTAACTTGTGCAGGTCATTAGCGGTTTTAACTTGTGCAGGTCATCAGCGGTTTTAACTTGTGCAGGTCATTAGCGGTTTTAACTTGTGCAGGTCATTAGCGGTTTTAACTTGTGTAGGTCATTAGTGGTTTTAACTTGTGCAGGTCATTAGCGGTTTTAACTTGTGTAGGTTATTAGCAGTTTTAGCTTGTGCAGGTCATTCTCGGCGCATGATCAGTGCATTACTTAGCTCTCTGCTGATTAAACTTCGTATTCACTCACTGTCCACAATTAGCCCCGTCTTCAAGTAGCAGTGATGCAGAACTGCATTCATAAGTCTAAGACAGACATCAATGGAAGATTAGAGAGCACAGATCACAGTAGTCCTAGCAAAACTCAAAAAAGAAAAAAAAGTTTACCAGAGCAGCCCAAAAAGAAACCGAATTTTGACACACACAAATTGTTTCTTTACTTACAATTTATTGAAACACATCTCCTTCGAAATAGTTCCCTCCACTTAAACCGCTTCCAACAAATTTTTCAAATTTGTTAATGCGCCCTGGAAAATGTTTTCTGGGATTTGTATGCATGTCTCCTAGAGAATTTTATTTGATCTGTTCTATGGTGTGTGTGTGACCTTACAGTGGACATCAAGACTTTGATAACCAAGAAATAACAACCGGCTGCAGAGCCCATAAATAGGTCGACTCTGGGACAACAGCAGTCTTACGCTTTGCCAAAACACCACGAATAGTGACGTGTTACGCAGAATTCAGGTTCTGTTTGTCCATGCTTCAGATCTATTTCTTCGTATTGCCTCTCTCAGACGTCTCCTAACATTTAAGCAATACTCTTTATTGATCGTCTGACCGAGTGGAACAAACTCTCGATGAACGGTGACTCTTCAATCAAACAAGACGATCAACAGAACATTCACATTTGAGTGACTCTAAGCGAATTTTTTGGTCGCGGAGAAGCCATTTCAACCCAGTGTTATGACTGCTGTTTTATTTCAATATCTATCCATAACTCCATCTTTCATCATCTGTTAGGACATTTCAACATCTATCCATAAGCCCATCTTTCATCATCTGTTAGGACATTTCAACATCTATCCATAAGCCCATCTTTCATCATCTGTTAGGACATTTCAACATCTATCCATAAGCCCATCTTTCATCATCTGTTAGGACATTTCAACATCTATCCATAAGCCCGTCTTTCCTCATCTGTTAGGACATTTCAACATCTATCTATAAGCCCATCTTTCATCATCTGTTAGGACATTTCAACATCTATCCATAAGCCCATCTTTCATCATCTGTTATGACATTTTTTTTCAGAAAATCTCTGTCAGCTTTTATCTAATTTCAAGCAAAACTTCACACAAACATGTTGCTCTTCAAGATCCTTCATTGCTCAATTCCCATAAGATCATCAAGTGCACCACACGTGTATTCACTTAGCAGCATGCATGTCAAAGACAAACTGTCGAACCATGGTTAGGTTACTATTAAACTGAAGGTCAATATCTCTGACACACATAGAAGCAGTAATTAGCTCGATTACTCACTTAGTTATTCGCTTTTTGAAGTATGTTTCTCGTTGAACTGCTCTAGTATACATCCCGATGCATTCCTTAAAAGACGAAATAACTTACTACCCGCTAGATTGATTTCAACAATTAACAAAGTCGGGGAGATCATAATTATCTTAGTCTGTAGTTTTCTGACACGTTATGACGCTCTGTGGAAAGTCAGGTGGGTATCCATGACGCTCTGTGGAAAGTCAGGTGGGTGTCCATGACACTCTGTGGAAAGTCAGGTAGGTGTTCATGACGCTCTGTGGAAAGTCAGGTATGTGTCCATGACACTCTGTGGAAAGTCAGGTAGGTGTTCATGACGCTCTCTGGAAAGTCAGGTGGGTGTCCTTGACGCTCTGTGGAAAGTCAGGTGGGTGTCCGTTTTTTTTAATCATTGACGGTTGCTCTTTAATTCAGGTTCCATTCTAATATTTCCGTCCATGTACTTCTGAGCTGCCCAATTCATCATGCTTGCTGAGTTTACCCAACATGCATTTCTCTCGTAGCTTTAATTAGTCTGGCGAATTTCAGCAGAAAGATGGTAGAGCAGTCACTCCCAGATGCCGGGGGTTCGACCCCCGTTCTTGAAATACCCTAGTCTACCCAACTGTAAAAGGGCTCTTGGTTTACTATTTGGGAAGGTCAAACAGGGGAAACGGAACTGTCGGCCACATCTCATTAAAAATAAGAAACCCACTACAATTAAGTTTTCTACACTTTATCATTGATAGCGTTGTCTGCTACGGGGCTTCCTCAAACATTAGTCCTACATATATAGGCAGGTAAAGCTGTTTGATTTTAGGATATTCTCCAATGGCCAGGTTTTTATACACTTTGCCTTGTTTTCCTTGTCCTTCATTCTCAGTCTGCATTCATTAGCGTTCAAATCTGTTTCGGTGTTAACATAATGAAAAGCGTATTGTCCTTCCCGCTTGGTCATAAATTGTGGGGATGCTGTAAAATCACTGAGCTGTGACAAGTCTCCTTTTATTTCCTGTAAACAGCCGCGCGTGTCAGTTCTTCATTACAAGTTGACTGACAGGAAGTCAAAGTGCTTACGGGGGGGGGGGGGGGGGGAGGGGAGAGTGAGAGAGACAGAGAGTACTAGCATAAACAATGCTAATCATTCCGCAGGTGCTAACTGACGACAGCTAAACAGCCCATCTCTGTAGACACTGTCAAATTTGTGGCCCGAGAAATCACGTGGACCCGTATTGTGGATCATAAAATTGGGGGTAGGAAATTATTCAATAAATTTGATATGGAGGTAGTATGGACTAGTTTGGACACGTTTACCAGATAATCGTCTCACGCTTACAGGTCGGCAGCATTAAGGGATAAACGCGTGTTGCTAAACTGTAGATAAATATTCAATACGATGCAAGCGAGCGGTCTCCGGCGGTCACGACTGCCAGTGGTTCATTATCGTTACGTCCGGTGGAGTTGTAATAGACATGAAAATGTCATTTATCTAATGAATCATAATTATTCTAAATGATACAGGATTGCTTTTCTGTGAGGAACATCAGTCGTGTGCTAGTCTAATCTGCAGGTAGCAGCAGGCTGTTCAAATGTCGTTTTTCCGTCTACATTTACTCTGTATTCTACGCATTTTTATGGAATTTTAACATCGCCAGAACCATCTGCTACATCGAACGTTTGATTGGTTCGGGAGCTCTCCCGCACGAGCGCAGCCATTTTTCAAACGTGTATTTGTTTTAATGGACAGCTTGTTTAGCAACCAAGTTTCAATACAAACCAGCTGGATAAACTTTAAAACCACACGACACCTATAAAACGTGTGTAACCGCTTCATATGTGTCCATTAAAGGTCATTTCACGATCAATTATTTACGAGTTGTAAATGGCAACCCCTTCACACAACATAGAAGTCCAGAATTCCATGTATCCAACTTGATGCCTGAGGAGCATTGGACTTGGCCCCGACAGCCTTCCTAATATGTCGTAAAAGGCGACTACAGAGAGTTGTGCAAGGCGCTAGCATTAATGCAAAACGCATGTCTACAGACACCAGCAGTGCAAGAGTACACACTCGAGACACACAGCTTAGAAACGAGCAGATAGATGCATACAAACGAGTTCAGAAATAAACATCAATGTGTATAAATAGTTCATAATGAAAGGACAATAGCAATGTATAGTTTCCACTTGAGTTAGGACCATGAGTCATAATCAGTATTTCATTCAGGTTTGAGTTTGGACCATGAGTCATTGTCAGTATTTCATTCGGGTTTGAGTTTGGACCATGAGTCATTATCAGTATTTCATTCAGGTTTGATTTAGGACCACGAGTCATTATCAGTATATCATTCAGGTTTGAGTTTGAACCATGAGTCATAATCAGTACATCATTCGGGTTTGAGTTTGGACCATGAGTTATTGTCAGTATATCATTCAGGTTTGATTTAGGACCACGAGTCATTATCAGTATATCATTCAGGTTTGAGTTTGAACCATGAGTCATAATCAGTACATCATTCGGGTTTGAGTTTGGACCATGAGTTATTGTCAGTATATCATTCAGGTTTGATTTAGGACCACGAGTCATTATCAGTATATCATTCAGGTTTGAGTTTGAACCATGAGTCATAATCAGTACATCATTCGGGTTTGAGTTTGGACCATGAGTTATTGTCAGTATATCATTCAGGTTTGATTTAGGACCACGAGTCATTATCAGTATATCATTCAGGTTTGAGTTTGAACCATGAGTCATAATCAGTACATCATTCGGGTTTGAGTTTGGACCATGAGTTATTGTCAGTATATCATTCAGGTTTGATTTAGGACCACGAGTCATTATCAGTATATCATTCAGGTTTGAGTTTGAACCATGAGTCACTATCAGTACATCATTCAGGTTTGAGTTTGAACCATGAGTCATAATCAGTACATCATTCGGGTTTGAGTTTGGACCATGAGTTATTGTCAGTATATCATTCAGGTTTGATTTAGGACCATGAGTCATAATCAGTATTTCATTCAGGTTTGAGTTTGGACCATGAGTTATTGTCAGTATATCATTCAGGTTTGATTTAGGACCACGAGTCATTATCAGTATTTCATTCAGGTTTGAGTTTGAACCATGAGTCATAATCAGTACATCATTCAGGTTTGAGTTTGAACCATGAGTCATAATCAGTACATCATTCGGGTTTGAGTTTGGACCATGAGTTATTGTCAGTATATCATTCAGGTTTGATTTAGGACCACGAGTCATTATCAGTATTTCATTCAGGTTTGAGTTTGAACCATGAGTCACTATCAGTACATCATTCAGGTTTGAGTTTGAACCATGAGTCATAATCAGTACATCATTCGGGTTTGAGTTTGGACCATGAGTTATTGTCAGTATATCATTCAGGTTTGATTTAGGACCACGAGTCATTATCAGTATTTCATTCAGGTTTGAGTTTGAACCATGAGTCACTATCAGTACATCATTCAGGTTTGAGTTTGGACCATGAGTTATTGTCAGTATACCATTCAGGTTTGATTTAGGACCACGAGTCATTATCAGTATATCATTCAGGTTTGAGTTTGGACCATGAGTTATTGTCAGTATATCATTCAGGTTTGATTTAGGACCACGAGACATTATCAGTATATCATTCAGGTTTGAGTTTGGACCATGAGTTATTGTCAGTATTTCATTCAGGTTTGATTTAGGACCACGAGTCATTATCAGTATATCATTCAGGTTTGATCTAGGACCACGAGTCATTATCAGTATTTCATTCAGGTTTGAGTTTGAACCATGAGTCACTATCAGTACATCATTCAGGTTTGAGTTTGGACCATGAGTTATTGTCAGTATATCATTCAGGTTTGATTTGGGACCACGAGTCATTATCAGTATATCATTCAGGTTTGAGTTTGGACCATGAGTTATTGTCAGTATATCATTCAGGTTTGATTTAGGACCACGAGACATTATCAGTATATCATTCAGGTTTGAGTTTGGACCATGAGTTATTGTCAGTATATCATTCAGGTTTGATTTAGGACCACGACACATTATCAGTATATCATTCAGGTTTGAGTTTGGACCATGAGTTATTGTCAGTATATCATTCAGGTTTGATTTAGGACCACGACCCATTATCAGTATATCATTCAGGTTTGATTTAGGAAAGTCATCTATACATAAAAGTAATTTAAGCGTGATTTGGGACAGAGTCAGTATATAGTATAGGCTTAATGTAGGATCATTCGGTACTGTAAAAGTATATAAATTAGAATTGATTTCAGATAATTTGTCATTTTATAAGGTAGGCTTCCGCATGAATTCTTAAACTTTTCTTATTCGTATTTTTCTGTCACTTTGGAATCCTGAAAGACCACCGAAGCCAGCACCATTGCAGGTATTTTGAACAAACTCCCCAACCAAGATCTGGAAAGGGCTTTGCGAGTGGCAGTTAATGTCCGGAGAAAGGAATGCGTCGTGTCGTAGTTTACAGCTCGAGTGCGATACCTTTCAGTCCGACACATAACTTCAACAGGCATTTCTGGATACCGGGTTAGCCTTCCCTCTTCGATCCCTTCTCCTTAGACAGTCTGCCCTGCTGCATCCTGGCATCTAGAATCACCACGTGGAGGTGGAGAAGGGTCTTGGCATCTGTCGCTGGCACTGAAGCTAGCAGTCAGCTTTGTGTCGCTTACCGCTGCAGCTCATACGCTGGTTTCTCTAGTAGTAATAGTAGCCCCTTTCAGTCATGACTGACTTGAAGTGAGAAAAAAAATAACAAAATGTATAGTAAGCTTTTGTTTTCTTTCTCCTTGCTGTATTGTCTTTTCACTTCTCTGTGCTGCAAGAGCTTCGCTGCACCA